>CM021110.1:407494783-407596932 GCA_007115665.2 Sequoiadendron giganteum | reverse complement strand
AAAACAAGAAAACTAGAATTTAAAACATAAGAACTAGACCATATCATATAATCAAATTTGCAAATTGAATTCCATTATATAATCTAATCCTAAATAAAAACTATTAAAATTAATAATTATTCTAAACCATAAAGATTTGTAATAATAATTAACTAATACATTAAAAAATGAATGTCAATTCATGCATAAAATAAATTGAAAATATCCTTCATTATTAAATGTATCCTCTTAAAATACCTTTTACTTACATGCACCGAATTTGAATTTTTTAAAGATTTTTCCAAGAGGTAAGAAAGTTTCAATTGATTTTTTCTTCCAATAGACTTAAATGGACCAACCAACCCATTAACTTATTCACATAAAAAATCATAAATAGTTGACTTTTAATACCCAATTAAAAATATTGGTGGTAACGACCTATTAAAGTTCATAAAAAATGATATGATAGCACCTCTCTAACTACGAAAGAGATCGTCCAATGACTTATTTGTTTTCATCCCTCTTAAACAAATTCCATGTGCATTTTATTTAATTTAAACACATTTTCCATGTTAATCAAGATGGTGTGAGATTTTTGTATCTTATATCATTGGAAGAGGAGGAAAACTGAGTTGGTGGAAGGGAAAAAAAAAAAAAACTAAAAAATTCACCTACCTAAAAAATAATCTTTTTATGTAAACCTATATAGGTAGGTACTTCCTAACATGATTTGGAATCAAATATAATTTAATGGCTCAACATTGCAAAAAAATAAAAATAAATAATTGAGGTATCAAAGATCTATTGTTGGTGGGTTGGGGGGTCTAGTTTGATTGGCTAAAGCATCTTATTGCAGGAAAGAGGTCATGAGGTCTAGTCTCCCCCCATCCCCATGGTACCAGAGGACATTTTGTGCCAACGTCATCGATCACATGAAATTTTTTTATCAGACACACTGCAATTTACATAAGGTTTAGTGTCTTGAGTCTCTCTTATTTATTAATTTTTATATATTTTTTAGTAGGAAATGGTTAGTTTCTTGTATTTATTGTAAACAAATTTATTTTAATTTTCAAGTAACTGTTGTCTTTTAAATGATTTCAAATCTTAATATTTTAGTGTTTGATATTAGTATTGTTGGTTTGAAACACAAGATAGTGGTTCCTTCCCAAGCATCCTCAAAATTATGTTTTGAATTCCTTTTAAATATTCTTTTGATGTTGGTTTGCTAAATATAAAATTTGATAGCACCCATAAATGGATAGAAAAATTTACTTTAAACAATTATTTTGTTTGGAGGATTTCCTATTAAAACATGCTCTAAATAGGTTATTAAGGCTTGGGTCCCTCATGGGGTGGTAGCATTCTAAAACCTTAGTAAGCGGTTTTATTTTATTTTATTTGTTGAGTCTAGTCACATTAAATTCATTCTTAAGTGTGGGCCTTGATACATGCATAATTATTTATTATTATTTTCACCCTAGATATAGTACTTTTGTTGTCTCCAATGACAAAGTCATGTGGGTCCATGCCTAGGTCGAGTTAATTGGTCTTCCTTTAGGTCATATCATCCTTTTTTTGGATTGTATTTTGACCTCTCTAAGCCATGCTATTTACATGTCAAGTCTAACAATTTTTATAGCTCATCCAAAAAATATATTTGCAATGAGGTGGATCTTTCCAAGGATTTGTTGGATTCAATTGATTTTCAAATTTCCAAATGTGTCACTCATAAAAGGTTTTCTATCTCAACTTTCTTAACACATGTTACATGTGTCAATCCTATAAACATAAAATCAAGGATTTTCCCTTTGTTACTTCCAAGGATAAACTTGGGCCTAAGCTTTCAAGGGATGTTCCTCCAAAAAATAAGGGGTTGACCTATATTTGGAAATAACAAGAACAACCATACAATGGAAAAAAACCCCAACCCATCAATAGTGGGATACCTTCAAAAGAGTAAGTTCTTACAAGTTAAAAACCTATAGATAAGGGGAATGCGGTTATTCTCTCTTTCTCACATGGAGAGTCCTCCAAGGAGGTGAGTATGCCTAAGTTTATCAAACTCTAGTTGTAACTTATAATATATCCCTAGATGTAAGGCCTAACTTGCTCTTCTCCACCTTCTCCTAAGGCTATTTTAAGGTGTTTATAGAGCTCATTCAAAACTCTAGAGAATGGAGAATATGCTCTAGATAAGTAGAGAAATTTCACCCTAGTCATTCAATTAAGAAGTCACAACTCATAGTCAAATGTAGAATTTTCATAAAAAATAGGTATGCATCATTAGACAAGAAAACTTAGATCATGGAATGTTTGAGGTTTGATAGATCTCACAAAAATATAGTGTTAGATGTTCAAAAAATATTCTCAAACTTAGATGTTCTTTGTATGCAAGAGGTTAAAATTTAAGAAATTTTTCTTTTTATTGTTTGTTAGATCATATGGCCAGCTAGTCATTTCTTACATAGCAACCACAAGGTAAGAAATTGTGAAATTTTTATTTTTCTCTCATCAGTGGCAGTCACACTTAGTAGACATGTTACCTAATTTTTCTTTCAACTCAATCAGTTAGATCTGGAACAACATTTACAACTAAAGATAAAAGGTATGCATTTGATTCTGCTAAAGTTCCATTCTATACACAAAAGATGCTTTCAAATGAAATTTGTAGTTTATTATGCAAGCTTTTACAAGAGAAAAGATTGCACAAGTTTTGCATAAAATGTTGTCTTTTATTCATAATTACAAATGTATGGTGTCCCACACAAGCCATGGGAGTAATCGATTCAATGCAATATAAAAGCAAACTATACATGTGAAGAAAAAAGGAAAGTGCATATGAAAGGAATAGGGATCCATCATTGCCTGAATGACGAACCCCAAAGTTGAACTATTGCATTTTCAACTCCTTTCTCTTGGTTGCTCCAAAAGTTGCTCTGCTACTCCAGAAATACCTGCAAGAGATGAGAAAATTTGGTGTTAAAGCTCAAGATACATATTCTCTTCATACACAACATCAACAAACATATAATTTACTCTCATAAGGCATTAAATCAGTTTTGCAATTTTCACAAATATCAAGGAAAAGTAGAAGATCATCATCAATCACCATCAAGCTTTGAGTTTCTTTGTTTTTTATCTAACATGTTTTTTCACTATGCAGGTATAGGTGAATTTTTCATTCCTGGATTATCTTCACATTAACATCAACATGTGGAGTAAAATGGGCTCCCATAAGGGTTGAGCCCAACATGCTGCCCTTTTGTTTGAGAGGGATATGAGGTGTAATTTTCATCAATGGAAGTGAATTCAGGTCATAATAGTCACTTACATGCCAAGGAAAGTCATGAAAATTCTTCAATAAAGTTACAGTGGTAAAGCCATGACAATTCACATAGTCGTCACTGTAAATACAACATGCATCAATAAAATACACAAAATTCATAATGAACATAAAATAAGGAATGATGAGCTATCTGTGGTGAACTTATAGGGGCTTATGGAATAAGTATTTCTCATCTCTGGTGTGCATTCACAACCACAGTAATCTATGCATCATTTATATGACTGTTATAAGAGGCTATCAAGGACAAACCACAAGTGAGCTCATTTGAAGATGGTAGCCATATATGATCACTCAAGGGTTTCAAAGTACACAGTCATAATCACCTTGTAAATCCATGCATACATCTTGCAAAGGATAGGTATATCCCTTATTTCAAACCCTCTCTTTGTATAAGAGAAAGCTAGTTTTTTCTTCAATCAAAGAGAAGCGGTTTGTTGCTTGAATGATGAGGAAAGTGAGGGATTTTTAGTTGGAGCAGTCGAGATTTCATCATATCTTGAAAATTACGATCTAGGTGCTTAATATTTTTGGATAGAAATAAGGAAAAAAGAAGGCGAAAAACCCCAATAAATTTCTCACCAACCCAATTCGTAGTTTGTGATATTTTTTCACCAGTCTGGAGAATTTTTTTAGAAGCAACCATGAAATGAACAATGAAGCCACAAAAAATACAATGAAGAGAACAAACCCAAATTGTTCATGGGCTAAGAATAGAAGATTAGGGTTTGTGTACAAAGAAAGCATGAAAAGAAAGCCACGACCATTGGGAATGAAAGAAGACCAAAGTGAAGCCATGGCCTGGGGTTTTAAAAGCTAAATACAAAATGAAGAAAATGAAACCCAGATACTTGCAAGCATGAAACTAAAATATAGAAGGCAACCACGAGCAATGAGAATTCAGAATTATAAGAACTTGTGAGAGATTCTTGCAAAATACAGAGGATAGAGGATCTTGCACGTTTTCTTTTTAGAATAGGAAGAAACACATGAAATAAAGTAGATTTTCAAGCTCTTCCTTCAAAATTAGAGCAAGAAAAATGGTTTACTTTATAGATATTTAGAAAAGACAATATTTTATGCAAGGAAAATGCTTACCACGCGTAGCTCCAACAATCTCTTTGCCTAGAAAACTCTATGAAAGCTCCAAGTAACATAACCTCAAAATCATGGTTGCAGTTATAGTGCAGAATGAAGAACAAAATGATGCAAAATGAGGCTGGCTGAATGGAAGTGATTTTTTACTTTTATTTAAAAATTTTGTATTATGTTTATGTATTAAGTGCTAAGTGTTAAGGGTTTCTCCCTTAGGTTTATCTCTTTTTGCATATATTTTCAAACAAAGTCAAACAACCCTTTAACTTTTGCACAAAGTTGAAAGTGAAATTGAATTGTAAAACTTCATTAAAGTGATAATATATAAATCACTTTAATATTTGTTACATAAGTGCAAGATTAAGAGGCATTGCTTTCAATTTTTGGTCAATGGGGTAGTTTGGGGATTTATGAGCATTGCCAAGCATCTAGGAAGAGGTTTGGGAAGTTATCCAACAAGTGGAGGAAATATATGACCTATTTTGACTCAGTTTTGGAGGGATTTGAAAGCATCTAGAAGAATTTTTAAGTGCCTTTATGGTAGGAGAGGTCAATCCTTGACCTTTTCTTCATTTTAAAGCCTTTTTGGAGTCTTTTAAGGGGCTAAAATTTAGGCTTTATTGTTGTGCACGACCAAGGGAGTTTGAGATTCCTATCTTTGTGGAGCCACTTGGAAAAGCTTATAGTAACTTCAAACATCATTTTTGAAGTTAGTTCTTATCATCCTTTTTCTACATTGTGACTTTGGAGGTCCTTTTCAATAGAATACAGTATTTGTAACTCATTTTTGATAGACATGTATAGCAATTTACACCTTGGAAATCAATTAAGATAAGCAATTTTTTCCTTCTCAAATTTTGTTTTATTGTGTGCATTTGAATGATTGATGCAATTACTTGTGAATTTGTCTCATTCCTTGTTGTTGTGTCTCATTAGTAGTACCTTTTTGCAAAAAATATGTATTTTGCAGGTTGTAGGTTGTGTTGAAATGCAAGTGATTCAAGTTGTGAGGAGTGTATGTCTTCCTTCTAGGATTGTAAACATTAAATCCTTCTTGTGAAATATTTATGCAAAAGCATATAGGTATTGAGTTGTGCATGTCAAGCTTTGTTGTTGGTTGAAATTGTGTGTATAAGAAGCAATACAAGTTTTAGGATAGACATTTTGGTGCATCACCTCAAGAGTTAGTTTTCATTTTATGTTTCCTCCTTAACTTTTCCTCTGCAAAACATTAGAATATTTAGTTAGGTGAGTACCTTAAGAGCCAACTTACTCTGGAGGTTCTTTTCAACTTTAGGTAACCCACAACCTAGAAAAGTTCCCATGTTTCAACAATTCTGCAACTTAGCATGGGCGCAATATTGAGTGACAACAAGACCAAGGGAGTGAATAGTGTTATGGGATATCTTTAATCTTGATAATAATTCTTTTGAGATGATTAATACTTTTGCTCTCAATAATGTTGAACAATTCAATATTTGGAGTTAGATTGTTGATTTAGTGCATCTAGCTAATTTGGTCATGTGTGGGAATTTTAATATAGTTGAGGATACAAATGATAACAAAGAAATCATATTTTACATGCATAATAAATTGTTCCTTTTTTATGCTAACAATAGTTGTCATCATAACTGAATTGTTTAACATATATGGAGAAATCTCCATTCCAACAACAACCCTTGATTAAGTCAATCCATCCCAGCCCTCCATTCCTCTCATCCCACTTCTATAAATTGAATTCTCCTTTCCCATTTCCAACATATTGAAACTACCTTGGCCATATTATGTTGGAGTGTTGACTTGAGCAATCCACATAGTTATCATTTGAGAGAAAATCAATAAGGATTTTGGTTCATCTTTGTGAGCTCTATCCATGGAGAGGTTGTGAAGATGTAGCTTGAGTTTATGCTTGCATTTCACTTGAATTTTAAGGTTTTTGTTTTCATATGATGTTTCCCCTCTCACAAAAGGCACCTATAACATGCAATATTGTCATCTACTAGTTACTCACTATTTCTAATAAGGAATTTGTCATAGATGCCTCTTATAGTTTTCATATAATTTCATTATTTTTTTCTTATTTTGTCATAGTGCATGACATAAAAACTTACAAAAAAAGCCGTCAACTTAGCCATAAATATAGGTCCTCCAAATTGGAGACCTACATCCACTAAAATAGCTTACAAATTTCACGTCACCTTCCATGTAGGATGCCACCTCACGTATGGGTCTTACAAACTGACAACATGTTTGGTAGGCAATTAAACATTAGGAAAATAAATATAAACACCTAGTAATCAAATACCAACAAATTAAATGCTAGGAATATAATGTTGATACACCTTAATCCCAAGAATCATTGTAATCAACTTCTTATGGTCCCAAGGCCCATGAAAATGGAACACCACTTGAACTTCTTTGTGCTCAATGGTTTTTCCAATGCATCTGCAAAACTCACCAAGTGTCAACCTTCTCCAGATTTACCTTTCCATTTTCTATTGGATATCATGAATGAAATGAAACTAAAAAACAATGTGATTTGTTCTCACATAGAAAATATGATTCTTTGCTAAGAAAATGCCACTATTACTGTTACAATAGATAGTAATTGTACTTGCATCAAAACCAATATCAAAACACAATATCTTAAGCCAAATGGCTTCCTTACAAGCATGTGTAGCTACTTTTTATTATGCTTCTATTGTGGGAAAAGTTACTATAGCCTACTACTTACTCATCCAACTAAAAACACCACCATAAATCATAAACACATAATCATTAGTGGAACTTTTTTTGTCAATGTCACCTACCCAATTTGAATCCACATATCCACGAATACTCACTAAATCCTAAGGTCCAACAAGATAACCATGAAAACATAGGGAATACTTGGAAGTAGCCTACAATTATCTAAACACTCTTCATTTCATCTCAAAGTACCCATCCAAGATAAACCATAAATCGAATAAGGAATCCCATCACTTGGGTAATGTCTAGACTTATACATACTATAACATATATTAGACTTCCAACAACACTCACATATGGTACTCTAGTCATGTCTTCCATCATAGTAGGATATTTTAGACAATCTTCCACATAAATCTTCATCCCTTGCATTGAAGGAACAACTAACTATTTACAATATGTCATGCTAAATCTCTCCAACACTAATTCCACATACTTATGCTAGGTTAACTAAGGATTTCTATTATCTCTATCTCTTTTGATCTCCATCCCCAAAATATACCTAGTTGCACCTAAATCTTTCATCTCAAACTATGCTGACAATTGAGACTTAAAATCTAAAATCATACTTTTAACATTCCCAGTAAACAACATATTGTCTAAGTATAAAACAATTATGAGGATATGACCATTATCAGATTTATATTACACACAATGGTCAGATTTAAATCTCAAAATTCCCAATGACAAAACATAGGTATCAAATTTTTGGTACCACAGTAGGAGACTATTTCAAATCATACAAAGACTTTTTCAACTTGCAAACCAGATTTTCTTTACCTTTAACCATAGAATTCTTTGGCTATGACATATAATTTTCTTCCTTCAAGTCACCATGAAGGAATGTTGTCTTCACATCCATTTGTTCCAATTCTAGATCATACGACGTTGCAAGTGATAATAGGAACTAGATAGATGCCAAATTTGCAACAAGAGAGAATATATCACTATATTCAATTCCATCCACCTAATAATATCCTTTAGTGAACAATTGTGCCTTATGCTTCTCAATATTTCCATTAGGACTACATTTATTCTTGAACACCCATTTACAACCAACTTGCTTACGTTCATCAAGAAAGGATGCTAGATCCCAAGAATCATTTTTCTTTAATGAATTCATCTCTTCTTACATGGACTTCATCTGGGAATCTACATTATTCATACCCATAGTCTCTCTAACAGTTCTAGGTTCATCAATATTAGCAATCAAAGAAAAATTACAAATAGAATTCAACAAGGAATAACCAAACCTTTCTAGTTGTCGCCTAACATGAGAAGACCTCCTTAATGGTTGAGTTTGAGGTTCTTCATCTTCTTCTTCAAAACTTTTAAAGCTACTTGAGCTCTCATCATCATCAAGTCCAACAGGAGTGTACAGTTCACCTTTCATTAGAGTAGGTGGAATTTGAACTACCTTGTTCTTCTAGTTCTCCTCTTTCTCCGGTTGCAACTCAACAATGGAAGATTTCATCTCTCTAAAAATTATATTTCTTTTGTAGAGAACCTTTTGGACTACTAGATCCCAAAGCTTGTACCTCTTCACATTAACACAATAGCCGGTGAAGATACATTTTACTACCTTTTTCTCCAACTTAGACCTCTTCTCAATCAGAATATGAATGTAAGATTCACAACCAGATACTTTGAGATGTCTCATCAAAGGATTTTTACCAGACCACGCCTCCATGGGTGTCTTATCAACAAGAGTCAATATAGGATATTTGTTGATCAAATAAGATGTAGTGGCTACAACTTCATCCCAAAACTTCAGCTCAAGGTTAGCACCACTCAGTATACTCCTAGCCATCTCCATCAATGTCATGTTCATCTTCTTCACAACTCTATTTTGTTGGGGGGTATATAGATTTGTCTTATTTCTTTCAATCCCATCCTCTTTATATAAATTTCCAAATTCTACCAAATAAAATTCACCACCATTATCAATCCTAAAACACTCAATCTGTCTACTACTTTGATTTTCAACCAAGGCCTTAAACTCCTTAAGTTTATTATAGAATTCAGACAAATTCTTGAGGAAATAAAAAATTCCTTTTACTATAGTCATCTATAATATAAATAAAATATATAGATTTTTATAATGAAGGAACATTCACACTACCAAAAACATCTACTTGAACATAATCCAAAACCCTAGAATACTTATAAGAATTGAAAAGAAACACAGTGATTTTTCCACACATAATGTTCACAAAAGTGAAACTCGAGATTACAATCATCAAGGCTTTCTAGAAGGCTCTTATTTTTCAAGGCTCAAAGACCCTTCTCACTAATGTGACCAATTCGTCGGTGCCACAAAATTGTCTTCTTCACAAGAAGCTTCATTTTCAAGGAATGAGCACCCTTAGGTACCCAAAAAGCATGAATATCATATTTAGTTGCTACAAAATTCTTCTTTGCATGATTTGATGGTGAGGATGAAGAATCCAAAGGTATCTTCTTTGGTGTGTCAAGAGAACTATTACACTATATTGTGCATGCAACCAAATTGTACAAGGTGTCAATTTGAACACCCTTAACCAACACCATAGCTCCTTTTGTCATCTTGCATCATCCACTCGAGAAAATAAATTGCATCCCTAAATCATTCAATTTACTCATAGAGAGTAGGTTTTGTACCAAACTTGGGATATAAAATAAACCATCAATCCCCTTCAATCTACCATTAGGTAATCTAATATTGACTCTTCCATAATCAACTATCTTCAGATGAGATTCATAACCTAGATACACCTTCCTACCATCATATTCTTCATACTTTGAGAACCAACCCCTATGCAAGGTCATGTGGAAAGAATCAACCAAGTCTATTAACCGCACATCTTCTGATGCATCGGTTGACAAGGATGTGACAAAGGAATTTGCATCATCTTGGGAGGATTTATCAAATTCAAAATCTAAGAAATTCTTTCAACCTTTCTTTTTCTTCTCCTTGCACTCTTTTTGAAAATGACCATTTCTATAGTTCCAACATTTCACCTTGGACTTTCTAGGAGAATTAGATCTCCCCAAAGATTTGAATTTTGACTTCTTTTCCTTTTTCTTGTCTTTCTCTTTAGATCTACCATGAACACCAAGAGCCTCCTTATCCATCTCAAAATATTTCATTTGCATCTCTTCAAAAACCAACAATGCAACCACCTCATCCATAGTGGAATTGGTGGTAGTGCTCCCATGGCCATTACCAGGTGATCCCATGAGTCTGAAAAAGAACATAAAAAAAGCATATAACAATCCTATTTTTTAATCTTATCAGCAATAGAACCTAGTTGAGCTATAAACATGTTAAAGGCATTCAGGTGATCCGTAATGGACCCTCCATCTTCCATCTTTAGCTAATACATTTTCTTTTGCAAGAATAACTCGTTTACCATGGATTTATCTTGATAAAAATCTCCAAGTTTCTTCCAAATGGATTTTCCAATCTTCTCTTCATGGATGTTCAAGAGAAGGGAATCAACCAAACACAGTCTTATCAAACCCTTGGCTTTCTGATACATCATATCGTAATCTTCTTAGGTTGTGGTAGTCAATTTTGTACTAGATATTCCAGTCCATAGATCTTTATCCACAAGAATATCCCCCATTTTAAACTTCCATAACTCAAAGTTTCCACTATTAAAATTCTCCATTTTGATTCTTTCAAATGTTCTTTCCATATTTTTCTTGCAACAAGTTCACAAAATAACCTTTTAAAACTCCCACTGAAACAACAATTAGCTCAAAAAATCTTCAAACCCAATAATAAAATAATGGTTGGCCAAGCTCTAATACCAACTAAAAGGAATCTTGATGAGTCAAATTAACTTCCTACTCTAATCTACATAGAGGATATTTGTAAAAAAAATCTATAAAATGCCTTAAATAGTTACAACTACAAAAAAATGCACATTTAAAATATATAAAGCAAATAAACTATGCAAACCATAACACTATGATTTACATGGTAAAACCCTTTTGAGAAAAAATCCACACTCTAAACACATAGCTCAATTGTATTATCAACAACATCAATAGCTACAATACAATGTTAGAGCAATGCTCTTCAAAATTCTCACATTACAAACACAACTCTGGAGTGATTCTTATAGCATAACATGTCAACAATCTGTAACTTATCATCATAAAAATGATCTAACACAAAATTAATTTATAGATGGGCAAGATGGGTGCCCAATAATTCCATGTATTGTCTCCACAATTACTACATGCATACAACTAATGATGGAGAATATGCAAGGCAACCAACTTCACTTGTCAATGCAACTGTAATAAATGCTCAACATGCAGGCCATTTGTCATAAATTTCTATGCCAAAATTTAGTCCTCTCAACATGCAAGGCATGACAATTCATGCAAAATATTCTCCTCATCATGCAAGATGCCTACAACATGTAAGATAGTCATCTGCCAATTACTCACTAGTCCTGATAAGGAAGTTGTCATAGTTGACTCTTACAGTTGTCATATAATGTCATGACAAGTTGTCATAGTCTATCATAATGCATGACATAGAAACTTATGACAAAAGGCATCATTTTAGCCATAAATATAGGTCCTCCAAAGTGGATGCCTATCTCCACTAAAATATCTTACAACTTTCACATGTCACCTTTCATGTAGGATTCCACCTCATTGATGGGTCCCACAAAGTGACAACATATTTGGTAGGCAATTAAACTTTCAAAAAATGAATATAAAAACCTAATAATCAAATAACAAAAAAAAAATGCTAGGACTCTAAGATTGAGACACCTTAATCCCAATAAGAAAGGGAATCACAAGAATGATTGTTGGAAGCATATAAATTTAGACCGAACATTAGTTACAAATAAGAAGCAAAAAAAATGCCTTTATTTTGACTTTCAAATAGAGCTTGTGTGGTTATACCATTATGATACATTAGGACAATTATGTAAATGCTTGTGCAACTACTATTCGATCTAAGAATAACAAAATATAAATCATGAAGATGGACATAAAACACAATAACATAAATGAACATAATAAATTTTGGCACATCGATATTAGAAAAGACTACAAAAATGGTCTAAAATATATCTAAAACATGAAAAAAATAGATGCTAAGATAGGTGCAATTGGTACTATCAAATTTATAGGGTAAGCAATTTTAGGCATTACATATTTTTTGTGAACTCCTAATAAAATTCATATTATATATTGTATGATCAATCTAATTAAAAATGTATCCATCTTTGTGAGTAAATGGTAGAATCTAAACTACATTTCATTGCTAGTCTATAACACCAAATGGTAGTTATCTAATTTAGTTATTGTACTGCAAGTAGAAAGCTTCACAATACTCAATGAACACGCATGTGATTATTTTATTTAACATTTAGTTATTTAATCTCTTCATATCTTGTAAAATGCAAGATATTTCATATAGATTTTAATCTTTTATAAAATGTGAGATACATCTTGATACATTATAGTTCTCAAACTTCAAGTCTCTTTCGTTTTAATGTTGTTTCTACAATGACCTCTAAATAAATTGTATAATGAATTATTTCAATAAATTTTTTATGAGAAAATTGTATGTCAATAATTATTGTGTAATACTTTTTGACCTTAATCAAAATATTTTTTTGTCTTTGTGTCTTTAGCACGTTTCTTGACACAACCTTTATTTTAAGTTTGTGATGGATTGAATTTATAATATTTTTTGGTACAAACACACAAACCTTGAGTTAATTAACAAGTTTCTTTAAATGCTTGTACCTTATTTAATATTATGTCTCTTAAATAGTTAAGAATAAAAAATAAGTGTCATCTTCAACTCATTTTTTTCATGGATTAGGGTCTCTTGATTTGTTTGTTGGAGCTAAATATAAGTTAATTTACCCAATGGATTGGTTAAGCAATTATTTTCATGGAGAAATTGAGTAAAATTCCTTTCAACATTTTGTTAATAACTTGATATACCTCTTAACACAACAAAGATTCTACTTTGCATAACCACTATTGATTTTTCAATTTATTTTCATAGAACTGGTCCTCTCAATTTCAACACTTTGAATTTTAGATATATAATTTCATCTCATCAAAGTTGCAAGTAACATTCATTACTTTGAAACTTTTAAATGATTTTGTTTTATAAATAAAATTGAAATCTTTCTTTTAACATGTGTGAAAATAAATATTCTAAAATTATCAAATCTTCAAAATTGATTCTTTCATACAAATTCATTATCTATCTCTTATATTATCATATGTGAAAATGCTTGAAAACTATTAAAATCATTAAAAAATACTATTAAATAATCAATCGCCATAAATTTACATAAAATAACTCTTAACTAATATATAAATATATAAATTGTTGGACTAAAAACTTAAAATACTAGTAATATTGATAATTTAATATCTATTTTAGACATTATTACTATTTTATTTTATTAAATTAATTATAAAAAGAATTTTCCTGACCAAAAAGTCCAATGGATTCCACAAAATACTATATTTTATTATAGTGACCAGATTCGTTGTATTGCTAGCAACTAGCCGCCACATTGTACGATATGATGTTGTCATTCATGACAAAACATATTTTATTTGGATACTTTTTGGAATATGTGGATGTAGTCGTATATACACAATGTATATATGGTAGGTTATCTGTTTCCACTCTCATTTATAACGGGCCCCACAATTCTCCTCTTGCTTTCTTTGGGCAACGTCTACCCAGCCCCAGGAATGCACCGGGGCATGGATGCTGCATCTATGGATAGGGCTGTCAACATCTATGCATCGTTTTCAAGGCACGGCAATGTTATGTTTTTTTTCCTTTTCTTTAAATTTCATTATTAACCTCTAACTCTAACGTTTTTATATTTAATTTGATTGTTAATTTTTTTTTATAATTAATTTTTTTAATAGAAAATATAAATTTATGTATCAAAATTTAATTTATTTAGAAATGTAATAATATAGAGTAATAATATGTATAGTAATTATATGTAGAACATTAATTTAATCACAATTGGACATAAATTTAATTTATATTTTAATAATAATATTGTAATTATATGTACAATAATAATAATATTTTAAAAATCATCTTATCCATCCAAAATAATAATAATAATATTTTTTAAATTAAATTTTAATACATAAATTTATTTTGATACTTTGTAGAACTGTCAAGTAAGTATTAGTTATATATAATACATAAATTTTAACCTTTTAAATTATTTTATTTTATTTAAAGAGTATTTTTATTTATTTAAAAACTATTTTATTTTTTGTTATTTTATATTTATTTAAAGAACTATTTATATATACAATAAATACATTTAATTTTTTTAAATATAAATGCAATTATGTTTCCATCAATTATATAAAATATGTATTATATAGTAATTATGTGTTGCATTATATTTACATGTTAAATTAATTTTTATTATATAAAAATATATTAATTATTAATTATAATAATTTTATATTTGTATTTAATAATTTTTACTATAAAATATAAAATGAAATAGTTTTATTTATAATAGTAATATATTAGACTTATAAAGTAAAAGGTTAAATTCAGTTAAATATTTCTAAATTCAATTAAATATTCCTACATTATCATTTTGAATGGTATGAAAATAATAATATAGTGATTTTATTTTATTGTCTCTAAGAAAGAAATAAATTATTTCCATACACATTTTTAAAAAATTATGTAAAAGACATCAAACCTCTTTTACATATTTTTTTCTAAACATAGATATCTTAGTTTTAACATTTACCTAAGAACTAAAACTAAAACAAGTAAATAAAATAAAATAAATAGAAATAGTTCTTTAAATAAATATAAAATAACAAAAAATAAAATAGTTTTTAAATAAATAAAAATAATTTAAAAGGTTAAAATTTATGTATTATATATAGCTAATACTTACTTGACAGTTCTACAAAGTATCAAAATAAATTTATGTATTAAAATTTAATTTAAAAAATATTATTATTATTGTACATATAATTACAATATTATTATTAAAATATAAATTAAATTTATGTCCAATTGTGATTAAATTTATGTTCTACATATAATTACTATACATATTATTACTCTATATTATTACATTTCTAAATAAATTAAATTTTGATACATAAATTTATATTTTCTATTAAAAAAATATTTTAAAAAAATTATTATAAAAAAAAATTAACAATCAAATTAAATATAAAAATGTTAGAGTTAGAGGTTAATAATGAAATTTAAAGAAAAGGAAAAAAAGCATAACATTGCCATGGAAGTACGCAGCGCTCTGGCACCATAAAACTAGCATACAACTACACAGGTTCCAAAGTTCCGCCCTGAAAATGATGCACGGATGTTGACAGCACTATCCATGGATGCAGCATCCATGCCCCAGTGCATTCCTGGGGCTGGGTAGACGTTGCCCTTTCTTTGTGGGTGGACGATGGAGACTTGGTCAAAAATTACGGAAGTAAAATAGGTTTGAAGTAAATGCCAATGACTAGTCCACATGGTCCAACTATAGACGTGAAAGGGATAGGAAGCTAACTTGGGCAGGTTTTATTTCTCACAAAATTGAAATGGGACATATCTCTTGTGAGACATATGTTCAAGTTCACTATTTCACAATTTTTTTTATTTGAACAAAATAAAATAATAATTTACAAGAGTAAGCTATCAAATGTAGTTGAAAAGAATAGCTGAGCAATTGAAGAATCGGTCAGAGAGACATCAAAACAATTCAACAGTAAAAACAAAATTAAAAGAACCGAGTAACATTTTTACAACTGATTATAAACAGCCACCAATACAACCCATAAGACTACAACATGAACCGAAACACTTACAATTGTTCAAATTAGAGCTGTTCTAAAACCGATTCACTTGATCTTGAATTTGTTGAAGTCAGGCTATGACCAACACATTTGTCTTTGTTAAGTCTTTCAGCTGTGAACACAACCTAGAAAACTATGTCAGGGTAAAGTATTAGAATCCTAGTTTCCTAAAAATACCTTAAGATAACTATTTTACAACCTTGTCGAACTATTTTCAAATCATTGTAATATCTCTTTATTCTATAAATGTGCACCTACTTCTCAACTTCCCTATAAACTCAATATTTCACATTTAAAAAATCTTGAGTGTGTTGCATTGGTGGTAATTTGGAGCTCCATTCCTAAGCCTTATGAAGGAGAATTGTGGTGGTGTTCTATTCTTTTGCAATGTATCAATTTCTTACAATACTTTGGTCGAGAATAGCATGGTGACAAAAGTGTAAACAACAAGTTTTTCAAGGAAAACTAGAACATGCAAGGAAATAACTAAATGTTGATCCTAATAAGAATTCAAATCTCTATTGTTGTTTTTGAATTGTTTTATGAAAATTGGATCATTATAAAGAACAAGGTGACAAAAGTGTAAACAAAAATCCTTTCAAGAAAAACTAGGACATGGCAGGAAATAACTAAATGTTGATCCTAATAGCACAAGGATTCAAGACGCTATTGTTTATAATTCACAATTGTCAAAATTTGACCATTATAAAGAACAAGGTTCCAAAATAAGAGGTAGATTATAGTGGATCAAGAAGGTCAATAGAGGACCTATTTTTTCTTTAATTATATTAATTATAAGCCCAACAAAGAGAGAATTTGTGTTATAATGCATGAACATAGCTCTTTATAATAAACATATTTTGTTGGAATAATTATGTTGTTTCAAAAAAATTATGAGAATCTATTTAAAGAAGAAAATATTCGGATGCATGTTCAACAAGCTTCGAAAGAAATTGTCAAAGAATACATCCAAAAAAAAAAAATCCTAGTTATAGCCAATTTGTTGATCATGTTTTCTCCTTTGAGAAAACTGAACATGCTCTCTTTCTCTCTCTATTTATCTAGGGTTGAATGTTGAACTAGATCTATGAACTAGTGAAGTCACAAACAGGGGACCTCATCCCCAATATAAACACTCAACAATTACACCTCAATGGGGTTTGAACCTTGGTGGCAAGAACAATAACACCGCATTTAAACCATCACACCATGACAATACTGGCTAACTTGCTCTTTTCTCTTTGAAAGTTAATAAAAGCACATGTTTTGATGAACTTCCAAATAAATTTTATCAAATTAAGTTGAACCATATCAAAGATCACTTCTATCTTATTTATTGTGAAGCTCTTAGAAGGCTTCCTTAGGACCAAGCATTTACAAAATAAAAATACTATTACTATTTGGTAATCTATTACTTTATTAAAATCTTCCTATAAATAATTGTATAGGTGTTGGCTATTAGGATCATAGTTGTAGTGTAGTTTATTATGAGAGCTAGCCAAACTAGGATTCTAAGAGGCAAATATATCAATATTTTTTTTGGCTTGGGAAACAATTGAATGGGCTTAATAATCTAGCCAAAATGTTTTGTTGGTCAAGTTAGACTTTGACAAAGCCTATGACACGATATATATCAAAGTTTCATCCTTAAAATGGTACAATGGTTAGACTTTGGGCCTAAAATATGGGCACATGTTCATAAATATGTTGTTCAAATATGCCAATAGTCACCTTGTTATTAATATTTTTATATCCAAAGATTTTTCTTTATAATGATCCATCAAGCAGGTATGCCCTTTATCTCCATTCTTATACGGGCTTATAGAAAATGCCTTAAAGTATCCTCTACAAAAAGCTAATCAAATAAAAATTATATTCAATCCCACAAAATGTAGTGGTTATCAACTCAAACATTTTTCATGACAACATGTTCTTTCTACAAAATCTATGAAAGAATTAAATAATGCCTTGGATATTCTAAATTTGTAATATTATGTTTCTAGTTCACAATTAACACATAATAAGATAAGATTTGTATTGTCCCGAATTGCTCCTACTCCTTAATGGATATTTAAATAATGAAGAATAATTGAACATGGGGAGATGACCAAATATCTTGGCATTCCTTTTGGAGTGGGAGTCTCTCTCTTAGAGATGTCGAATTGGCTCCTAAATAGAATACATTGTTTTTAAATTGGGGTAACAAACTTTTATCTTTCACAAGTAAAATTCAAGTTGCGAATATAATTTTTAATGTCACACATGTGTATCATTTATCTTATTAGATGTTATCCAAGAAATTTTATGAAGAGTTGGGTAAACCCATAATAGTGGTGTACAATTTTTATGAGGAAGGAAATTTGAGAAAATTCTCATGCATTGAAAATTTCATGTTTTAAAGGGTTTGTTCGGACTAGGGGGTTCGCATGAACCCAAAAGAGGAGTTCGAGCGAACCCCCTTTTGCATGGTGGGTTCGCTCAAACCCTGTGATGCCACGTTCCCTTATGGGAAATTCAAAAAAAGGGGGGGTTCGCTTCGAACGAACCCCCCTTTACGCTTTTGAGCGAAGGGGGGTTCGTTCGAAGGGGGGTTCGCTTGAACCCCCCTTTTTTGCCCTTCTCCCCCTCTTCCACCAAATTTTAGCAGAATTATGCCCTTCGAAGTTCGGGTTGAGGATGAAAATGGAAAAGAATTCACAAACCCAACTGGAAGATGGTAGTCCTCAGAACGAGCTATCCAATGAATTAAATTTTAATATGTTATGGTTTTATTATGTATGTGTTTTTTTAGTTTTAATAAACATAGGTTTTTCACCGAAAGTCAAGCTCTCAGTTTTGCACATCTGGAAAAATAGCAGATTATCAAAATAATTTTTTTTAAAATACGTTGAGGCTGGGTATTGATTTCCTTGATCCATTAAAAAAAATAAAATTGAATTTCGATACATATAGAAAAAGTTATGTTGTATACAATCCGCCTATGTCTGAATTGCAATTGGTTTGACTTCGAAACTTGATTAAGGAAAAAATATTCAATAAAAAACTATGAGACCAAATGCAAGTGCCATATATCATAGTTACAAATCTAAATTTGAAAAAAATAGAATTTTATCCTTTATACAAAAAAAGTTATGTTGTATATGGTGAGCGTCACTTTTTAAAAATGTTGTTTTCTGAAAAAAACCAGTTTTCGTGGGAGATGGAAAAAAAGTGCAATTTGATTCCAAAAATTTTGAAAAAAATATTTTTAGAATCTACAGACAAAATGTGATGAGACTCTAGTTTTCATCTTCTTCAAATTCCTCACAGTTTAGCCGCTATAGGTGCCCAAATATGAAGATTTAGTTAAAAATAATAATTGCAGTGTCCAGTTTGGCCAAAAATTGTAAACCACTATTGTGGGATCACCCAGTTGAATAAAATAATTAAAAAATTTCTTTTATCCAAGTGGTAGTGTTGGATTCATTAATTCATTTGGTCTCATTACATTCAATTGAGATCTAAAGGTAGTTTGAGAATCACATATCCTAAAACACAAAGGTTGTGTCTTGTTGCAAAATGGGTTATTAAATTTTTCTGAGGTGAGGAATCTTGAAAATTATAGTTTGACATAGTTGCTCAGAAGAAATGGAAATTTGTGATTTGGTTAGGCAAGATTCTCCTTGTTCCCTTCTTCAGTATGAAAGGTTCATTTTGTTGGAAGTTTGAGAAGATTGTCATTGATATGGTTGTTGGCAACATGAGCATGAGCTTATATAGTGTTTTCATTGATGTCAACATTGTGGTTTGATGTGAAGATTGATGTGTAGTTGGGTTGTGAAGCATGAGTGATCATGGAGATGGTAATCCAATATAGAGATGCAAAATTCTTGCTCTAGTGCAAAACAAATATGTTGAATACTTGACTAAGTCCATAATACAAATTTTAATGTATAGAGCATCAACTTTTTGGTCCGCATTGGTTCAACTTGAGGTATTTATTTCTACTATTCTAAGGCAATTTTGGTACATGTTGGAGGACCTTAAATCCAAATTTTCATGTCTTTATAACCTCCGGTGCAAAAGTTTTGGCTGATAGAATATCGAGTTTGCTAGTGATAGTATAATCAAAATAGAGTACTTGTTTGGAACGGTCTACATTCCACCGCAGAAGCATATTTGGTTATGCGGATTTGAGGGAGTGTCTACAGGTGTCAAAAGGGTGTGTAGTCCAAGTGGCATGTGTTTTTGAGGTTCGCATGTTAGTTTTTGGATAATCAGTTGGTGTATTTTAGTGCTATCTCACCAGTGGTGTCATCCTAACAAGTTTGAGGTCGTGCGGAGTAAAAGGAAGTGTTGATTGGTTATGTGGGAGCTATTATAGGTCCATGCCAACCTATTTGGATGCATTACAAGTTTTGAATTAAGGTCTGAAGCATGTATGTTTGATCTTGAGCTAATGAGTTATGTTATGCACGGTACATCTAATTAGGTTGACTTGACTTATGTTGTAGGTGTGTGCAAATGTAATGGGTATAAATATAAGATCACTTTTGGTATTGTAGGGATGATATGAGATGTGATATGTACTATAGAAAATGTGTGATATGAATTCCTGAGAAAAGAATGTGAATGTGAAGCAAATCAGAGTGTGGAAGTAGTGTAGTATGAAGTGTGTTGATTCAATATTTTGAGCTCTTGTGGAATTGCATCTCCTACATATTGTAGATGCAATTTTAGTAGTTCAAATCTTGGTAGTGAGCCACCCCTCTCTTCCATTTCTCTTATTCTCTAAACAATGAGTCCACCGGACAATGATTCCACCGGACAATGAGTCCACCTAGCAATGAGCCTTTCTGTAATATGTTATGACCAGTTATAATATATTGTGAGCTAATCCTCAACGTGGTTTTTCCCTTTTTTGGTTTTCCATGTAAAAATTCGATGTTCATGTGTTATGTGCTTTGATGACTACTTCTTGGTTTCTTTTCTTATTGAAAATTAAATATGATGTGTGGAATAAGTGTTTAAATGTGCAAGTTGTTTTAGAGAATACCGATTCACCTCCCTCTCAATATTTTGGGTGCTCAACAATTGGTATAAGAGCTTCCAGTTCCTTCAATTAGTTTGATCGTTGAGGTAGATCTTGGAGCTAAACACATGGCTATAAGGAAGTATCCTATTCCTCCTGAATAAATTATGACTGAAGGATTTACTGAAGAAGATTGCATTTTTGATATGGAAGGAGAACTCAAATCTTCCCTTAATGATTTAGATAAAGTAGAATCTCAGAATAGAGATATGAAAAAGGGTCTTAGTGATGCAGATGAATGCATTAAGATATTGAGAGAGAAAATAAAGAAAGATACTAATGTAGAGAGCTATTTAAATCAGATTATTCAATTGAAAATAAATTTAATTAGCTCACACAATCCATTGCAAAACATTCTACACAGGCAAACAATTTCTTGCAACTTTGGTTTGCAACTTGCAACCAACAATCTCAAATTTAAATAAACTTTGCACATTGAATTACATCAGTCCAAAAAGGACAATGGGGCTGCAAAAATCCCTTACAAGACTTTTGGAAATCATTACAAAATGGTTTCCAACAACAATCTAAAACTTTGCAACAAAAGGTTTCTCCAGCACCTGCAACAACAATCTCTCAATCAACAACTCAAATCTGCAACTACTGGTGATGTTCTTAGCTCTACAACAAGCCTCCAATCTACAAAAAAACCATTAAAACCCCTCCCTAGAGGTATACCATGCCTCTCAGTGTCTTCCTCTTCAATTTGGAGAAAGAGAGCCTTCAAATGAATTGATTTTCCTTTTACACAAACCGTCATTCACATGAAATAAAATCTGAATGCATTTTGATTGAATTTCTTCACATTCCAAACCCACTCCAAAAAAATCAACGCACACCTCTTGAAATCTGCAATTAAATTAAATGGCATCAAATAAATAAAATAAAATAAACTTTCCAACTTCAAGACTTGTTGATTATGGAAGGCAATGCTTTTATTGCTTTCTTGCTTTCATGAATGAAAGCAAAAGTCTGATTTTCCAAACTTGGGCGCCCACCTCCCGATTCCCTATTTTTAGGAGTTTTGGAATTTAAAATTGGAGTTACAAATCTGATTGTAGGTCTCCAAGAAACCCACACCCCCACTTGCTTTTTCAGGATTTTTGCTTTTAAAACATATTCTCCATTATCTCCACCTATCCCGCTTTCTCCAAATTTTAAATTCAAATTTCCAACATTGCATAACATCCAAATGCACATCAAAATATGAATTTCATGAGACAAAATATGTAATTCAAAGCACACCAAAAATTGTAATTAAAATTAAATATTTATTTGTTGACACAAGATAGCCCTTATGCCATAGATGCTCCTACATCAGACACCCTTGGTAAAAAGAAATGTTTCTTGAGTTTCACTCAGAAACATTTGTAGGCTCTATGTCTATCTTGGATCCATCTCATTTCTTTGTCTATTTGGATCTTCTTATTCATCAAATTCTGCAAGATTATAATATTATATCCTTTCATCTTTACTCCTCTACCCTTCATGTATTCCAAAACTTTTAATCTTACCTCCCACCAATATATTCCATTAGAATTAATAATCAAACATATACCTCCACCTTCAACAAAAATTACTTCATTACCTTTATTGTTGTTTTACCTTTTTCCTCCTCCTTTACCTAGTTTACAATGTGTTTGTCACTCCTATTATGCCTTCAGAAAGACATACTGCTGCTGCAATTTGATCTCCAACACCCAATTCAATGTTAGTACCACAATCCATAGATTCATTCTCCACATTTTGTAACAAATATTTAAGCTCTGTTATCAAGGAATCTTCATCTTGAATACTTCCAATCAAAAAATCATTGTAGAAAACTTCATTTTCACCTCAGTCTGTTCACCACTCTCATCTACTTCCAAAGGATTTATTGTTGCAACTTTTGACTCTACTTTTACATTCTCAATATCTTCAAAACATGTACTAGAATCTGAAATTACCTCTTTACCTTTGGCTGCAACCTTTGCATTAGCTAAAATTTTCTCATTCCACTCTCTTTCAATTGCTTCCAATTGTACTAGCAAATCATCTTTATCTTCCTCGATGTCACATGCATGTGATTTTGTTGCACCCTCTTTCTTTCCTGCAATCAAAACATCATTAGAAGGATAATCAAAATTACCTTCAAATATTCTCTCCTCTTGTTTCCTCCTCTCAATCTCTACTCTCATTTCATCTATATGTTGTTGCATCTTTATCATTTCTCTTTCTATGATTTTCCAAAGCCTCTCTCTAATTTCCTCTAGTTTTGGAATCCTTAAAATCCACCAATGATAAAATTTATTTTCATCTTCCTCTTTTCCATCCTTAATTCCTCACAAATTCTTAACACAAATTTCAAAACCCTCAGGTTTTTCACATGTAAACTGGCTCCTTCAACAATATGTTTACAAACCCTCTTTCAATATTTACCAATATTATTGTAAATTGCCTCCTTCAACGATTTGTTTACAATCATGTGAACCTCATTTCCTCAAATCCTCTTAAATTTTTTTCTTACTACTTGCACATTCATCTGAAAAAAAATCCACACATTCTCCACCTCAGGTCTTGGTGCAAACTGCGTCACGTTTGACGCTCTGCCTACACACTGAGGAGTTCCTTCTCTGATACCACTAATGTAGAGAGATAGTTAAATCAGATTTATCAATTGAAAATAAATTTAATTAGCTCACACAATCCACTAGAAAACATTCTACACAGGCAAACAATTTCTTTCAACAAATATTGCAACTTTGGTTTGCAACTTGCAACCAACAACCTCAAATTTAAATAAAATTTGCACATTGAATTACATTAGTCCAAAAAGGACAATGGGGCTGCAAAAATCCCTTACAAGACTTATGGAAATCACTACAAAATGGTTTCCAACAACAATCTAAAATTTTGCAACAAAAAGTTGTTAGAGTAAGGGTTTTAACTTAATTGGGTTAATTAAGTTACCTTTATTCCGTTCTTAAGATTTCACTTTAGTTTGCATAAAGTGACATTTAATAATTATATTAATTATTAAATGTTTTTCTATTAGGGTTTCTTTTAGGGTCTGCATGATCTCCTTCTTAAGGATTGATCCATTGTATTTTTCATTAATTCCTTTTTGTTCTGATAAGATAATTTCTCCATTTTTCAGAGCTTCAAACCCTTGTTTGTTTTCTCCATCCATTCTCTTCCTTGTGACAGGTATCCATTTGCATGCAGGTGTTCTTGGAGTTTGAAGTTTGTTTTGAAAACTTCTACATGGTATCAGAGCTTTCCTGCTACATGCCTGTTCTTGTTTGAAGAATTTGGAGCTATTTGGAGCTACAAGAGCTGGATCAGGCATTCACAGATTTGGGGTTTGCATTTTTTGATCCAAGGAATCACCTGCAATTTCAAAGATTTTTGAGTCCAAACGGACCTCGCCATTGTGTCCGCAGCGGTCCAAAACCCCTAAATCGACTGTTTATTTGTCCATTTTGGACAAAGTTGATTTGAAGGGCAAAATTTTTTACTCATACGACTGTCTGTCTGCTTGGTAAAAATAATAATATATTTTTTCTTTAGAATTTTTATTTTAGTCAGTTTTTTTTAAAAAACAAAACAAGTTGCAAATGTATTTTTGATTTTTTTAAAAAAAAAATCAAATAAAAAAAGCAAGTAGTTTAAAGGCTTGCTCAGGCCTTGCCGGTACCCTGTGCAGGCAGGGACGGTACCCAAGGGTACCACCGCCTGCCATTATGGCAGGTGGTGGCCCCTTGGGCGCCGCCCCCTGTAGTGGTTGGTATCACATGGTACCGCCCTGCCACCTTGGAAGGCGGTGGCCCCCTTGCGGGCCCCTGCATTTTTTTTAATTTATTTTTTTTTCAAAAAAAAATTAACATTGTAAATTTTTTTATTGTTTTGAAAAAAAACAATTTTTTGTAATAAGCCCAATTGTGAAAATGCAGTGACAGCCGTTTGGACATCAAATTTAGGCCTGTATTTTTGCTGCAACGGTCGTATGACCGTCAAATTTAATGCAACACTAGTTTTTTCCCCCTTTGGAGCTATTTTTTTTTGGCAAACGAGATATCATCGGAAAGCTGTAACTGTCAAATTTCCAATGGTGTGGGTCTCATCACTTCATTTTTCTATTGGTGCATTCTACAGCCAGTTGAAGTCAAAGGAGCCTTTTTCAGTCCCGAGCTCGTAACTTTTGATCTATTTCTCTATTTTTCGCGATCTCAGCAGCGTTGGAACCATATTTTAGAGCTCTTCAGGTCCATCCATGCATTTTTTTCAGATTTACCTCCAGGTATATTTTAATCAATTTTTTGTGTTTTCACACTCTAGTGAATTACTTGGACATATTTGCTCTTGGGAACTTCTCGTTTGCATGGGATGCTTCATTTTTTGGCTGTTCTTCATGTATTTCTAGTTTTTTGTCCTTTGTGGGCATTTGGGCATTATTTGTAAGCAATGTTTTATGTAAACGCACTGAGATAAAGTGCCACACTATTGTACATGTATTTTTGGGGATTTTGACATAAGGTTGTGCCATATTTTGTACTCACACTGTATTATAAAGTGCCATGGGGGGTTGTGTAGTGCCTTTGTTTTGCCATCACACCTTTGTCCGGTGAGTGTTCCTCCACGACGACAATGGATCCATATGATTCCAGCCTCATGCATGTGTGCTTTGTTTTGCACACCACTTTTTCAGTTGCAAGTGCTTTCTTGTGCACTTTTAGATGTTTCTTCTCCTTCCTGCACTACAGGGTGTTACACACCATTTCAGTGGATCTGTCAGGCTCTCCCAGTTCAGCATTATGGGGGGGTATTATACTGTTCGTGCTAATGCTTCCTTGGCTTCGCCTTGGAAGGAATCTTCCATTCTCAGTTGATCAGTGTTTTTCAAACTATTGGTACTTGTTCCATCTGTTTCTTCATTCCAGGTGTTTGCCTTTGTTTTCCATCTGATTCGAGTAGTGTCGTTTGGGGCACTCATGCAGATTGTTGTCTTCTTGACAGACTATTGGTACTTGTGCCATCTGTATCTTCGTTCCAGGTGTTTGCCTTTGTTTTCCATCTGATTCGAGTAGTGTCATTTGGGGCACTCATGCAGATTGTTGTCTTCTTGATCTTGATCATCTTATCTTCAGAGGAGGTTCTCTAGCACCATAGCAGTCATCTTTCGACAGTTGTTTGCAGCTTCTTTTGCTTCAGTGATGTTCTTCATGGCTTTCTGCATCTTTTTTTGGAGTAGAGTTTTTCCCATGAGGTTTTCTCTATTTTTCCACTTTACAGAGATTTGGTTGTATTTGGGTACCTAATCTGGCCTAGTTGTTGGGACCCATGTTTGCCTTCTTACATTGTAGTTACCTTTGCTTTCTTTCATTTGTTTGTAGCTGGACTTTTGCTCATCTTAAGGGGGGGTGTTAGAGTAAAGGTTTTAACTTAATTGTGTTAATTAAGTTACCTTTATTCCCTTCTTAAGATTTCACTTTAGTTTGCATAAAGTGACATTTAATAATTATATTGATTATTAAATGTTTTCCTATTAGGGTTTCTTTTAGGGTTTGCATGATCTTTTTCTTAAGGATTGATCCATTGCATTTTTCATTAATTCCTTTTTTTTCTGATAAGATAATTTCTCCATTTTTTAGAGCTTCAAACCCTTGTTTGTTTTCTCCATCCATTCTCTTCCTTGTGACAGGTATCCATTTGCATGCAGGTGTTCTTGGAGTCTGAAGTTGGTTTTGACAACTTCTACAAAAGTTTCTCTAGCACCTGCAACAACAATCTCTCAATACAACCTCAACAACTCAAATATGCAACTATTGGTGATGTTCTTGGCTCTATAACAAACCTCCAATCTACAAAAACACCATTAAAAGCCCTCCCTGGAAGTATACCATGCCTCCCTGTGTCTTCCTCTTTAATTTGAAGAAATAGAGCCTTTAAATGAATTGATTTTTCCTTTTACACAAATTGTCATTCACATGAAATGAAATTTGAATCTATTTTGATTGCATTTCTTCACATTCCAAACCCACTCCAAAATAATCAACGCCCACCTCTTGAAATTTGCAATTAGATTAAATGGCATCAAATAAATAGAATAAAATAAACTTTCCAACTTCAAGACTTGTTGATTATGGAAGGTAGTGCTTTCATTGCTTTCTTGCTTTCATGAATGAAAGCGAAAGTGTACTTTTCCAAACTTGGGCACCCACCTCCCGATTCCCTATTTTTTAGGAGTTTTGGAATTTAAAATTGGAGTTACAAATCTGATTGGAGGTCTCCAAGAAACCCACACCCCCACTTGCTTTTTCAAGATTTTTTCTTTTAAAACATATTCTCCATTATCTCCACCTATCCCGCTTTCTATAAATTAACTCCAAATTTGAAATTCAAATTTCCAACATGGCATAACATCCAAATGCACATCAAAATATGAATTTCATGAGACAAAATATGAATTTCATGAGACAAGATATGAAATTCAAAGCACACCAAAAATTGTAATTAAAATTAAATATTTATTTGTTGACACAAGATAGCCACTATGCTATAGATGCTCCCACATCAGATACAAATAGGATCAAAGAGCTCAAGCAATCAAATGAGATCATTCCTAGCCTAAAATTGTAAGAAAGTAAAAGAGTTGGAGATTTCCTAAATGCTAAACTAAAAGAAAAATATGAAGAATGCTCAAAGCTTGAACAGGAAATTGTAACCCTGAGATCAGATCTGGAGAAAACAAAGATTCAAGAAAACAAATTCAAATAGAGTACTACAATTCTTGATGAGATGATTGCAAATAAGAAGGGATATAAAGACAAAGAAGGATTAGGTTTTGAGAAAGGTGAAATCTCAAAGACAAACCAAACTCCAAACAAGACTAAAAAGAAGATTTAGGACAAGAAGAGCAATGGAAAGGAAGTACAAAATCAGAGGAAAGACTTCAAAAGATCAGCAATTAGATAACCAAATGTACAAAGGTACCCATATTTTAATGGTTTTTGTTAGTCTTGCAATAAATTTGGACATAAGGCTATGGAATGTAGAGCAAAATGAATTATAATGTTCAATCATTTCTTGATCAGTATTTTACATGTAATAGATTTGGTCATAGAGCTAGTGAATGCAGAAATCAAATGATGGATGGCTATAACAATGGTATGATGTTTCAATCTTTCAAAGGCTATTGTTATATATGCAATGGATTTGGGCATAAAGCTAATCAATACAGATCCATAATAGATTGAAGTAAGCTTGTTCAAAATGTCAAATTCCACAAATTCAATAAGCTAGGACACATTGCTAAGTTTTACAGAAGCAAGAATGTAAAGGTTGATTCAGTAAAGAAGAATGATCTAGTGAAAAAGGTTGATCCAATAGAGATGAAGAAAGAGATGAGCAAGATATGAAAAAATAAAGAGGATAATGAGGTTAAGGATTAGTTTGTGCCAACTTTTGATGTAAATGTTCATGGTCATTATTCCTTCCTGGATGTGAGTTTTGGTTTGTGGTTTGAAAGGAGAGTATGTCTACACTTTTTCTGTCTTATTCTAGAGTTTTCGAGATTTATGTTCAACATGAAAAAAGATTTCAAAGTGACAGTTGAGACAATATGTTGGTTAATTAACAAGTAGTTGTTCCAAAATTGTGTGCTAGCAGATGGTAGGGTGTGACCTCCAGAGGTAGTGTGGGAAAGTGAAATAGATCCTGGTTAAGGTCCTTGAAGGAAGCACATGGAATAATGTTCTTTTGGTGGCATCAAATTTGATTTAGGACCTACCTACTATACGTTTCATGTAAATTTGAATTTAGGTCCACCTTAGCCAACTTGGTTAATTATAGATGGTGTTAAGGGACTCTTGATCGATATGAAGTGTTGTTAATGTAATGAGATGTATATAATCATCATTTTTAGATCTTGTTGGCATGTATGAATGTGTGAGTGTGAGAGAAATTATGTGAGCAAGTGTAAATCCAAGTGATGTAATGGGAGTTGCACCTCAATCATTGTGCACCATCATCAAAAGATCATAAGTTGTGTGAGAGAGGGTTTTAAGCAAGTTCAGATTAAGTGTAAGATATATAATGAACATTGAAGTTCTACAAGCTTTATCTTTGTAATCTAGTAGGACTGGTGCCTTACTTATTTTGTTGGTGCTCAGATCTTTGTATTGGGGATTGGTGTCTCTAGTAGGTTGGTTCCTACAAATATAGCAGAGGATTGGTGTCTCTGGTAGGTCGGTGCCTACTTCATAATTGCAACTCATTCATTAAATTGGTGAGGCTGGATTTGGATAGTAGCTCCAAGAATCTCTTCTCACCATGGTTTTTTCCCATTCTAGATTTCCACGTATATCTGGTGTTCATTGTCTGAATGTGTGATTCTATTTTTCTTGATTGATATTAATTGTTATGATTCATGTTTGATGATTAATTCTTGGAGATACATGTTGAATTAAAGAGTTTTAAATAGATTTGATATACTAATTCACCCTCCCTCTTAGTATATTGTGCACCCTTCAATTATATGCCTAGGTTATCTATTTAATTTTTCCCCTCTAATATTTAAAAATGGTGGCACATCTATAGATATTATTTGAGTATGACATGCAAGGAGTTTCACTTAAGGAAAACCCCTTTTATTAGTTCAATGATTTAAAAAATTTGAAGACAAGTGAAGCAACCATACAATATGCCTAATGTATCACTAATCATGTAAGTTTTGGTATAACTTGTTAGATCATCTACCATAAAATGATTCCTTGATTATCCAAGATATCTAAAATAATTTGTATTTATCATTTTATATAATACCTTAACATGTAAGTTTGAATGTTTCTCTCTCAAGTCAAGAAATGAGTACTAGTTAGAAGGGGTCATCTTGGGCTCATATCAAATTTGAAGTTAAATATTTGGGGTGAAATCGATAATACTTTTATTAATTAAAAAAGATAAAATAGATACAACAAGATTATAGTTAGCTATAAAAAATAGCTATAGTAAGGTTACAAATATAATCAACCTCTCTTTTAGAAATAAATTTTCAGCCCTCAAGGCTAATAATAACTTGGAAACAAAACCACAACAACAACAACAACAACAACAACAAGGCTCAAGAAAAACAAAGGCTCGGTCACAAGAAAGAACCAATAAATTTATTTCTTTAAATGCCTTCTCTGATCAGAACAAGCATTATGATACCATAACCTATTTCATGTTCAAACTTAAGGGTGTTGAACAACTGGAAATTTCGTCAACAAGATAGAATTAGGTGGAATGAAAAGAACAACAAAGATAGTTGTGGGTTCACCAACCTAGCCCAAATCTTCCACACTAGACACCATTTGAGTTATAACAAACTCTCCATCTCTAGGAAAAATAATGTATTGATTAGTCATTTCCATCAACATCAAAGATTAAACCCTCTACCATTACTTCTCTGAGATCTTAAATAGTTCCTCAGATTTATTTTGAAGCAAATGAATAGTTTCATCCAAGGCAAAAAATTCTTCCAAAAGATGGACCCTATGTTCTAGTATTGTTGTAAATCCTATTCTCAATATCTTTGTTGATCTCTCTAAAAGCAACGAAACATCTAGCATACGACCTACTATCAATCATAAAGGGAAAGGCAATTGAGGATCAATTTCCATTTCCTTCAATTAAAGTATGGAATTAAAGAGAAAGGTCATGTAATTTCTCCTCTAGAGAAGTGTTAGATCGAAAAGTTTGTAAGTTTGCTAAATGAAGAGACAAATTGACACAAATCATATGGATTTCTATTTGAAGGGGGGGATGGTGTTGGAGAAGGTAGCACGAAATTGGAGTTTCCAAGGAAGCTTGAGAATCACTTGTCTACAGGTTTGGGATAAAATATCAAAGGATGGGGAAGAACCCGAGAGAGAATATTTCTAGGTCCATGCACAAGGAAATAAGGTAGGCAGAGAGGTGAACAATGGGTGTCATAAATTGTGAGAATGAGATCAAATCCAAAAAGCATGTTTTATGGATTCAATTTTGCCACAAAAGGGGCAAGTGGGTAGAGGGTAAACAAATTTAAGGCAGGGGCCAATGAGAAGCTTAAGATGAAGAAATTTCCACGCTAAGAGTTGAGACTAAGTGTCTACCTTAGATTTCCAAATTTGGGAGTTGAATATTGAAGATTGGGTCCAAATACTTAGAATGCATGAATTTAGGTTAAATCAATGCTCTAGTTAATTGCCAACTTTTACACAAAAATATGACACATACACTATTCACATATACGATAGGAGGGTCAAAGTAAGTATAAAACAAATAGAAAAATGTAAGCTATACAATTTTCATTCTTACAATTAAAAATAACAATAACCGTTTCAAAATCCTTTCAAAATAATAACTATCTTATAACTGTTAAGGTGCAAAATATGAATTTATCACTAAATAGAGAATGCTCTTAGTAGATTGTAAAGATCCTCCTCCATTTAGTTTTGTTATAGCTACTTAGACTTTGTTTGGCTTGACCCTTTTATTGTTATTTTATCTTTATTTTGGAATTGATCTAGTTAGATTTTGTGGGTGTGCCTCTCTACCACCCTTTTTTTAATATTGTGCTATTCTTTATTTAATAAAATAAATTAAGAAACACTCATTAAAAAAATTATAATTTTTTTAATGATTTTTCATTCATGTATCATCTTTGCTTTAATAATTTTTAAAATATTTTTTTTGAAAAAGTTTTAATAATTTCTATTTGTAAATTAAATAACATATATTTCAAATATTAAATAATTGATAGATTTTATAAAACTACTACTATTAAGGTAAGAATTTAGTCAATTTTTCTTTCTTAGAGGCTTATAAATTATTCTTATCATTTAAATTTATTAGTACTTTATATGCAATACAATTGCAATGAGCTTTTTTTTGTTTAAAAACTTATTTAAAAATTATTTTTCAATCAATCAGAAACAAAAAGTTTATCTTCTTAAATAAAATTTAATCTCATTCGTGAACATAATTGACTGAAAAGTTAAGGGTGTTAAAATGTGGGTTATTAAGAAGTAAGAAGGTAAAATATTATTTTTTTAAGAATGACTTTTAACTTCTATATGCATTATCTTTTATAAGTTAATCTATAAATAGGTCAATTAAATAATAATTAACTATTATTTTGTCATTTTTAAGAATAATTTTATAAATTTAATTTAAATTAGATTTTGAGAATGTATATGACCAAAATTTACTCTTTCAATTAATATTTTTATATTAAAATAACATTAATGATAACTAATAAATATATTTTTAGAAATATTCTTCATTAAATATCTAATAATATATCTATATTAAATTTGTATTTTGATTTTTTAATATATTATTAATATTAATTTTTTTTACTTTATAAAAAATATATCTTTAAGAATTATTTATATTTTTAATAATATTATTAATACAAAAATAAAAAATTCAAGTTACTTATTTATTTGAATTGCATTTGTTTATTTAATTAAACTAGATATATACTTTTAATTGAAAATTTTATAAAAAATATATTTATTATTTAATCTTGAGTTTTTAAAATTTAAAATTTATATTTATATCTTTTGAGTTAATATATTAAATGTTTATGTTTTAATTTATTTATAATAAATCAAGTAAATTACAAAGGTTTTTGAAAAAAAAATCATTTACTCATCCGATCATTTACAAAGTAACTTTAACTATTATTATTTGACTTGCGTCTAAATTAAAATTTCACAAATTATTTATTGACTAACCAACAAATAAAACTACAAATAATCAATTATTTGCCAACTAATTAATTGTCAAATGACTTACCCCAAAAGAATATCTTTCTCATTTAAATCTATGGTGACTTAAACCAACCCACTTTCCGTATGGACAACGAAACATGAGAGGCTTTAAATAAGGCTGCCGTATAATACAATTTGTGCGGGCCACATTACTTTAAAAAGTTTGGTATATTATTTAAGAGACTTAATTTTTTGTTGGTTTAATCACACATTTTCTTTCCAAAAAATTGGAACCAATTAATTGGTGTACAAGAATTAAAGATTTCCTTTATGGTAACTGAGTCAGATTGGTAGAATTAAAGGTTGAATATAAATGAACCAAATAATTATACTTGAGTGTTAATTTTAGTGTACCAATTTTTAAGGGTTTATTTTTTTTTTTCATATTGATATAGGCAAATAGGTAGCGCCTATGTTTCAAATATGTATCTAAATTTTAGAATGATTATTAGGTGATTAAAAGTGATTTAATGTATCATATAAATAAAAGTGATTTCTTATTTTTGAATTTCTTTATGTTGAGAGATTCTTCATTACTTTTGGATTATTCGAATGTGTGATTTTCAAATCTTTTGATTGAATGTAATTAATGTCTTTTTATACATGAACATAACATCAAGTTGCAAAGTTTTGTGAATGATCAACTTGGGACCAAAGTGTAAAATGGGATTGGTTGTCTAAAATATTGTCTTTTAATTTTGCATTTAAAAGGAGCAAGATCACAATTGTGAGGATCGCCCCATACCTAAAACATGACTTGAGCCATATAGCTAGGTTGGATCAATGCCTACTAGGATTGGATTAATGATCATAATCAAGCAAATAAGCTAGTTGAACTAGAATTACATGCACATAAACTTAGCGCTAAGTGCTAAGCATAGGGCTAGGCATACAAGCCCAACAATGCATATGCCATTTGTACCTATATAAATACATTAAGACATTACCCCATATTAGTCACACAACTAAATGGAAAAAATGCATCAAGTATGCTATTTTCAGCATTATAATATATAAAAAATAAAATATGATGTATTCTGAACTTAACACACGTATATTGAATTTTATATGTAAATTAATTTTTCTTCATTACTAATGGAAGCATCTAGAGGAAGTCTAGGTCTAAGGAGTTAATTTTTTTGGATGTTGTTCCTTTTGATTTTATGCCTATTCTAATGTGCTTTGGGTCTATATAGCATGTGTTCCTTGCTAGTTTGTATCATTGTGATAAAATGTACTACTTTAGCTAATAATTAGTTCAATTGAAGATTATCAATTCTAGCATCTTGTTGGAATTGTCTTGCTATCTCCCATGTTTTGGGTATCCTGTCTCAACCTTGCATCCTCATGTTATGAATAAAAAAGAACCATTTTTTAGGCTACAAAACAAAAAAATACAACATTCAAAGCTCTAGAGGTTAATTTTGGCCTTAAAGAATACTCGAATATGCCTTAACTAGAGAAAGTTTGTTATGATGTTGTGGACATCTTCGATATATTTTTTAAGTTTATAAAAAGGGGTCTTAATCAAGTTCCTAGATTAAAATTTATGAGCTTTAGAAGTTTGACTTTTCACTAAAATTACAAGAGCAACTAGGATGCATAAGAGGGTTGTAAGAGAGAGTTACGCTTGTTGACCAACTTATGATGCATGTTATGAAAAATCATAAAGAATATTTGATTGGAGATAATGGATCCTAAATGAAGTACCTATATTGATGAGAATATTATGGAGGACTTATGATAGGTATAAGAAATATGTTATGTTTAGCCTATAGACTCGTGCCTTAGGATTCTAGTGATGGATTTTGGCTAGGGGTTTGAGCACCACACTTTGGTTGGGTTTAGCTCATGGATTCATAATTAATTTTTGATGGTTTTATATTGCTTATCCTATTTATGGGTGCTTAAGATGGAGGTTTCATAGTGAATTTTATAGGTTATTTTATTACCATAATTGCTCCAGATCTCTTGTTGGTGGTACTCCTATAAAAGCTTAGACTCTACAAGTTTATTCTAAATATTGATTATTAAATAATACATTTAGTTACTTTGGAGTTTGGGGTTTTATCTTAAAAGGTTTTTCCTATGTAAATCACTAGGCTATGGTATATATTGCTTTGTGTTTTTGTCCTAGTTATTATATGGTTAGTCTAATTTTACACACACCCCCTCTTATAAATTGGTGTGTGAAACACATTTCACACCTATGCTTACTTTCATTATGTGGTATGCTTTGTTGTAATACTATTTTCTATTCTTTATTAATAAAAATATACTTTAAAAAAATTATTGCATCCATTCATTTCAATTAGTTTCCACTTTCTCATCCAATCAAATAAATAACAATCTATCCAATAATTTTTTTAATATGAGATTGTAATACTCTATTTGTTAAACTAATACTTAATTTAAAAACATATTATTTAAGTATATGATCATTGGTTGTAAGAGCATTTTCTATTTTATAACTTATTATATTATGAAAAATAAAAGGAATTAAAAAATAAATATAATCTTTTATGCTTTTGGAGGAAGTAGTGAAACCATAAATTCTCTTAAAAGTAGTTATAAGTGTATAGGACATAGGGTTATTAAGTATTGATGTGCAAGTCACGCAACTAGGTGATGGGACTTTTAAAAAAATTGTCATAATTTTGTCTAGTTTTGGGCATGTCTATTCATCCTTGGTAAATGGGGGGTCAAATGTTCAGGGTTTTGGGTTTTGTTACCCATGTTAAAATCATTTTTTTTAAGCAAACCCTTACGTTATATTTTTGTTTTGACCTGTTTGGGGGGTTACCGGTTTCTTATGTCTTCCAACTGAGCCTTGTATCTCATATTGTTACCGACCCCTTTACCCGACCTATTGGTCTTTTCTTTCCATTTGGGTATTATTATTATTGTGCCTAAGGTCGGGTGGTTTTTCACTAAATTTTAGGTGGGCCTAAAATTTTGTGCCTCGGGGGTTTCTTTTCCCATTCTCCTTGCTGGCCCCATTGTCATAAATAACCTTTCTATATGAAGTTTGGCAGGCCATCGGATCACGGGGTCCAGATCTAGGTCATTCCTCACAAACCTCACAAGGTTTCCTGCCAACGTCACTAAAGTGGTGCGAGGTATGCGAGATGCCGCCACCTATTGACTACGGTGGAGTGGGGTCTCTCCTGATGCGCTAGCAATGACAAGTGGATGTCATTTCAACGGTGGAGTAGGGTCTGTCTCGATGCGCCAACAATGACAAGTGGATGTCATTTCAACGATGGATGTTTAATGACAGGGATTAATGATGAACATCGCTCACAGGCCTCACACGAGCGGATTAATGTTTTCAAAAATACTGCGAGGCATGCAAATTGGTGACACGTTGCTTGGCTCCGTGGTACAAGGTGGTTGGATGGGCCCTACTGCTCGATCGCGGGTTTTTGACTGCAAGGGGTGTGATTGGCCGTTGGGTTACCCAAGTGATGATGTGGATTCTTCAATGATTTTTGACTCAATCTGAGTCGTGCGATTTTCCAGGTCTTTTCACATCGACATTTTAAATTCAAAAAATTACAATTCACCCATGTGAGGATTATTTTCACTCTACAAGTTATTCTCATTAATGGCACGGGTTTTTCAGTGGATCTTAGCCTGATTTCCTTGCGTGCGAGTGGTATCCACCTAATAGTGCAATGATGGGCTGTACACCATTTTCCATGAGCTCAGAATTATTTTGTGCTGGTAATTTTAGCCACTAATCGCTCGCTTGCTTGTACTACAATATGAGCAATTAATGTTCCCTGCACCGGCTTGCTCGATAAATGCTCGCTAATTTTCTCATTTGCATCATTGCATTTTGAGTTTTGTTTGTTTGCAGGTGATTGTTTTCTTTCCGAGTTTGAAGCTCACGAGCCCAATGGATAAGTCAGCGGTACGACAAAGTGCTTGGGTGAGTGTAACGAATTTGCAACATAAGGAGAAACAAATTGTTCCCAGTACTTCTAGAACAGTCACTCAAAGGGTGGAGAGGAGGTCTGGACGTTCCACGTCACCTATCAAGCTCTCTTCGGGCTTTGATGGTGAGGGGTCCGAAACTGATTCGAACTACCACAGTTACCTCATGACCCTGACTGAGCTCATGGGAGTGGACGAGGAGGTGCCAGGTGCTCGTAGTTTCTCCAATTACTACAGTGGCACCGTGTAATGTTGCTGGGTCTAGTGCTGGTGCAAGTAAGGATAAGAAAATGGTCTCACTTCTTACTGAAGTGAGAACCAAGAGTGGTTGCTTGTATCGGGGTCATGTGGTTACTTGAGGTGTTGGGAAATGAGTGGTGTTTTTGGGGTGATGATTTTTGCCTTTTTGTGTTGTTGCGGCGGCTCAAGTTTGATGTGGACGTGTGCTTGGGTGGTACATTGTTTTTTGTCTTTTTCGGCTGGTTACTGGGGTGTAACCATTTTTTGATTCCTTTGTGCATATTGTGGTTTTTTTTTTTTGATGATGAGGAGTTTTTTGAAATTTGAATTTTATTTGGTTAAAATGAAATTCATTTTGAAATGAACAATGGAGCCTGATGCTTGTTGCTCTCTTTTTCTATAAAGGAGATTTTACAGCTCATTGTTTGTGTCAGATTTTTGTATCGTGAGGGTTAGGCTATGTACAGTAAAGTTATATTGTGGTATTTGGAATGTTCTAGTTGGAAAATCATTCAAGGTTGAGTGATTGTATAAAATAAGCATGCTATGCTTTTATAATAATTGATATCATTAAATCTACAAAACAATTAAGATAATTGCTCTCTTGTGTACATATCATGGATTATGAATGGATTTATCAATGGTTCTTCATTCAATTTGAATGGTGTATTTGGATGTGTAATTAATTTTCTTGCTTTAACTTAATGAGTTAATCAAATGCTTAAAAAGGAATTATAGGTCTGTGATAATGTGCTGAGGATTTACTAAGGAGTACTATTTTAAATAATGGAAAATCTCATAATGTAAAGCATTATAATGATAAGTTCCATGATATCAGGGTTATGTTTTATGTGACTCTCACCCGGTTGGATGAGGCACTGGGTAGTTCATTCCAGATCCCTTTTTTTTAGAATTGCTGAATAGTAGCTCTAAGTGTAAAGGTTCAAGATCTGAACATTTAAAAAAATTAATTCTATCTCTCTTGAGATACAAACCTTATACTAAGTCTTCTTCCTAGCTTTAGATAGTTGGTCTTATTCTTTGGTTTTTCCAAAACCTGGATAGATGTTGTCTAATCGCATTAATAGGAATGTATCTGTGTATAGAAGTGTTCTTGAGGCATGAAGAATTCTTATGAACATATATAGGAAAACCCTCCTTGGTTTCACAGAGCCAGAAGTGTAGGAGATCTCAATCTTTGACTGAATCTCGTCAATTGGCCATTAACTTCGTGAATTCTTGAATATAGAGGTTGGCAACCTCTTAGAGAATGATGAAGCCTTAATGGGATTTTTAAAACACCAACACTAGGTTAGATCAATGTCTAGTAGGATCAAATTATAGATGAGGATTGGACTAGAAATCATGATAAGATAGATAAGCATAGGGTTGGGTGTAAGAAAATATATGTAGGAAAGCCCAACTATGCACAAAAATATATCATTTATAGTTATATAAATGCATTAAGACATTCCCCCAAACTATTCAAAAACTAAATGAGAAAATGCATCTATATGAATTTCACCATTATAATAGGTTTAATATAATATATGAGTCATTCTCAATTGAGATATTGAGGTTTTCATGCAATTGTTTTCCCTTCATTGTTGATGGAAGCACCCAGAGGAAGTTAGAGTCTTAGGAGCTAGAGAATTTGGATGTTATTAATTTTGTGTTTATTGTAATGCATGTTGGCTTTATATTGTATGTGTGACTTTCTAGTTTATCATTATCATAAAAGGTAGTACTTCAAGTAAATATCAGTTCAACTAAGATTACTTATTTAGCATGCCATCAAAATTGTTTCATTACCTCAAATGTGGTATGTTATGTTGTAATATTATTTTCTATTCTTTATTAATAAATATTTTCTTAAAAAACTATTGCATCAATTTACTAAATGTCATTACAACAATACCTCAAGTATCCCAAGGAATAATTATATAAAAATAATATCCCATAACTCCTGATGTGCATCATAATACCTGCTCTAAAAAAAAAGTAGACATGAAAGTTATACATAAGGATTAAAATTTAATATCACACTTTTAAAGAATTTTCCAACTTGATATTTAAGTCACAATGACATAAAAATAACCATGAAATCAATTAAATGTAATATTTTTTAAGAGAGCATGATATTTAATTACAATCTTCATGTATTATGTTGCATTTCCAACTTTCTTGGTATGGATAATTGGATGCCCATGTAGTTGAGATATATTATTATTCAATTAGTATTATCTTAGTTGAATTTGAATATTATTCAATGGTGTCAAGAGAGGAGGTGGAGTATGATAGCGGCTATTACAAATTTATTTGAGATAAATTTATGTTACTTTCCCATTCCTAGGTGCTAGGTGAGATAACATAGCATATTTATATTTATTAGGGAATTTCATGTGAGTTGGTGGAGGAAAATTATTAGGACATCATTCTTGGGAAGTGTTTTGATTAAATATTAATGGATTTTATTTTTATTATTGTTTTTATTCATGACGCATCGATTGATTTTACCAGGGGTATTTGGTTTTTACCATACCATCTATTGTAATGGTTTTGATTTCTAGAACCCACTTGTGATTTCCACTCAAATCCTTTCTATAAATTATATGCATTGGATGGAGGTATTATGGATTTTTTGTAGGCACACAAGTGTTGATAGAATAATATAAAACTAACGGAGTTTATTGTATTGATGTAACACATTGTTGGGATTAATGCATTACTAGTGCTCTCTTTAGTAGTCGAGTTTTTTCTTGAAAGAGTTTTTCCATATACATAAACACTAATCAAAATTTCCCCATAAAAATATAAACAACCCCTTAAAATAATTTCAATTATCTTAACCCAAGTTAGAAAGAAATATATTGAGAACTCCCACTAATTTTACAATGCCAAGTATTCTGCAGATCATTCCATAAATTAGACTTACTAAACACTAGCATAAGGGAAATTATACAAATCTTAAAAATTATTATTAGACAACAAATTATTTTAAAGATAACCAACTATTGATAAGTAATTGAATAATTAATTTTTTATAGTCTTCACATGTTTACTTTCACCAAACTAGAGCTTTCTATGAACCCAACATATTTTTATTTCTATTCCCAAGATATGTTTGGCAGCCCCCAAATATTTCATATTAAATTCCCAATAAAGCTAATTTTTAATTTCTTTAATCATACCCTTGATATTTCTAAGAAAAAATATGCCATCAACATACAAGACAATGATAGTTTTTCATCAATGATTTTAAATAAATACAATGATTTGCCTCACTTTGTACAAACCCAATATGTAATGTAAAGGTGTCAAGATTTTGGTAACACATCTACAATGACTACTTAAAACCATTTAAGGATCATTTCAACATACAAAATATATTTTCCTTTCCATTCACCATAAAATCATCAGGCTGTTTTATATAAATCACATCTTCAAGATCCCCATGTAAATTTTATTTTTGACACATGTTTTCTCTACTTCTAAATCAAAAGTAATGACAATACAAATTAAGAATTCAATGGAGGCTATTTTTTATTAAGTAAAATTTCTCATTGAATTCAACCCCCTCTTTTTGGGAGAACCCTTTTGCCAACAACTGTGCTTTGTACTATTCCAACTTACCATCTACCCAGTTTTTTTCTTAGATGCCTAGTTGCAACCAATGGGCTTCCTTCCATTAAAAAAACTCAAAATATCCTAACTGATACATCTATCTAATATTATCATATGATCTTATATGGTCACCATCCAAGAGTCATCTCCACCAAATAAAGGTTTTCCTTGATAAATCTAAGTTCATCAATAATACAAGATAAAAAAATACACAACAATATAATGGGCTACAATAATCAACTGGATTTAATTATCTTTTCAATAAAAGTATTCTCAAGCATGGAGTAAGATATTCTACCTATTCCTCTATATTATCATTTATATGAGAAATATCACCTCAATCTTATTTTTCCTCTTCATTCTTAAATCAAATGTGTTCATCAACATGTGTATCTTCTTTATTCTCAATCTTTATCTCATAATGCATTGCCTTCCCATTCTTTTCCTTTAGTTGTATAGGATCAAAGGGTACTTTAAACTCCTTACAAATCATATCTTTAGAATTTTTTTTTTCAAGGTTAGAGTATTCAAAATCTTATAACCCTTTATGCATTCACTATAGAGGTGTCCTACTCAACTTTCGGGGTCCTATGATGTCAGATCCGAGCTTCTCTTTTATGCCTATTCCATAGTTGGAATGTCATAAATAAATCCTATAGGTGAGTTTCCGTGTCTTGACAAGAATGGTGACAATAATGCAACAATGTAAAATAGATCTTCAAGCTCTCATCAATCCACTTCAAAATTGAAACCTACACATTCACAAAGAGGGAAAATGTTGTGCTATATAGGGTCTTGCCTCAATCAAACCCCATGTTAGTGTTTCCACTTCCACAATGGCAATGTCAATGATAAAAACATTGAATAGAAAGGAAGGAATGATCAATGAACACAATGTTGCAACTCACCACCCTTCAATGGTTTCCTTGAAGGATTGAAGTCATAAACACATCTTCATGGGTTTTGGATCTTTCTTGATAGAATAATTGAATTCTTGAATGCTTGAATGCTTGGAGACCTACAATAATGTTAGTCCTCACATAGCATGAACATGAGCACACATAAACTTTGACATGATGTTGGATCTTGAATTGTTGTAATAAGCTCTGATATGCTACCCTTGAATTTCTCAATAGTGCTCTTGATCATAAGTTGGCCAATTTATTTCATGTTAGATTTCAAATGATCAAATGACTAGGTATTTATAGGTGTTTATCCAATTTCTCAGAAATCGTATTCCAAAATCCGACACTTCATATTTGAATTTTGGATATTAAAATACCACCAATAACTTATTTAAATTTAGGTCTTGGCTAAGGAGGGGGGACCATTCACCCTTGGGCATGTTGGTAGTTGTTGGAATTGATGTCAACATTGACGTCAACACTAAGAATATTGTTGGCAATTGTTGTCATTGTTGTCAACAATGATTGTTGGTTGTCATTGATGTCAACACTTGAGTAGTAAGTTGTTAGTCCTTGGCACCGGTTATCACTGTTATATTCAGTTTGGGATAAAATTAGTGATGAATTTTATGGTTGGATGTCATGCATATTTAAAGAATAAGTGATGGAGTTCATGGTTGGATGTCATGCCTTATCAAATAAGTATTGTTGATATTCATATAATGCGTTATTATTGTCAACAAAGTTGATTTTATAATGATATATTAAGATGAGGATTAAAAGCATGAATAATAGGGGAGAGATGTTACTAAAGGTATACAATATGTCTTATTCTCTTTCCTGATGTTCCTAATAAAGTATGTGTTGTTGAAAGGAAGTTTTGGTCTTTGCAAGTTGCTTAAGAATTTCTATTTTTGAATGTTGCATTGAATTCTATTTGGGAGAATGCTTCAGATTTCTCTACTGTTGCAGTTCCGGTCTTGCAGTTTGGTACTTAATGTTAGTATTCTATGGATGTTGCACTCCTATCTCTTCAAGTCACCTATGTTTCCGAGGAGAGTTTTGTTAATTACAGAAGGTTGGCAGTGTTGATGGTTGTCTAGACTGGTCTAGGAAATGCTTCACATTTGTCCCCAGTGATGTCTTTACTCTTGTGGCTTGGTGAATGCGATCTCAAAGTTTGTGCAATACACTAGTTCTAATCTTATGTGCCAAAGTGGTCCATAAGATGAATATTAATGTTACATCCCATGTCTATGCATTATGTGCTTCCTAAATAAAATATTTGGTATCTATTTATTCTGTGGTGGTTGTAGATGACATGAAAATATGAAATAAATATATGAAGGTATTTTTGTATGTTTAAGGAACATCCCCATGTGATTCACACATTGGTAATTGGTCGCTTTATTGCTGCATTATGTCTTGAGTTGGCTTTTTGGGTTATTTCTGGATATCTGACCAACAAGGCTTGTCCCTTTGCTTGCGCCATGTGCTTGGGGGTTTGTGCCAATAATGGAAGATGTGTTATGATAGATTTGGGTCCTGACCTATCTTTTTTGGGACCACATCAAGTAAATTCAATTGAAATTATGTTCATGGGTTGAATGGTTATGTGCTTCAACATTTCATCCACACAATTCCTTAATGTCAACTTCAGTTGATGTGCACTTGTGTCTAAATGGTTTTGGATCACATTGGAAGAAGTGATAAGATTGTTTTTGGTTCCCTCTATCTTTGGGATATGACCACATTATGTTTTTGTTGGATGGCCTATTGAATTCATTGTTCATTCTCTTCTTGGCCAAACTAATTGAAGAAATGAAGTGTTGCTATAAATGAAAGATCATTTTGAACACAACTGTGAGGAGAAGTTTACAAGTGGGAAGAAGTGTGTGCATGAATTATATTGAATATCCAACAAAAAAAGTGCTAAAATTTTGTGAAGGGAAAGATCAATTGTGTTGTAACGCCTTAGTCAACAGAGTGTTGTGTTGGAAAATCATTGTAATTCTCTCTAAATCATATTGTATCATGATCTGAGATAGTGAATCTCATCAAGTCCTTGTATCTTGCTCTTGAAGTCATGTTGTCTTCAGTTTCAACAATCCTTTGTATCTTGATTTAAGGAAGTGAGCCTTTCTACAAGTCTTTTTGGTAGTGAGCCCTATATTGTGAGTTAACTCTCACCGTTGTTTTTCCCTCATTGGATTTTCCATGTAAATACGATGTTAGATCCTTATGCATGTGTGTGCTCTTTATTTCCTTCACTTTTTTGTTTATCTAATTATTGCTATATCTTTCATTAGTAAAGTTTGTTGAAGTTGATAAAGGTTCAAATTGCTATATATTGTGTTGCTTAAAGTTTTATCTTCATCTGCTAAAGGAGTTTAAGTTGTGCTGAAAGTTTTAAGTTTCAGAAGAGGTTAAGTTTTTGTGTAGAGTGATTCACCACCCCTCTTAGTCTCTGGTAGTGTTCAAAAATTAGCATAAGAGTCAAGTTCCTTTGTAGAAGCTTAAACGAATTGAGGCAAAGATCTGGGATGGCACATGATGGTTCATACAAGGGTCCTAGGTTTGGTGGGACTAATTAATCCTTCTAGAAATTGATAATGGAAGGATACCTAAAATATCTTGGGTTTGGGGTGTGGCAATTAGTCAAAAGTGGTTATACTACTCCAACCACTCCTCTTACAGATCTAGTTGAAATTAGACTGTATGAATGCAATGCCAAATCCAATAATGTTATATTATGTGGGTTCGCTGATTTAGAACTTTTGAAGGTGATGAATTGAATTTTTGCCAAAGATGTTTGGGAAAAGCTCAATAACATCTATGAAAGAGACACTAAAGTGAAGCAAGTTAAGATGCAGATCTTCAAAATTAGATTTGAGACTCTAAAGATGACTAAAGATGAAGACATTTCAAGTTATATGCTCCAAGTACAAGAAATTGTCTCTTGCATCTTCAGACTTAGTGGAGAAGTAAAATAAAGTAAAATTGTTAAAAAGGTTTTGAGATCTCTCCCAAAATCTTATAGTCACAAAGTATCTTTCATTGAAGAATCTAAATATTTGGATCAATATTTAGTTGATGAAATTTTTGGTACTCTTATTACCTTTGAGATGAGAGAGTTTGGTCAAGATGTTCTAAAGAAAGAAGTTGCATTCAAATTTAACAAAAAGATTGAAGATGAATTTGTTGATCAAATTGATAAACTTGATGAAGTTGAAGAAAACTTTGTGAGAAGACTGAAGAAAGGCATCGATGAATACAAAGGTAAGTTACCATTCAAATGTTTCAATTGTGGAAGAATAGGTAATTTTGATTTTAAATGTCCTCACAAATAATCAGATGATAGCAATAAAAGAGATAAGGTTAAAAAGGGTCTCTATTCCTAAGAAATTAGTAGTTCCCTTGAAGATGAGGAGAATGATTCAAATCATGAAACTCTCATTATGGCTTTCAATACTATTGATACAAAGTATAATGTTGATAAACGTAAGGAGTCTGGCTCCTTAAGTGATGAAGACATGTTTTGGAATCTATGAAACCTAAAGGTTAGGAATTCAATTCAGATGATTGGAGAATAGACTTTGAAGGAAAAATCTAGTCCACTTTGGAAGACCTGAATGAAGCAAGGGGACAAAATTAGAAATATGAGAGCTTGCTTGCAAAGTCAAAAGAAGAGATTGACAAACTAAAAATCCAAGAAGAAAAAGGCAAGGCACATGTGAAATCAAATATTAACAGAGGCATAAGGTGTGATCTCTGACTTGAAAGTAAAGGTTGAAGAAGGCAAGATAATTGAAGATTTTTTGAATGTAAAGATCAATGACAAAACTGCTAAATGTTTTAAGATTGAGGAGGAAATTGTCACTCTAAGGAATGTTCTGAAAAAGAGAAAAGGAACAAATCGTCAAAGGAGAGAAGTCTAGCCTTGATAGTTCCAAGTCAAATGAAAAGACTGAAACAAGAGAAGAAAAATTCTACATTGAAGACTCCAAGAAGGGTGCCTCCAGAGATGCAAAGAATACTCAGAATGCCAAGAAATAAAATGGATCCAATCCTAACTAGAAGCAAAAAGGAAGTCATCCATCTGCAAAAGATGTTCCTTCCAAGTTCAATCAACCCTTTCAAGGTTACTATTTTTATTGCAATATTTTTGGGCATAAGTCTATTGATTGTAGAGTTAGACAAAGGAGGAATAATAACATGGGTAGAAGGTCTTTCATAACTCAAAAAATATTATCCTATTTCATGGATATTACCATGCCTACAATAGTTATGGTCACAAGGTAGATAATTGCAGATCTAAGATGATGAGGAACAACCCTATTCCAAAGCACAACATTGTGTACTATAGATGCAATAATATGGGACATAAAGAAAACTACTGCAGAAGTGGATTTTTTAAGCCACAAGTTCATAAAAAGGTTGAACCTCATGGTTAATAAAAGAAGGGAAATGAAAAAGTATGGAAAGAAGACCATGAGAAGAAGGATGATACCACACTTGTGCACTTTGCACGAGATTCTAAGAAAAAATAAGATAGAGCATTATCTCAGGGGGATACTTCTCTTGCAAAATATTTTTTCCCTTGAAAAGGAAAAGACGCTGAAATCCTCAACATGAATGAAGATTTGGATCAGAATAGTTGGTATGCAGATATGTTATGCATAAAAGTACCTCTGTTGAAATTTTTGGTGGAAGTAAATGATGTGTGGAAGATTGGTACACTTGTCCTAAGTGATATCATTCTAGTTTTTTGTACCACACATAAAGATAATTTTCAAAAAGGTAAAGAAGTATGCCAAGACATTCACAATTTGAGAAAGTCATGGTATGCTTCTCTTTGTAAGAAAGGATTTTGTATTGCGGACTAGAAGATAAGTTGATCAATATGTGAAGGTGTTATATCCAAAGTCTCAAGTCTTTACACCTTTTGAAGTAAAAGATGCAAGTGGCATAATTTTTCCCCATACTTTGGCAGGGTGAAGTGAAGATGAAGGCTTGCTGGAATGTTTCACATTCCTTAGGAAATAATTTCTTGTCCATATTGTCTTATGGATATATTAATCTATGCTATGAGTGTTCGCAATTACAATTTCAAAAGGAGGATGGTTCTAGATGTCTATATACGCTTAGTACTTGTACTGGTTGGTGTGTATATACATGTTTAGTTATAATGTTTTTTGCATGTCTTAATACGCTTCAAAGATTGATGTTTGGTTGCCAAATTTTAAGCCAATCCTAAGCAATCTCATGAGAAGGTTGTAAAAAGAACCTTCATATATTTGAAGGATACTCCAAATTATAGCCTATGTTATAAAAAAAGGATCAAATTTCTCTCTAAGTGCCTATACTAATATTGATTGGGCAGGTTGTGTTGATGAGCACAAGAGTACAAGTAGAAGTGCATTCATTTTGGGAGACAAATTGGTCTCATGGTTCAGTAAAAAGAAGGATTCACTGTCTTTGTCCACAACAAAAGAAAAATATATTATTGCAGCATCTTGTTGCAATCAAGTGCTTTGGATGAAGTAGACTTTGAAGGATGTGAAGGTGGTGTATGATGAACCTATTCCTATACTGTATGACAATACAAGTTGTATCCACATTTCCAAGAATTTGGTAATGCACTGAAGGGCTAAAAGTATTTCAACCTAGTATCATTTTCTAAGAGAGAAGGTTGTTGAACATGAAGTTAGAATGGAGTATGTGCCTATCAAGGACCATATTTTAGACATTTTCAATAAGGAACTTTGAAAGGATACTTTTGAGTATCTCCTGAAGAAGTTAGGGGTTATTGCCCCTCCTTGTTCTAACTACATGCATTAATGGTGCATCTGTCCAGGGGAAGAAATTCATGATATATCTATTTCCTTAGATTGATGAGTGCTACCTCTTAGGGGGAGTTGGTAGAAAGGGGGAGTCTTGAAGAAGTTGTGCAATTGTTGTGAATGTAAAAATTCTTGAAGAAGATGCATTGTTGGTCAAAGGGGGAGTATGTGTTGCTATTTCAATAGAAGATCTTTTTTCCCCTTGTCTTTGAAGTCAGAATAGGTGTTTCTACTTTATATAAACATATATGGTCCTTTGTCCTTGATGTCAAACGGGGAGAGTGAGCAGTGTGTGCTGAAATCAATGCCAAAGGGGGAGATTGTTGGTATTTGTTGTCATTGATGTCAACACTGATGGTTTTCATTGATGTCAACACTGATGGTTTTCATTGATGTCAACACTAAGGAGATTGTTGGAAGTTGTTGCCATGGTTGTCAACACTAATTGTTGGCTGTCATTGATTTCGACACTTGAGTAGTAGGTTATTAGTCCTCGACATTGGTAATCATTGTTATATTCAACTTGGGCTAACATTTTTGATGAATTTATGGTTGGATGTCATGTCTTATCAAAGAAGAAGTGATGAAGTTCATGGTTGGATATCATGACTTATCAAAAAGGTATTGTTGATATTCATATAATGCATTATTACTATGAGCAAAGTTGATTTCATAATGATATATTAAGATGAGGATTATAAGCATGAATAATAGGGGAGAAATGTTACTGAAGTTCTATAATATGTCTTATGCTCTCTCCTAATATTCCTAATGAAGTATGTGTTGTTGAAAGGAAGTTTAGGCCTCCACAAGCTGCTTAAGTATTTCTATTTCCGAATGCTGCATTGGAGTCCGTCTAGGAGAATGCTCCACATTTCTTTGTTGTTGTAGTTTTGGTCTTGTGATTTGGTATTCAATGTAGTGTTTTATGGACATTTCAATCCTATCTTTTCAGGTCGCCTCTATTGTCGAGGATATTTCTATGAATTACAGAAGGTTGGCAGTGTTGATGGTTTTTGGAATGGTCCAAGAAATGCTCAACATTTCTTTGCAGTGATGTCTCTGCTCCTGGCTCTTGGTGAATGTTCTCTCAACATTCTTTCAGTGTCTTAGTTCCAATCTCATGTGTTGAATTGGTCTGCAAGCTGATATATTAGTGTTACATCTCATGTCTATGAATTTTGTGCTTCTTGGATAAAATATTTTGTATCTATTTGTTTTTTGGTGGTTGTAGATGGCATGACAATATGAAAGAAATGTATGAAGGTGTTTTTGGATGTTCAAGGAACATCCCCATGTGATTTTTATGTTGCTAATTGGATGCTTTGTTGCCACATTGTGTCTTGAGTTGGCTTTCCAAGTTATTTGTGGATATCTAGCTGACAAGGCTTGTCCATTTGTTTGCGCCATGTGCTTGGGGGGATGCACCAACAATGGAAGATGTGTTATGATAGATTTGGGTCCTAACCTATCTTGTTTGGGACCACATCAATTAAATTCAATTGAAATTTTGTTTATGGGCTGACTGGTTATGTGCTTCAATATTTCATCCACATGTTTCCTTAGTGTCGACTTTGGTTGATGTGCAACTACATGTAAATGGTTTTGGATCACATTAGAAGAAGTGCTAAGATATTTTTTTGGTTCTCTCTATCTTTAGGATAGGACTGCATTATGTTTTTGTTGGTTGACATGTTGAATTCATTATTTATTCTCTTCTTGGCTAAACTAATTGAAGAAATGAAGTGTTTTGGTGAATATAAATGCAAGATCATTTTGAATGCAACTGTGAGGAGAAATGTACAAGTGTGAAGAAGTTTTTGTGTGAATTGCATTGAATATATAGCAAAAATAGTGCTAACATTTTGTGAAAGGAAAGATCAATTATGTTGTAACGCCTTAGTCAATAGAGTGTTATGTTGGCAAATCATTGTAATTCTCTCTAAATCATATTGTATCCTTCTCTAAGACAGTGAATCTCATCAGGTCCTTGTATCTTGCTCCTAAAGTCATGTTGTCTTTAGTTCAACAATTCCTCTGTATCTTGCTTTAAGGTAGTGAGCCCTTGTGCAAGTCTTTTTGGCAATGTTCCCTATTGTGAGTTAACTCTCACTATGGTTTTTCCCTCATTGGGATTTCCAAGTAAATCTGGTGTTCTGCTTGTGCATGTGTGTTCTCTCTATTTCCTTCTCTTTGTTGTTGATCTGATTATTGCTATATCTTTCATTAGTAAAGTTTACTAAAGTTGATAAAGGTTCAAATTATTATATACTATTTTTCTTAAAGTTTTATCTTCACCTGTTAAAGGAGTTGTGCTAAAAAATTTAAGTTATGGAAGAGGTTAATGTTTTGTGTAGATTGATTCACCCCCTCTCTCAATCTTCGATAGTGTTCAACAAAGCGAATGGGTCCTGGACCAATCTTTGATAATACACTTGATCCAAGGTGATTCAATGATTGAATGCATTTGTTTAATATTGTTTCACCTTCAAAAAATGGTAAAAATAAGGCTTCATAATGCATAATTTGGAAAATTAGAAGCTTAATTAAGTCTAATAAATTAAAGGGCCAAAGCATAATGTGTAATTGTAAGGATATAAAATTTTCTACACTAAAACAACTTTTCTTGAGGGTACGAATTCAGTTAATGTGAAAATTATCTTTCATCAAAGTGAATTACCCCCTTTGGAAACACAAAAACATAATGATGACTTGATGATAATGGTTTTCATTAACAAGACTAGGATTAGGCATACCCTTATTGTTAATGGTTCATGGCTTAATGTTTGTAGCGTAAATCTCTTGGGAAAAATTAGAGTGGGTAAAACTAAAATTCAATCAGATACCTTCTTTATCCATGGTTTTAATAATGTGGGAAGACAACCACTTGGTGTGATAACATTGCATGTTAAATTTGGTAAGGTTGTGTTGAAAAATCCCATCCATGTCATGCCCCATGATCTTTTATATAATCTTCTCTTGGCTAGACCATGTATCCATGAGATGAAAGGAGTGTCTTCAAAACTTCATTATTTAATGAAATACACGTACAATAATAATGTTTAAATGATAAAAGCTAATTCGAAATTAAAAAAATTGTTTACAAATTGAAACAAGAATAAAGAGTCCTTTTAGAACATTGATACCGACTTCAAAAGTGGAACCTTTGCAAATTGAAGATAAAGATGAATTCCTTTCATCTATGACAAAGTTAATGTCTGAGATATTTATGGATCCTTGGTTGAAATGGAAGAGATGTAACATCCCTCTACTAACCTCAGAGGTTAAGAGCCAAAAGGGACAAGATAATTTTTTTTTTAAAAACAAAAGGAATAACAAACACATAAGTTAGTTGCCAAACTGATAGATTGACAAGAAAACATGGCCAAGAATGTTAGAAGGTACCACCCAAGGAGAGGACTAATCCACCCTCTAGAGGAAATTCGATCGGGAGCAAGCAAGATAGCTCCAAAAGTTGCGTTGGAGCTTTCTGCTCCGGAACCTGTTGCTGCCCACAGGTCAGCAAATAGAGGGCGTCGGTGCTCCGAAACTTGCAGTTCTAGAGCTCACTGCTCCAGAACCTGTTGCTGCCCACAAGTCAACAAACAGAGGGCATCAGTGCTCCAAAACCTGTTGCTGCTATACAAAAAAATCAATAGAAAGCAACGGTGCTCCAGAACCTTTGCAGCTTGCCGAAATGAAGAACACACAACCATGGATCCAAATTAAACATGAAAATTAATGAAAGAAAATGACTTAAAGATTATCATAGAACAATCGAGTCCGATACCAACGTCGAAACCCGTAAACCAAAATAAAACATCACATATCTTCTCATTTAGTTTATGATTACTTTCTCTCTCAAGAGAGTACAATGTGCATGAAGGGACAAGTATGAATACATTAGTATTTCCATGAACAAGATACAATATCTGATAAGATATATACACAAAGGAATGTACATGAGTAAATATGATAAGAAAATACAAGAGAGATAGATCAACTTGAACCGGTACTCCAAATCTGTATGTCGATCCCCAATGGCGGTGGCAACGCCTCCCAACCATGTGGCTCAAAAGAGTCCACCCCTCAGTGCTCGGAGATAGTCACAAGGCCCAAGCAAATGAAATCAAGGGAAGGGTAAAGTAAGCACAAAACTCACATTAGTTAGAGAGAAAACACAATATACAATGCATACAACCGATCATCACAGCATAGAGATGCTTATCCAAAAAGGTGTCGGGTACTACTCACGACTACTAAGGATCTAGGTACTAGAGTGAAAACCAGATGGAGTGTCATCATGCATGCAAAAAGGGATGGCACCACATGGAATCAAGGAATCCTCTCATAGGGACGACGAGACTCAATCATGCTCAAATCCACGTCCTGCAGGCGGATAAATCAACGCCCCGCAGATGGATGGGCCTTCTCGAGTGCATCCTTAGCCTTTACAAGCGCTCAAGGCCATGCACGAGGACTCATTATATTATTAGTGTTTTACCCCATTATTTATATTTAGTTATCACTTGTTTACTCTAACTCTGCTACTAGTTCCCCTGGCAGCCACTTGTGGGCCTTGGGCTCGTAGAGAGCCACTCCATATGACCACTCTTTTACCTAGAACTAAGCTCTTCTCGTTTAACCAAACGAGGAACCCAAGTAACATGAAATAAAATGAATAGCCACAATTTTCTGTCCAAGAAACCATTTTAAATAACCAAGACAAAATTGCTGTAAGAAAACTCATTTAACAACAGAAAAATATCATGAAATAGAGGCATCAAAATTACATAAAAATTCAAAGTGCCCAGAATGAATTTCTAAGCTAGACCCAGTTCATATTTTGGTGTTTCTAATTGAAAAACACCTTTGAAATTTGAGTTTAGTTAGAAAAGAGGTGTTGTTCAGAAAACGCCATTTTTTGCCAATTGGGCAAGAAAATGCATGGAAAAATGAAAGTGCCTAGAAATTAAATCCTCAAAAAATTAGTTGAGATATGGGCCTGTGGACATGGAATCCACCTTTGTTTCACATTTTTAATAGGTGGTTTATGAACAACAAGAAAAAACGTTTAAACAGATGGCAAAAAAATCACCCAAAAATAGAAGTGCCCAGATTAAAAATCTGCCAAAGACCTAGTTGAGGTCTTGGCATTTCTACATAAAATCCACTTTTAAAATTTATTTTCATCAAGAGGGTAATGAAAAAAAAATTAAATTTTAAAACAACCATCATTCAACCCCAAGCCATAAAAAACGAAATGGAAGAGTTCCTCCAATTTTCGTAAATTAAAAACAATTCAAATCAGAAAAATACTAGCCATACAAGAAGCATGAGAGAATACCCAAATTACTAGCCACATAAGAATGAAGAACAACAAAAAAATACCTCAATATGCTCCAAAATATAAATGGTGGAATGCCAAAAGAAGAAGTCACACCCAAACTCCAAATACGAACAACATGAAGGAAATGACACGCTGATTTCAACCATTCACTACCCACGAATTTCTTCTCAGAAAACCTTGACAATCTTCCCCAAACACAGCTGCCCCAAATCATGGGGTTTTCTTCTCCATGCAAAAAACAAAAAAGTTGCTTCTCTCCAAAAGATAATAATCCCCAAAAGAAAACTTCTCTTTTATTTTTATCTTTTCCATAACCCAAGCAAAAATGGAAAATAAGGCATTGAATAAAATTAGTTATAAAAACTCCCCCCAAGGAAACAATTTAATAAAGGCCACTAAATATGCAAAATTAAAATTGCACAAGGCTGCCCCAAAAGATTAATAAATCATTTAAATAAAATATTTAAATCCTCAAAAGAATAACAGTTCAAATCCCCATCAATTTAACCACCATAAAATATTAAAGAAAGACCAAAACCAAATATCTCAAAGAGACATACAGGAAAAACCACTTTTGGCAGAGGGGTGCTCCGGATGTTACTGTTAGGTAACTGGATGGAAGACAACAAAACATAAAAAATTCTCTAATGGGGCACAGTGGGCTAGGGTAGGGGACATTTGGCCTGTGACTACTTCTAATAACCACCATTGGGGAATGAGAGTATGCTCAGGCCTATGAATCTAGGCGGAGTCGATACTCAGTACCTGCATCACTCAAATTCAAACATTAAAGTACATGTGCATAAATCATATATCATATATCTATAACAACATCAATCATAAGGAAAAATGATCAAGATATCATAAGCCTCTTGGTTACGAGTGTTATGACATTGTCATTTTCTTGTCCATGATTATACATAAGCAGGGGCAACGATATATATATAAAAATGTAAGAATGTAGTCCAGCATAATAACTAACCATGTAAACATGAAATCCAACATAAACAATAATCATGTCAACCACATAACATCATATAAACATATAAGCATGTAATCATATAATCCAGCATAATAGTCACAAAATTACACCTCTCGGGTGTTAATACAAAATAATTAAGGGACGATTAGTGCAAATACAAAATATACAGTTATCAGAATCCATCAAGGAAGGAAAAAATCAAGATACTAACATGGGGGTTGTTACAATTAATGTGATGTCATGTATATTTCAAATGTTTAGATGCATCAGTGTGTGTCCATGTATCTATGTGTGACTGCATGAATTATAATTATATTTGTGTGAAGTAGAGTTGGTCACAGGTGAAAATTAAAGAAAAGGTGAAGGAGAACTACATCAGAAGAGCATATTCAGTAAGGAAGAGTGTTAGCTATAACTCTGGCATGAGTTGAGTTACTTTGAAGATCTGCAAGCTTTATCATTGTATTTTAGTAGAATTGGTGTTCTACCTATTGTACTATTTCTATTGGGGATTGGTGTCTCTAGTGGGTTGGTACCTACAAAGACAATAGGGGATTGTTGTCTTCGATAGGTTGGTGCTTGCTTTAGTGTGTAAAATTCAATTGTATATTTTTGGATTGTGAGGCTAGATTTGGATAGTAGATCCAAGCAACTTTTATGATCGTGATTTTTCCCGGCTTGGGTTTCCACATACATCTGGTGTTCACTTGTGTATGCTTAGTGTTGTTATGTTTTGTTTACTTATGTTTCATTTTGTTTTGTGGGGATTGTTGTGAAGAACAACAAAACTTTATAAAAATTTAAAGAAATCTGGAATAGTTTTGATCTAATGATTCACCCCCCCTCTTAGTATATTGTGCGCCCTTCATCTTGTGCCACCAATTTTTTTTTCCATCAATGATAAAGGGGAGGATTTTTGAACATATGTTGTTATTTATGTCATAAGAGTAATGTCAAAGGAGTATTGTTCTTGATGTCAAAAATTCTCACTAATGTCAAAGGAGCAATGTTAGCAAATCACTAAGAATTAAATGATTATATTATTGAAATCAGGGTGTATTTGAGAACAATGAAGAAGACTTCTTGTACTATGCTTGTAATATCATGCTTCCATCTATTTATGTTGATAGAAGTAATCCAAAAGTTTGATCTGGAATGTTTGAAATTACCCAGACAAAGAGATATTTTTGGAAACATGTTTTGATTTGTATTTATTCATGGATGCGATTTTTGGTCTGTGGTTTGAAGGGAGAGTATTTCAACACTTAGCTTATCTTATTCCATAGTTTCTAGGATTTATGTTCATCAAGAAAAAAGTTTGAAGTGATAGAAGGGTCATTGTGCTGGTTAATCAACCAGGTTGATGTTCCAAAACTTGTTGAGAAAATGTGTCTCAACTTCTAGCTTGAAGGCCCTGTTTTCATGCCTTGGAAAAAATCTTGTTGTTTCTACAATTTACCGCCATATTGTGCCTGGCTTTATACCTTCCTTAACTGCTTTACCACGGTGGTCTTATCTTATCTTGGCGGTACCATAGTGGAAGGGTAGCGGTTAGCTCTTTACCGCTCACAGTCTCGTCCCTAGCCATGGTGGCTGCGGTTGGCTTCGTTCGACCTGTTTTTCTGGTTACTGCCGCACCGTGAACGGTTAAGTCCTTGACCATGGTGGTCGCGGTATGACCGCCTACGATTAGCCCAACCATTACCACCGCACTATGGGCGGTGGGTCCACTCACCACGGTGAGACCGCCAATGGTGGCTCTTGCGGTTACCGCAACACTGTGGATGGTGAGCTTGCTCACCATGGTGGCTGCGGTAAGACTGCCAACGGTCTAGCTGATGGTCACCACTCTATTGTGGGGTGGCCTGTCGGCCCCCGAGGTAGCACGGTTTGACCATCACCGGTCCCTCAGACCGGTTACCTTGTTGTCGTGGTTAGTGTCAATGTGGACGGTGATAGCGCGGGACGGTTAGTATGACTAAGCTCGGTGATGTCGAGGGATGAGCTCGAATGGATTATCGCGTCACCATGAGGCAAGATTGACAAGGGAAAGGTAGTGCGGCAGGTGGTGAGGTGAGCTTGGACGAGCTCACCACTATACCACGAGTGGGTCGAACGAGCTTGGCGGTGGAGCGGTAAGGACTTAGAGAGCACAGATGAGCTCAGGGTTGCTTTTGACTGAGTTGGACTTGGTGACAGAAGCGATGGACAAATCAATTGTGGACACGTGGCTCAGTGTCAGAACGATGATTGGTTAGAAACCAAAGAAGTAATTGCAGCAAGTGCAGGCTGACTTAGATTGGCGAACAGGACCCGATTTGGGTGATGACATTAATGCTTGGGTGGCTCGATGCAGGAAGATCGACATGGGCAGATCGGTTACGTGATTGGATGAGAGATTCATGAACCTGATGGTTGGTGCTCAGTTGATGACATTGATTGCAACGTATGACTTTGTAAGTCGAGTACAACAATGCAAGAATTACTTCGAACTGTATGTTAGATATAACATTGTAACAGTGAGATAGAAAAATAAACTTGAAGAATTGTTGTGAGCTAATCAGAGAAGAGTGAATATTGTATGTAATTGTTTTATTATTGGAATACAATTGTCTTAACTTTGTGTGGTGGGTTTTTTACCTGAAAAAATTTTCCCACGTATATCTTGTGTCAATCTGTGAATGCTGAATTCTGTTATCTATTTTATTGGTTGTATTCATCTCAAGTAGTTTTTAGAAGCTTTTAGAACCTGTTTATGCTCTTCTCCCCTATTTTATTAGTGTTAAGGGAATGTATTCCACATTATTGGGTCATTAGATCCACCTCGTTTTCCCTTCAAGTGGTATTAGAGCTTGGCCCGTTGTGTTATCCTTAAGAGAAAGCTCAATTTTTTGTGCTAATACTATTTTAGTGGGAGTATTGCATTGTTAAAACTTGTTTCTATTTGAGATGGCGAGTACATCAGGTAGAGTAGATATTGAAAATTTTAATGGAAACAACTTTGAGTTATGGAAACTCAAAATGGAAGACTTGTTGGTGGATAGAGACCTCTGGTTAGCAGTGTTTGGAACCAAGCCACAAAGTACGACGCAAGAGGCTTGTGATCTTGCTGATAGAAAAACAAGAGGCCTGATAAGACTAAGTCTACCCGATTCTGTACTCCTAAACGTCCATGAGGAGAAGTTTGCAACTTCATTGTGGAAGAAGCCTGGTGATATTTATCAAGGAAAGTCTCTCGTAAATAAGTTATTCCCCAGGAAGAAGTTGTACTCCTTGAAAATGGAAGAAGGTTGCAGACCATCTGAACTCATTCAATATGAGTGTTACTCAGCTGGAATCTATAGGTGTAAAGACTGAGGAGGAGGATCATTGCATGCTCCTATTGTGTTCATTACCTGACAGTTGGGATCATCTGGTGATGGCTATTGGAAGCACAACCACTGCATTCAAGATGGATGACATGGTTGCTTCTCTCTTGTATGAAGAAATGCGAAGGAAGTCTTTAGAGATGGCCAAAGAGGCTCTTGCTGTTCGAGGTAGACCAAAGAAGAAAGGCAAGAAGAAGGACAAGAAGTCAAAATCCAAATCTGCAAGGAGATCAAAGTCTCTTGGTAAAAATTTCAAGGTGAGATGCATGAACTGTGGGCAACCTGGTCATATCCGGAAGGATTGCAAGGAGAAGAAGAAGAAGAATGCTTCTGACAATGAATCTTCTCAAAGTGATGTAGACACCTTCATTGCAGCATCCTTGACAACTCAGGCATCAGATGATGTCTGGCTAATTGACTCAGGTGCATCTTTTCACATGATGTCCAATAGAGAATGGTTCTCTAAATACGAGGAGTATGATGGTGGAAAGGTGTACTTGGAAAGTGATTCAATGCTAGAGATCGTTGGCAAAGGAAGAGTCAAAGGGATTGGTGGCGTATTGCACATTCCAGTTCTGGCTCAAAATCTTCTTCCTGTCAGTAAGTTAAATGATGCTAGTGTAGAAGTTTTGTTCTCTAGTAGAGGATGTAAAATGGCTAGAGGTGCAATGGTGCTCGCTAAGGGTGTTCGTACTGGCACTCTGTTCAAGCTGGATGCACGTCTTGTTCTTTGTAACAGTGCCTTTGTAAATTCAAGCAATACTTCTCCTATAGAGAAAGATGAAGACACTCCTCTATCTGCAAATGCTTTGGAGGTAAAACTCCTAGCTGCGAAGACTATGCTATGGCAACATAGACTTGGTCACATAGGTGAGAAAGGTTTAAAAACCTTGAAGAATACAAATCTTGTAGAAGGGATTGATGATTGTAACCTTGAGTTCGATTTTTGTGAACATTGTATCTATGGAAACCAGCACCATGTTTCATTTTATTCTAGTCCTCATAAATCTTCTGCTATACTGGATTATGTTCATTTAGATGTGTTTGGTCCAGTTAATGTTCCTTTGCTATCAAAGTCTAATATTATGTTTTTTTTATTGATGACTATTCGAGAAGGGAATTTGTATACTTTCTTAAAAGTAAATCAGAAGTGTTCAATTGGTTTAAAGAATTTAAATCTTTGGTAGAGAATCAGACTGGAAGGAAAATTAAATGTTTGAGGACAGATAATGGCGGTGAATTTTGTTCTACAAATTTTGAAAGGTATTGTACAGATCAGGGAATTAAAAGGCATAAGACAACACCTTACACTCCACAGAAGAATGGAGCTGCTGAAAGGTTGAATAGGACACTGATGGAAAAAGGCAAGGAGTATGCTGAGTAGTGCTGGTCTAGAGCAGAAGTTTTGGGCTGAGGCTGTGGCTACAACATGTAATCTAGTAAACCGATCTCCTTTCTCTTCTATTATTGATAAGACACATATGGAAGCATGGTTTGGTAAGAATCCCTCTTTGAGGAATGTCCGTGTCTTTGGCTATGAGACATGTTTATGTGCCAAATGAAAAGAGATATAAATTGGATAACAAGGCTGTCAAGTGTATTCTCATCAGCTATGGAGTCGGTGTGAAGGAATACAAGCTTTGGAACCCTGTTATTAAGAAGGTTTTGTATAATAGAAGCATGATATTTCATGAGCTAAAACCTTCAGTAAGTGATCAATAGCTTGAGAAAGATCAGAGTGACAAGAAGAAGGATGCAGCTGAGATTCCCCAAACTCTAGAAAGGGAAGAGCTGCATGGTGTATCTGAGACCGAGGAGAGCTCAAGCAGCTCTGGAAGTTCTGATGATGAAGAACAACCTCAGCCTATAAGAAGATCTACACGAGAAAAACAAAAACCTGAAAGGTATGGTTTCTCTATGTTAAATTCAAACTGTGCCTATACCTTAATTACTAGCATTGATGAGCCTAGGACTGTAAAAGAAGCAATCAACATGACTGATTCAAATTCTTGGCTGGAAGCCATGAATGAAGAGATGGATTCTTTGAAAAATAATGAAACCTGGAATTTGGTACCACTGTCTAAAGGGCGAAAGCTTGTTGGTTGTAAGTGGATATTCAAAAAGAAAACAGGCCTTGATGGCAGTGTTGAGAAGTATAAGGCAAGGTTGGTAGCAAAGGGATTTTCTCAAATTGAGGGAATTGATTATGGAGAGATTTTTTCCCCTGTAGAAAATCTGACATCTATCAGACTTCTGTTGTCATTGAAAGCTATGTAACATTTTTAAATTGAATAGATGGATGTGAAGACAACGTTTATCCATGGTGAGCTGGAAGAAGAAATCTACATGTCCCAGCCTGAGCATTTTGTTGAAAGAGGTAAACAAAATCTGGTCTGTAAGTTAAATAAATCTCTCTATGGTTTAAAGCAATTTCCTAGAATGTGGTACCAAAAATTTGACATGTTTGTGTTGTCAATTGGATTTGTGAGATCAAAATATGATCACTGCATTTATTATAAATTTGAGAATGATCGTGTGCTTGTGATTACCCTGTACGTGGATGATATGTTATTCATTGGGAATAGCAAGTCTATGATTTCTGATCTTAAATCTCAATTATCTGCAAAGTTCGAAATGAAAGATCTTGGTGCAGCTAGGTACATTCTTGGAATGGAGATAACCAAGGACAGAACAAGTAAAAAGCTTTGGGTCAGTTAGAGCAAGTATGTGAAAAAAGTCTTGGAAAGGTTTAGCATGAATGATTGCAAGCAACTAGTTATTCCAATCATGCAGGGAATGAAGCTATCCATTGAAGACTGTCCAAAGTCTGCTATTGAGATGAAGGACATGACCAGTGTGCCTTATGCAAGTGCTGTTGGTAGTTTGATGTATGCTATGGTCTGCACAAGACCAGACATTGCCCAAGAAGTGGGAGTTCTAAGCCAATTTATGGAAAATTTGAGAAGATCACATTGGGATGCTGTGAAGAGAGTGTTCCCGTATTTGAAGGGAAATTCAAACTACGCTCTGTGCTACCATGGAAGTTTGGTTGCATCATAGAGGACTCTCAACATTCATGGGTATGTTGATTTAGATTGGGCAGGGGACATTGACAATAAACGATCCACCAATGGATACACTTTCATGCTTAATGGTGGAGCAATCAGTTGGATGAGCAAGCGATAGGCTGTAGTTGCTTTATCCACGACCGAGGCAGAATACATGGCTGCAACTCACACCTACAAGGAGGCTGTTTGGTTAAACCGTTTGTGTTCAGACATTGGATTTAATGCTGGGCAGATTTCAATCTGCTCTGACAGTCAGAGTGCCATTTGTTTGGCAAAGAATCCAACCTTTCATTCCAAGACCAAGCACATTGATGTGCAATATCACTTCGTGAGGGATATGGTTGAAGATGGCAAGGTCAGTTAGGAAAAGGTGGACACCTTGAAGAATGTTGTAGATGCTTTGAAAAAGCCGATGAGCACAGACAAGTTTAGATGGTGCGCATAATCGATGGGCCTTGGGGCCTAAGATATACAATAATTTTTTGAAGTCATGGGGTAGCTGGAAGTGTTCGCCAAGTGGGAGCTTGTTGAGAAAATGTGCCTCAACTTCTAGCTCGAAGGCCTTGTTTTCATGCCTTGGAAAAAATCTTGTTGTTTCTGCAGTTTACCGCCATACTACGCCTGGCTTTATACCTTCCTTAACCGCTTTACCGCGGCAATCCTATCTTACCCTGGCGGTATCACGGTTGAAGGGTAGCGGTTACCTCTTTACCACTCGTAGTCTCGTCCCTAGCCGTGGTGGCTGTGGTTGGCTTTGTTCGACCTGTTTTTCTGGCTACCGGCGCACCACGGATGGTTAAGTCCTTGACCGCAGTGGTCGCGGTGTGACCATCTGTGGTCAGCCCAGCCGTTACCGCCACATCATGGGCGATGGGTCCACTCACCATAGTGTCCATGGTGAGATTGCCAACGGTGGCTCTGGTGGTTACCACAACACCATGGATGGTGAACTTGCTCACCGTGGTGGCTGCGGTAAGACCCCCAACGGTTTGGCTAACGGTGACCACTCTATTGCGGGGTGGCTTGTCAGCCCTGCGATAGCATAGTTTGACCATCAACGGTCCCTCAGATCGGTTACCTCGTTGTCGTGGTTAGTGTCAATGTGGGCGACGGTAGTGCAGGACAATTAGTATGATTGAGCTTGGTGATGTCGAGGGATGAGCTCGAATGGCTCACCGCGTCACTGCGAGGTAAGACCGATAGGGGCACGGTAGTGTGGTAGGTGGCGAGGTGAGCTCAGACGAGCTCACCGCCATACCGCGAGTGGGTCGAACGAGCTCGATGGTGGAGCGGTGAGGAATTGGAGAGCACAGACGAGCTCAGGGTTGCTTTTGATCGAGTTGGACTCGGTGACATAAGCGATGGACAAATCAATTGTGGACATGTGGCTCAGTGTCAGAATGGTGATTGGTTAGAAACCAAAGAAGTAATTGCAGTAGGTGTAGGCTGACTTAGGTTGGCGAACAAGACCCAATTTGGGTGATGGCATTAATTCCTGGGTGGCTCGATGCAGGAAGATCAACATGGGCATATCAGTTGCGTGATTGGATGAGAGATTCATGAACCTGATGGTCAGCGCTCGGTTGATGACATTGATTGCAACGTATGACTTTGTAAGTTGAGTACAACAATACAAGAATTACTTTGAACTGTATGTTAGATATAACATTATAACAATGAGATAGAAAAAAAACTTGAAGAATTGTTGTGAGTTGATCAGAGAAGAGTGAACATTGTATGTAATTGTTTTATTACTGGAATGCAATTGTCTTGACTTTGTGTGGTGGGTTTTTTACCTGAAAAGTTTTTCCCATGTATATCTTGTGTCAATCTATGAATGCTAAATTCTATTATCTATTTTACTGGTTGTATTCATCTCAAGTAGTTTTTAGAAGCTTTTAGAACTTGTTTATGCTCTTCTCCCCTATCGTATTAGTGTTAAAGGAATGCATTCTGCACTGTTGGGTCATTAGATCCACCCTGTTTTCCCTTCAGAACTATGTGGCAGTGGTTTGTAGCATGTGACCTCAAGAGATAGAATGGAAAGGTGAAATAGGTCTTGGCTAAGGTTCTTGAAGGAATCACATATCTTTTGGTGGCAAAAAAATTGATTTAGGACTGACCCACTACATGTTTTATACAAATTTGAATTTAGGTTCACCTTAGCTGACTTGGCTAATTTTTTGATGGTGTTAAGGGATTCTTGGCTGACATGAAATGATGTTTATGTAATGAGATGCATATATAATTACTAATCATCATAATTTTAGAAGTATGGTGAGTGTGTGTGTGAGAGTGTATTACACAAACAAGTGTAAATTCGAGGTATGTAATGGGAGTTCCATCTCAATCATTATGATCCATCATTAGAATATCATAAGTTGTGGAGAAGAGTGTCTAAAGCAAGATCAGATTAAGTGTAAGTTTTCTAACCGAAATTGAAGATCCACAAATCTTAACTTTATAATTTGATAAAATGGTTTCCTACTTATTGATTTGGTGCTCAAATATTTGTATTGGGGATTGGTGTCTCTAGTAGGTTAGTGCCTACAAATACAATAGGGGATTGGTGTCTCCAAGAGGTTGGTTCCTACTTCATGATTTTAAGTTACTCATTTTTTTATGAGTCTATATTTGGATAGTAGATCCAAGCAACTCTTTTCATTGTGGGTTTTCTCATTCCAGGTTTCCACATATATCTGGTGTTCATTATGCGAATGTGTGAATCTATAATTTTTGATTGATACTAGCTATTTTGATTCATGTTGGAGAAGTGATTAATGGTAATTAATGTAAAATTAAAGAGTTTTAAATGGATTTGATAGAATTATTAACCCCCCTCTCAGTATATTGTGTTCCCTTCAACTAGACGTGTGATCACCTATGTGACTAGGGCCTAAAATTGGGGCATTGGGTGCTTATTTAGTAGTGCCCCTAGTCTCTTATATGACCAAGGGGAAATTCTTGAAAAAAAGACTAAGAGTGTAAAATTTATGATATGCATTTTACAATATATGTTTTATGAGTTCCTACTAAAAAAATGAAACAGAGGGGGTATATTTTAACTAGTGATTAAAATATTTTTTCTTTCAATTAGAAACCACATGCTCTTGCTAATTTAAAATGTGAAGATTGGGGATCGAAACATGCTCATAAGTAACTGAGTTATAATTTGGTGGCTTATTATTGGCCTATTTTTATAGTTGAAGGATGCCAACAAAGGATTATAGTTTCATAAGGCAAGAGAAGGCAAAGGGTTTGATCATATTGTTAAAGCTAACTACTACTTTGCTAAGTTGGCTTCTATTTTAGTTTTGATAATTACATTGTAGATTATCATAAGAGTTTATGCCTTCTTTAGGGTATAATAAGACTATAATAGTTGATCTATCATGTCAAAGAACTATGAATTTGTAGGCATGTCATACATGCAACTATAATGTGCTAATAAAGATGTGTTTCTAAATTCCACACATCCTTTCAGTGCTTTGCCATTTTATTTTATTTTAATATTAAGAGGGGTAAATGCTTTTGATCTAGAGCTACGAATCAGTGAAGTCACAAATGGGGGACCTCATCCTCAATATAAATTCTCAACAATTACACCCCAATGGGGTTCAAAACTTGATGGAAAGAATAACAACACAACAACTTAACTATCACACCATGCCATTATTGGCTTGCCATTTTTTTTTTGCTTTGCTAGGTTTGAAATTATTTATTTTTTTAAGCTCAAACATGGAGAAAGGATAGAACAAAGCCCATGAAATTTGTTTGTTTGAATGGATCTTAGTTGGAAACATTGAGTGAGTTGTTGAACCTATTGTTTTGTTCATCTATTTTGAATTTGTGCCAAGTTAATGTAATACCTTGTCAACCTTTGGGCTTTAATTATTTTTTTAAAAGTAATTTTTTTTGTTATTGGATTTCTTAATCTGATTTGAACTTGTGCAACTTGTTATATTTTTATATTGTACTTTGGGATTGCGTAGGTACTAGACCTCAATGTTGAAGACATAAATACTCAATCAAGGCTAGAATGTAGTATTTCTTACAACTATTTGCTAATGGTGTCTATTCGTTAATCTTAAATATCTACTTTCGCATGTAGCAAGTTAGAAAAGGGCTTGAATAGGCACCAACCTAATTTATGACCTCCTTGCATGGTATTTGTATTGATATGTTCTATTAGAAACAATTAATTTATTTTTTTGATATGTGAAGTTGTATTTGGATGCTTGCAATAAGTACATGAAAGTTCAACTAATTCATAATATATTATCAATATTTAACATACATCAGGTTGAACTAAGGAAGGATATGAGAATGAATGACACTTACATATAGTCCCACAGATGCAAGGAGGAGAAGGTATGTGTCCAATTAAGGAAACTATAATGGCACTTAGGCAAACACTATATGATAATATTTTGGTAAGTCAATTGGCTAGCTTGTTATCTTGGTCATAAAAGGGACTTTTCTAACAAAATCTAGTTAATTGACTAGAAATTGACTATAGTCTAGGTATGTTTTTATGAAAGAGAAGGATATTCTAATTTTTTAACAAAATTATTTAATATTACATGTCTCTATATACACTAATTTATTAAGGGTTCATCCCTTTCCTATAAAATTATTTTGTTTCCTAGATTTAGATATTAGTTTAGTTACAAATTTTATCTTGGGCTGTTAGACTCCTTTATATTTTAGGGTTCCTAATCCAGATTAACTATTGTAACTTGCAGTACATTTTTGTTCTATTGACCTGTTGTGGTTCTTTGTAGATATTATGTATTTTCATTTTTTGATTTTTTCTTCATTTTCTAGTGAATTGGTTCTATGTTATAACCAATTTTCCTCACAAATTCAATCTCAAAATAAGGGAATTTTTCTAGTTCTTCAATTACCAATCATTCCTAGAGAACTCTTATAAATCCTTTAAAAATATTGTCTAGATGCATTTTATGTAAAATTTGTCTTTTAGAGCTCGCATGAGCAGATTTTGTGACCAAGCATTGTACATATAGCCTCATATATCTCATTTTTTAGGCCTGGTTTCATTTACTATCTTTTCTCTCACATCGTTACAATTTATTTCACTCAAGGAAAATGTTGCAAGTGTAAACAATTATAGTAGAATATATCTTGAGGTGTTCTTAAAGCTTCATTCACCTTCTCCCATATTTACAAAGTTAGTGTGTTTTCCATGAATTATTATTTTTGCTTCCCACAATAGAATGCAAGCATTCAATTTTTATAGGTACAAAGTAGGTGTAAGGCCAAACATTGCAAGTTGAATTTATAAGAGGAAAGGATGGCCATTTTCCAATTTGAAACAAGTATTTTATATATGTTGATTTGTCTTGTTTTTCTTTTTATCTATATTGGAATTGTGTTAAGACTTTCTAAACTAAGCATAATATTACTATATTTGGTTTGTCATTCTCCTAAAAAAATTTGAATAGCTGGTTGTCCAAGTTTATGGAAATTGTCCAAATTTTGGTAAGAGTCACTAAGTCTAAGCATGAGATTCAACCACCCACAAAAACAAAAAAAATCTCCACTTCCAAGTCAAAGATCTGGTTTGAATTAGAAATTTTTGGTCCAATTTTGGTGAAGTTGTGTTTCTCTAAAACTCATTTTGAAGCAAGGATACTGTATATTTTGGCATATTGTGTCTAATTGGATTTTGAAAAGTAATATTATATCTAGATTGTTGTTTCTTGTAGTAGATATGCCTTGACTAATATGTTGATGAAATTGTAATGTAGGACTCTCATATTTGTTGGAGATAAATCTCCTTTCATGCACAAGCTCTTCGAATGAATGCAATATGGATAAAAGATATCAATCAACATATTTAAACTTGCTATGCTCATTTGTCAAAATACCATCTAGCCAACTTGTGCAACACTGTCCTACCAACATTTGGCAGGAACTATACTGCTATACAACCCTTGTTTATAAAAACCTTGGCAACTTTAACCACACCACATTTTTTGTACATATTTTTAACAAAGAAAATTAAACCATAGATAACAATGATTAACATGCTCATTGTGGAATGAATAGAAAAAACATGCTCATTGTGGTATATACAATTTGCAAATGTATATATCATGAAAACCCTATTTTTTTTTTCTTTTTAGTTGTTGCATTATATATGCTAAGAATAAATCACAATCAGTGTTATGGGAATATACACACAAAATATAATTTTTTGTTTGTATATATTTATATAACAATGTATATACAATATATATAAATTAAAACCTTAGTTTTCATTGACTTGTTTGGCTGGATGAAATTTCAATTTATATATACCTACAATATATATTTTAAACCTATGTGTATACGTCTTGGAATGTCTATGTATACATTTTTAGATCTACATGTATATATGATGCATACTCGTTATATATACATTATGTAGCTTATAAGAGAGAAATAGAAGATCGAGTTAGTGCTCAAACTATATGACCATACATAATTCCTTACAGTTATATAAATTTTTGTATGAGGGGCCCTATTTTTTTAAATTTCATAACAAAAAAAGAAAAAAATATATGTCAAAAGTCATCTCTCGGTCCTCTTAGATGTAACCATGGAGTTATTTTTATGATTCAAGACCCTTGGAAAAAAATGAAATCCAAGATCCCTTTAGAAAAACAACCACTTGCAAGATTAAACACACACAACTCACATGCACAAGCATTAAATGTGTAGTTTCATGTCGGGGTAACCAAAATGTATGCATGCAAAATAAACAACTAAAATAGCATTAAGTCAAAGTAATTCAACAATTAAGACTTCACATGCAAACCTCCAATTAAGGGTATGCAATTTTTTTCATTTGTGATTTGGGTGCTCAATTCACCAACATGTCATTAGCATTCTCTAGATACAAAATTGATAGAAGGGTCAGTGCAGGATCATGGGGGTCCAAAATAGGCCCCTAAGTGGCAATAAAATTTCAGAAAAACAAAGTTAGGCAACTTGACATAAAAATTTGAATAGGTTATTAACATAATTTGAAAAAAATATGTAAGAATAGAATTTGTAGCAAATTGAATGTAGTTTCTAGGTTACTAGTCCTTTTTTGGAAAAATTGAAATTTCCATGCAGTAGTACTAAATTTTTCAGGATAAAGATAAAAAATAGGTGTATGTCTGACCAACCTAAGTACAAGAAAAAATAATATTTTTTATGAAACTTTTAATATATGTAGAGGACACATGCCCGAATGTGCCACATTTTTTTCTTGTAATTTTTTGCATGTAAATAATTAGTTATGATTTTTTATTAGAACATTTCAAAATTATTAAAACGTGTTTGTCTGACCACCATAACTTGGTCAAAAAAATATGATTTTTTTTTTTAATCATATAGTATGCAAAGCATAGAATATGACACATCTTTTAGATTCGAAAAATGTGAAATAGTTTGAAAATTATAGAAGTTTTCAATTAGCCTATCAATCAAGACTTTAGTCATAATGTATGTAGAAAATCAATAGTAATTATCTATTAAATTTAAAATAAGGCATATATTATATTGGTGGAAAGCTGACAATTTTTTCAATAAACCCTTTTCGTTTCATCGAATTCGGATAAAAAAAGTCATCAGCCACAAGGGCGAACATCAGAAAAACTAAGGAAATTTTGTAAACATGTTTTTCCAGTTGACTTTCTAGGTTTGGCAATCCTAAACCAAATCCCAAGCCAATCCAGAGCCTATTGATATTGTCAGAAAAAGTGGATATTCATTAGAATCAGATATATGTTACCTGTATTATTTGTAATACATAATATTTAATATATTAATATATACTAATATACTAATATATTATATATATTATATATTATATATGATGTATTATATATTATATTATATAGTGTTATATTATATATTATTATATTATATACTATATACTACATATATTTGATATAGTATATTATATATTATATACTATCTATAGTATATATTAAATATTATATATTATATTAAAATTATGTAATATATAATATATATTATATAATATATTTAATATGTAATATATATTATATACTACATTATAATATATATATATATATATATATATATATATATATATATATATATATATATAGTGAGATAGGTAGAGGGGGTATGAGAGATAGAGAGAGAGAGAGAGACCTGGGAGAGAGAGTGGTTTGGGAGGGATAAAGGGAGGGAGAGAACTGAGAGAGAGGGTTTTGGGAGGGATAGAGGGAGGGAGAGACCAAAGAGAGATAGAGAGAGGGGTTTGGGAGGCATAGAGGGAGTGAGAGACCAAAGAGAGAGATGGAGAGAGACAAATTTTTCTAGGTAGGGTGGGAGGGATAGAGGGAGTGAGATACCCAAGAGAGAGAGAGGGTGGGAGAGAGGGAGGGAGAGAGAAAGAGAGACTTGAGAGGGAGAGAGGGAGAGAGGGAGAGAGAGAGAGAGATATAGAGGGAGTGAGAGACCTAAGAGAGAGAGGGGTTTGGGAGGGATAGAGGGAGGGAGAGACCTGAGAGAGAGAGAGTGGGAGAGACTAGAGAGAGAGTGAGAGAGCGAGAGGGAGAGAGATAGAGTTATCTAGTTAGGGTGAGAGGGAGAGACCTGAGAGAGAGAGGGACTGGGAGGGACTTGAGAGAGCGAGAGGGAGTGGGAGAGACTTGAGAGAGAGAGGGAGTGGGAGGGAATTGAGAGAGAGAGGGAGTGGGAGAGACTTGAGAGAGAGAGGGAGTGGGAGATACTTTAGAGAGAGAGAGGAGCGGGAGAGACCTAAGAGAGAGAGAGGCCTGAGAGGGAGATGGAGTGAGAGAGACCTGAGAGAGAGAGAGGGAGTGGGAGAGACCAAAGAGAGAGAGAGAGGGAGAGGGAGAGGGGGAGAGAGTTATCTAGTTAGGGTCGGAGGGAGAGATGACACATACTGACTAATAAGAGGGTTTTTATATTATGAACCTCCAGAGATCGAGAAGGTAGCTCACTAAGAAGGGAGGGAAAGGAGGGAAAATGGAAGGGGGAGGAGCAAGAGAAGGCCATTGGAATATATCTGGGAACAAGCTACTATTGTGTTGGGGTATGGAAGTCGTAGCATAACATGGCTAAGATTTTTTTTATTGAGCAAGGAAACATAACCACTCCTTCTATGGTTCACTTTTACTTCCTCCTAGAGAATTTTTGGTGATGTTGTCAAGGACCATTTACAAAGGAGAAACTAAGTTATTTACGCCTGAAGAGATCTCATCCATGCTGCTAATGAAAGTAAAGACCATTTCTGAAAAATACCTTGAATGTGAGGTGAAGAATATGGTTATTACTATGCCTTCTTATTTTAATGATGCACAAAAGAGGGCCACAAAGGATGTTGGTAAGATTGCAGACCTCAATGTCATGCAAACAATTACCGAGCCAATGTCCACAACCATAACTTATGGCTTCCATGATGTATTCACTGGAGAAAGAAGTGTTATCATCTTTGATTTGGGTGGAGGTACGTTCGATGTGTCAGTTCTTTCTATTTGAAAGGGTAATATTGCCATCAAGGCCGTTAGAGGGGATATGAATTTGGGAGGTCAGGATTTTGATAACAAAATGCTTAATTACTGTGTTCAAAATTTCAATACAAAATACAAGTTGGATATGAGTAGTAGTGTTAGATCTAGAGAGGGAGAGAGTTGAGAGAGAGATTATAAGATATAGTAAATATAATATCTAATATATTATTTATATACTATATAGTATAAAATATATATTATATACTATATAGTATAAAATATATATTATATAATATATAATATATAGTATATATATTAAATATACTATATTTAATATATTGTATAATATATATCATAATATATAATACATTTATTATATATTAATAATACATAATATTGGTTTTATGTATTATTTGGTTTATCAAAATCTAAAGAAAATGTATATCCATTATAAACGGATATCCATTATTTATTGTATAAGATCTGAAGCTTCCCCTATGCATACACATTAATATATAATATAATTTATATACTATATACTATAGAGTATATATATTAATATATAATACATTTATTATATATTAAGAATACTTGGTTTGTAAAAATATGAAGAAAACATATATCTATTATTTATTGTATAAAATTTGAAGCTTCCCCTATGCATACATATTAATATATAATATAATTTATATGCTATATAATATATACCTTAATAATAATAATATATAATATATACTATATAAATATATATAATATATTAATATATAATAAATATATTATACAGGGGTTTGGGAGGGATAAAGGGAGGAAGAGACTAGAGAGAGAGATTTATCTAGTTAGGGTGGGAGGGAGAGATGAGAGAGAGAGAGAGAGAGAGAGAGAGAGAGAGAGAGAGAGAGAGAGAGAGAGAGAGAGAGAGAGAGAGAGAGAGAGAGAGAGAGAGAGAGAGAGAGAGAGAGAGAGAGAGAGAGATACCTAAGAAGAAGATGGAGAGCGAGAGAGGAGAGACTTGAGAGGGGGGGGAGAGAGAGAGGGGGAGATGGAGAGGAGAGAGACTTGAGAGGAGAGGAGTGAGAGAGATAGAATTATCCAGGTAGGGTGCCCAAGGGAGAGACCTAAGAGAGAGGGGTGAGGGGGATAGGAGGAGAGAGAGACCGGAGAGAGAGAGTGACTAGAGAGAGTTCTTCAGGTAGGTGGGAGGGAGGAGCGAGAGAGAGAGAGAGAGGGAGAGAGAGAGAGGAGAGAGACCGAAAGAGTTTGGGGGAGAGAGAGAGAGAGAGAGAGAGAGAGAGAGAGAGAGAGAGAGAGAGAGAGAGAGAGAGAGAGAGAGAGAGAGGAGGAGAGAGAGACCTAGAGAAAGAGAGAGGGAGAGAGAGGGATTGAGAGAGAGTTGTTTAGGTAGGGTGGGAGGGATAGAGGGAGCAAGAGACCCAAGAGAGAGAGAGAGGGTGGGTTTGGGAGGGATGGAGGGAGGGAGAGACTTGAGAGAGAGATAGGGAGTGGGGGAGACTAGAGAGAGAGGAAGTGGTAGAAACCTGAGAGAGAGATGGGGAATGGGAGAGTTATCTAGTTATGGTGGGAGGGAGAGACCTAAGAGAGAGAGTGAGTGGGAGATACCTAAGAGAGAGAGAGGGAGTGGTAGGGACTTGAGAGAGAGAGGGAGTGGTAGAGACTTGAGAGAGAGAGAGGGAGGGAGTGGGAGATACATAAGAGAGAGGAGTGGGAGAGACCTGAGAGAGAGAGAGACAGGCTTGAGAGGGAGATGGAGAGTGAGAGAAACTTGAGATATAGAGAGAGACCTAAGAGGGAGAGAGAGAGACACCTAAGAGAGAGGGAGGGACTGGGAGAGATTTGAGAGAGAGAGAGTGAGAGAAGGAGAGGGAGATAGAGTTATCTAGTTAGGGTGGGAGGGAGAGAACTCAGAGAGAGAGACGATACATATTGACTAATAAGAGGGTTTTAGATTATAATTTTTATTTATTTTATATATTATGAACCTCCAGAGATCAAGAAGGTAGCTCACTAAGAATGGAGGGAAAGGAGGGAAAATGGAAGGGCAAGGAGCAAGAGAAGGCCATTGGAATATATCTGGGAACAAGCTATTGTTGTGTTGGGGTATGGAAGTCGTAGCATAACATGGCTAAGATTTTTTTTATCAAGCAAGGAAACATAACCACTCCTTCTATGGTTCACTTTTACTTCCTCCTAGAGACTTGTTGGTGATGTTGTAAGGACCACTTACAAAGGAGAAAATTAGTTATTTGCACCTGAAGAGATCTTGTCCATGTTGCTCCTGAAAGTGAAGACCATTTCTAAAAAATACCCTGAGTGTGAGGTGAAGAATGCGGCTATTACTGTGCCTGCTTATTTTAATGATGCACAGAAGAGGGCCAAAAATGATGTTGGTAAGATTGTAAGACTCAATGTCATGCAAACAATTACCAAGCCAATGGTCACAACTATAACTTATGGCTTCCATGATGTATTCACTAGAGAAAGAAGCGTTTTCATCTTCAATTTGGGTGGAGGTACGTTCGATGTGTTGGTTATTTCTGTTCGAAAGGGTAATATTTCCCTCAAGGACGTTAGAGGGGATATGCATTTGGGAGGTTAGAATTTTGATAACATAATGCTTAATTACTGTGTTCAAAAGTTCAATACAAAATACAAGTTGGATACATGAGTAGTAGTGCCAGAGCTAGAGAGGTAGAGAATTGAGAGAGAGATTATAAGATATATAATATATAGTATATATAATATATAATATATAGTATATATATTAAATATACTATATAATATATAATATATAATATATTATGATATACTAATATATGATACATTTATTATATGTTAATAATACATAATATTGATTTTATGTATTATTTGGTTTGTAAAAATCTAAAAAAAATGGATATCCATTTGTAACAGTTATTTGTTATTTATTGTATAAGATTTGAAGCTTCCCCTATGTATACATATTAATATATAATATAATTTATATACTATATAATATATATTATATAATATTTAATATATAAGATATATTATATAATATATAATATTTAATATATAATATATGTATTAAATATATTATGATATATTAATATATAATACATTTATTATATATTAAGAATACTCTGTAAAAATCTGAAGAAAATGGATATCCGTTATTTATTGTATATAAGATATAAAGCTTCCCCTATGCATATTAATATATAATATAATTTATATATTATATACTATATAATATATAGCTTAATAATAATATTAATATATAATATTTATATAAATATAAATATATATAATATATTAATTTAATATATTAATATATAATAAATATATTTGTAGAGGAGGGGGACCGACCATTCAGGACCCTAGGTCACGGGAGGGTCTAGAACGATCAACTGCCCTGATCTACCTCATGCTAAAGGATTTTCCAAAGTAAGTTTTAATGCTTTAGGAGGGTGAAAAGGAAGGGCAATTGATCTGCCATTCTCCTTCTGTCAACCCGAGAAGTTTACGAAATCAGGTGAGAGAATTCTTGAGTCAAAATTGAGACCTAGTCAACTTTTTGTCAGAGGACCCCAACATAGAAGATGGATGAAAGCGCAACACACTAGTGTCCTGGTCAAGTGTTGGCATCCGTACGGATAGAAAAAACTAAGTACAACTTAAACTAATAGGAATTCACTAATTTAGTTGATAAGCGGAGTTTTAAGCAACCATAGAAAACTAAAAATAACTAAATGGCTAGAACAACAAGAAGAATACTTTAACTTAAGAAATGAAAGTTGATAAGAATAAAGGTGATAGAAACTCGAACTCACGATTGGTCCATCCTCCCGCAAGCTCCAAACGAATGTGATACCTACACACAATAGAACAAGGAAAAATGTTGGGGTTGTTTCAGGGCTTGCCACAGTCAAACCCCCGTTTCAATGTTCTCACCTCCACAAAAAGCTAGAATAGCCACGATATAGAAACTATGATAAAGAAAGGATGGAAAGAAAGAAATGATAACAACAAATATGCTACGTAAATCAAATAAAAATGTTAAATGAAATTGATATCACCTCCCAAACAAGGGGCCCTCAAGCACATGAAGGGAGATGTGAGCTCACAAGCTTGTAGATGCTACCATTGTCACAACAACAAGATTAGAAACCAGAAGAGTGTCGTTTTGGAGCTTCAAAAATGGAGAAAGTGATGTGAAAATGAAGTGTGTAGAAACAAGTGTGATTGAGAAATGTGTAGAAGAGTAGAAGATCGAATGAATGAAGAATGAGATGTTTTTAGCATGAATAGAAGCCTAAAAGGGCCGTTTGAGGTCGGTCAAGGGTGCAAGGGCGTTATGCTTCATCACCAATGGAGAAGTGTAATGCCTTTGTAGATTACAAAGGCAGGAATCTTGTCAAGATGGAAGAACACCGTACAGATGTCTGCATGCTGTGCTAGTGTCCCTGACAAAAATTCCCCCATCGACACTACAAACAACTGCCAAGTGGGTGGGAAGTGAATGGATGAAGTGGAAAGGCATCATCAAGTTTAATATTTCTAAGGTAGGGGGTATAAATGGGGAATTTGAAAGGGGAGAAAATTCACTCCATTACATTTCCCCCCCACTTTAGCGAGCATATGTGCTACTAGATGTGAGGTGAAGTAGATCGAAAGAGTTTAGAAATGTATACCTGAACTGTCGAGGAAGTAGACTTCAATCTGACCCACCCGAAAGCATAGGAAGAAGAGATAGCTCCACAAATCCTAGGACCCAAGGAGAGTTGAACAAAATATGCTGCATATCCATAGACCTACAAAAGGGTGAATAAAGAGACTCTATAGATCCTCAGACCTACAGAGTTGAAGAAAGAGATCCCATAGAATGTAAGTGCTTCATAGGTCCTCAGAATTGTAAAGGAGGTGCCCCCAGGTGCTCGATCTTGAAGGAAGCTGGATGTGAGAGGATCCACAAAGTCTGATGGGGCCTTACAGGTATTCAGTCTTGCAAGGATGATTAAAAAGCAACTTCATAGGTGCACCTGTAAAGCAACATGTTAATCCGCAGAAAAAACATGTTAGATATAAAAAATAAGCCACATAGGTAGACAAGCAGACAATCACACAAATAGTCAACAATTAAAGGAGAAGCTTTCAAAGGGGTCCACTCAAGGGATGCTCAGTTTGAAAGCGACTACGTTTTTGAAAAGAGAGAATTTTTTGCCAAGGATTCTAGCATCAAGGAATATTTTTGAAAGATTCATTTTATCAAGGAATTCAAAAGAAAGAGTGCTCCCTCGCAAGGGAAAGCCAAGATTCTATCTTACGAATCTGTGATGAAAGAAAAATTCATCTAGGGGTCCATGTCAAAGAATGCAAGCAGTGAGGGATTTGTTGGCCATTGAATACACCTTTTTGAAAATCAGAGTAGTATGATAGCCCCCCCTTAGGATGGTGTGTGCTAAGCGCAAAGCTACGTGACATCCTAAGGAGATAATAAGAAATAATGACAATGATGTGGCCCGCAGAACATGACGAGATGTAATCGTGGCAATGCTGTCACACACCCGAGGGACAACACATAAGCACCACAACATCACAAAGCAAGAAAATAAGAGAGAAAAATAAAAATAAAGGAGAAACAATGAAATAACGAACAAGAGATAGGGGTATCTAATATTTTAGGGTCAGAACTACTCATAAATATAGATGATTAGGTATTAATAATATATAAATGAACTGTCATCAACCCCCTACTATATCAGACTGTAACAATAGATTAAAGATCCTGCGAATAAGATAATCTGCAACTAGAATAAACAATGTTAATCCTAATCTAAATAATAATCTAAAATCAAATAACAAAGAACGAGGAAATAAACATAACAAACTAAACAAATTAATGGAAATCTCTCACTGAATATGCATTCACCCCTTCGAATTATCTTGATTGCTCTTCTCCATTTTTCCTTTTCAATATTCTTGCCCTTAGATTTCTATGTTTGAATGCAAGCATAACTTCGTCGTATGTCTAAGAAAAATATTGAAGATAAGTTTCTTCTCAAAAGTGTATGATTTCGGGAGGAGGAATAATGATAATGACAGGCCATTTTATAGATTTTGGGTTTTTCAATGATCGGCTCAGATTGAAAGAGAGATCGACGGATGAGATTGATGAATTCCATGCGATGTGAGTTCTGTCTCAGATAGAACGTGAGTTAGAACATGAGTTTAGGAAAGACTGCAAGATAGAGACTAAGTTAGAACGTGAGTTAGAACAGGAGTTCAAGATCTTAATCTTCAAAAATAGAAGAAATAGACTTTGTATGTAAAAGACAAAGTTAGAATTCGAAGAATAATGTATTCGAATGCAAACAGGAGTTAGAACTAGTTAATCGACTAGTTGTGACAGAGAGTCTTCTCACAGAGATAAACAAGTGTTGAATCCAGAGATAACTGGAGAACTAAAAATAGATCTCGAGTCAGAAGGTGATTGAATGACTTAGATAACTGAATGATAGAAGAATGTGACATAAATATTTAAAATATGAATTAAATGTTAATTTAATTCAACATTCAAAAATAAAAGACTTTAATTAAATAAATAAAGATAATTTATTTAATTTGACTGTTTGAAAAGGATAATATGAATAATTAAATAATAAATATTTAATTATAGATAAAGGGGGTTAAATGAATAATTAAATAAATAATATTTAATTAAGAAGGAAAAATATGATAAAAGGGGAAGAATTAAATAATAAATTATTCAATTGATAGATAAAGGGGGAAGAATTAATTAGTTAGAGACGTAATTAAATAAATATGATTTATTTAATTAATCAAGCTGAATAAAGGTCATTTATGAATTAATGAATTAATTAAAATGGGGTATTTAATTAATAGAGGAAATATGTGTTAGAAAGGTAATTAAATAATAAACATTATTTAATCATGACCACAGACTATAGAAAATTATGTCGAATGTGTACTCGCAGGCCTAGACCAATTTTCGGTATCTACAGTTTTCCCCTCTTTGATACAATGTTGGTACGTTGTCCTGTCAAAGAAAATATGCCCCAATCGTGCCCTAGCATGAAACAGGTTAAGGTATGCCCTGTCGGGAAAATTGACAATTTTTGAAATTTTTTTAAAAAAATCAGGAAATGTTCTCGATAAGTCAATTTGATAGTCAGAAATGCTATGGAGTTGACGGAATTGAATTTGGAGTTGATACGGACGAGTACGGGTCATTTGAAGTTGAAAGGTTAAGCAGCCAATAGACTAGGTCTAAAGAAATGCCATTCAAACCCTAACTATAAATAGGAATTAGGTTGAAATCTAATTCATTTGCACTCGGAGGAGTTAGAAAAACTAAGAATTTGCTTTGACCATTGGACGAAAATGGCACCCATTCCCTATGCTGTGCATCGAGGATATTGGATCCAAACGTTGAGGCGGCCAGATGACGCAGGACCACCGGTATGTAACCGAAAATGAACCTTTAAAATTTATTTTTGCACGTAGTTTTAGGCATTGAAAAGTCAATTAGCAAATGCTATCCATTGTGAAGGACGCATATGCCGTCGTATTCGCCGCATTTGACTGCGAAACGACGCATGTGCGAAAACACGCCTAGGCTAAGTTAGGCATTTTAGGGAATGATCGCATTTGAGATATAATGCATCGCATCTGCATTAGGAATAGTCGCATGTAGGGTAGAGAACCACATGTGCATTAGTGAAACGCATATGTAGTAGATAGGTAGATTATAGAAAATGCACCGCATGTTGTTTAGTGCACCACATTTGCAGTAGGTTGAAATTGGGTGTGGGAAATATGCGACGCATATGTAATATGCAACACATGTGAGGTTCCGTGCAATGCATTTGCAAAAATGCACCGCATCTGTTAAAGTGAGCGGCATTTGACTGGTAAAATTTTTTGAAATTTTTTTCTAAGAAAAACTTGAAAATTCTTGACATCATGTTTTAAATGCAGGTTGTTTTAGATCCTATATATACGTGGGAGTCATGTCCTGACACATTCGATCTGAGAGATCGTTTGACTAGTGTAGAGATACGACTTCTATGGAGACTTGGTCTATGTCACTGTCTATTGATGCCCACTATTTGGGCGAATAGGGGGATGCTTACGACATTATGTGAGTGATGGCACTCTGAGACATCGTCATTTCATTTACCGACCGGGGAGGCCACTATCACATTAGAGGATGTGTACATGATATTGAGCCTTTCGATTAGGGGAGAGCGGGTTATGTATGATACCCAGTGCAGATTGACCGAGTTGGCGAGATTCTATCAGGTGGATGATATCAGTAGGCTCGGCATCGAGCATTATGAGATCAAATGGCCAGTGTTAGCAGATAGATATGATAGGATTGACTACATATTGTGTACATTGATAGGGGATAGTTCTTCCAGATAGATAGGGTCACAAATTACTAGTTGGGTGGTATGCTGGAGAGTGAGACTAGGTATGTTTGGGGTCCTTGTCTACTAGGGATGTTATATTTTCATTTACACAACATTTCTTATAGAGATGCATAGTCATTGAGCTATGGGACCACTCTGCTGATGGTATGGGCTTGGGAGAGGATAGCTATTTTTCGTCCTCCAGTTACAGTAGAGCGTTGGGAGAGATTCCCGTATGTGTTCCAGTATACAGGACACATCACACAGACACATGTGGGAGACACTAGATTTTGGAGACATGCACTGGACATTTTGGATCATTTCACGTGGGGACCGTACATGGATTGTGAGGAGTGGTCAGATGAGGAGGTACATTTGGTATTTTGCAGATAGACATAGTACCTTATTGGGAGGACTGTTTCTAGTGTACATATCATTGAGAGATACTTTCCAGACAGAGTTCTGAGACAGTTTGGCAAGGTTCAGGATGAGCCTCGGAGTAGAGTAGAGTTTGCTCGTTCGTCGAGAGAGGTTCCATATTGGGGGCCTATGATTCTAGTAGCTACTGCAGAGGCAGAGATATAGGCATTACAACCAGTACAGTGGGGGTGGAGAGATGGTGCAGCAAACCCAGGGATGACAGTTGTGTATGACGCATGGTGGGTAGAGCATCGACCTGTTCCTTACACAGATCTGGATCAGTTAGCACCTATTGAGAGACAAGGAACAAGACCTAGAGGATGGCGAAGAGGTGGAGGTGCCAGAGTTGGTAGAGTTGGAGGGAGAGGTGATGATGGTAGAGGTGGTAGGCGAGGATGAAGAGGGGGTCAGGTAGGTGGACTTTCACCTATCTGTGAGGCAGTAGCAGAGGATGTACCGATGTTGGACATCGAAGGTGGAGCGGATGTACAGGGCAGAGATGAGCATGATGCCGAGGAGGCAGTTGTAGAGGAGTGTGTAGAGGTAGATATTGGAGTAGAGGATGTTGTAGAGGATGTAGATATGGATATGGCTATAGACCCTCTGGGTATTTTGGCAGGATATGGGGAGGATGATATTGAGGATGATGTTGAGGAGGAGGCACCGATGGAGGAGTAGGAGAGAGAGCTCAGGGATCAGATTGTGGAGGGGAGATGGGAGGAGGATGCTCCTAGGGATGGTGATAGGGAGGCTTTGGAGGAGAGACTCAGACTTATGACAACAGAGTTTGATGCTATGAGGATAGAGAGAGACAGTGCCTGCACAGAGAGAGACAGTGCATACAGAGAGAGACAATGCGCATACAAAGAGGGATAGTGCACTCATGGAGAGAGATCGGGCCATAGCTTGGAGACAGGAGATAGAGCAGCAGTTCACAGAGGTTAGACGCCTTTGCAGTGGGTCCTCATCTGATGGCATGGTACAGGAGTTAGTTAGATCAGTTGAGAGAGCTACCTATTATAGGGACTAATATGAGGTAGTGGTGCCAGCAGAGAGACGAGCTCCTAGATTTTCAGAGGTGCGCAGTCAGAGGTCACAGAGTAGGAGTCACACCAGGACACAAAGTATAGAGGGTGTGGTAGGATCACCAAGGGCAGGTCCGTATGAGAGGCCATCCACCTCACAGAGAGCACCTTCGAGGCTTTTCCCACCACCTTCACCATGTGACAACAATGGTAGTGGGACACGATGACAGTTATATATGTAGACATTGTATTTTGATCAGAGAACCTGCGAGCTCATGTTTTATTTATGGATACATTCTGAAATTATACTATGACACACTATTTTGAGTGATATATATATATATGATTTTGGCAGCTTCTATATGATATGTAGTTCTATTTTATGGATGATGCATTATTTCTATATGACTATGTCTCCTAGATGATGTATGTATATGTGTTGTGAATGAATGTTTCTATATGTTATGAGTTATGCATTTAATGATGTTATGGATGTCTCAATTTACTTTCGATAATGAATGCAAATGTTCTATATGATGCTTATTTATATATGATGGTGATATGTACATGCAATGTTTACATTATTTATGTCATGATTTCGGATGTATGTAATGAAGATGTTAATATTACTATCTATATGTTTGAAATGCAATCCAACTATGTGAAATGCTTATCTAATGTTTTATTGTGTCATAGGACTTTAGCATTATATTGAAGAAGAGAAATGTTAGCACAAAATGAATTCAAAATGTTAGTGAGAAATAATTGAGGTTGATTGATTGAAAAAAACATACAATCTTCGATATATTGCCAAAATATGCTATGCTTGCTTGTTATCATCATTGGGCAGGACATGACACAAATGGATAGTACACACTATGATATGAGATAGACCATAGTGTACAAAGTTATCCATCTACAAAGAACAAATAGTCATAGACAAGGAGTGTCTTAACTCATACTAAGGATATAATTTCCCCAGTCGTTTTGTTGAGACAAACCACAGACAATAGACAAATAAAAGATAGGTCATGAGATGTCATTGCTCCTCTAAATCCATGATAGGACATCCTTGAGGAAACTAGTAACACGACTCAAAAACCAATGTTTAAAAAGACAGTTGACAGATAACAATCAAAGAAAAAGAGTCCTGAGACATCCTTGCTTCTCTAAATCCTTCAAGGGACATCCTTGAGAAAGCTAGTAACCGAACTAAATTCATAATTCGATAAAAAAATAAGACAAAGTAAGATGTAAAGTCATAAAGCCAAATAAAAGTATTCGCCAAAACTTGATCTTGTGGGATTGTTTGATGTTTGATGTTTGACATAGCGTAATGTGAGAGAATGACACATACTGCATAAGACGTTGATTCTGGTTTTGATTTGGTGACTTCTGTATAAGGCATGACAAAGCCCGGTTTTAGAAAAGACACGTGTTGTATAAGATGTTGGAGCCTGATGACGTTGAAGTGACAAGCTACATGAGACTATGTAAATTTGACGACGTCTGTTGACAAGAAAGACGTATCTTGCATAAGACATAGGTTGATCGCTTTGGCAATGTGTTTGATATTGACTTGATGACTTTGAGATGTTTTTCCTTGTTGATGCATGACTTGTTTTGATTCCTTGACTAATAAAAAGTGTGTGTGTAGATAGTGTATGACATGAGATGATACCCTAAGCTATGATATGCAACTTGTGTGAGAGTGATTGTGAATGAACCCTATTAGACTGAACTAGTGTGGTCTCGGGAGCTCATCAATTGATTAGCCTTGCCTACGTTGTACATGCAAAGACCTCATAGTTCGACATGACCAATGACTTTGAATATAAAAAGAGTCATGATTTAAATGTGTGTGATACATGACAAACCTAGACTGATAGACCTAATGCCTTGGGGGCACATCGATTGATGGCCTTGCCTACGTCCCAGTCATAGAGGCAACGTAGTTTTACTATGACTAATTGAACATGATTGAATTGACTCTGTTTTGGTATTTTCTAACATGTTTTGATTTTTTTGGATTTTTGAAGTTTTCTAATGTTTTTGGGATTTTTTAGGACATTTTCGATGGTGTGACGTTATGTACAAGGTGTCAGGGAATAGAACAAGGATTTGCCCCAAGTCAGGAATAAGACATGCAAGATGGAGTGGGTAATGTGACGGAAAGGATGTTAGATGTCAATCGTTCCAAGCAATGGATAAGACAACCATTTATTATGAGTGATGGTAAAAAATTCTAAAGAGAATGATGGTAGATGAAAAAGCGAGCTTGACTACACATGGCGCCTATTTGCCAGGTTTTCACCATGGTACTTATCCATAGCGCCACCGAAGCGGTTTTCACTATTGGACGGATTTATTTCTCTTTACTTTTTTGATTTTCTCAATTTTTTTGGTGTTACAAAGACGCCTGTTTGCTAGGTTTTTCATCATGGTAACCATTTTTTTGTTTTTCCATTTTTTTAAATTTTTTTTTTTAATATTTTCCTAGATTAAGACACAGATTCTCAGAAGCTAAGCATAGAACCTCTTTAGATGCAGACTGTTGATAGGTGACAAAATCGGCTCTCCTTCAGGAGTAGAGAGTTGGTACGCTCCTGATCGAAAAGCTTCGGTGACAATATAAGGCCCTAACTAATTAGGTTCAAACTTACATAGTTTTTCTCGTTCAGCTTGATTCTTAGGATTCTCCATTAATACTAGGTCACCAATATCAAAGTGTCTATCGAGAAATTTCCTATTGTAGCTACGACGAAGACGATTCTGATATGCTTGTAAATGATCTAGTGATTTCTGTCTTCGTTCATCCAGTAATTCTAGCTCTTGTAACCTAGATACATGGTATTCTTCATCATCAATGTGACCCTTCAAGGATACCCTAAGGGAAGGTATTTCAACCTCAATAGGTAAGATAGCTTCGGACCCGAATACGAGGCAATATGGAGTGGCGCTAGTGGGAGTATAGATGCTTGTGCGGTAAGCCCATAAGGCAGGATTCAACTGTAGGTGCTAGTCACGACCAACGTCATTGAAAGTCTTCTTTAGGATTCAAATAATGGTTTTATTAGATGCCTCGACTTGGCCATTACCTTGTGGGTAATATGGGGTGGAGAAATGATGTTTGATATGGAATTCTTCACATAAATGGCATACTTCTTGGTTCTTGAATGGGTGGCCATTGTCTGTGATTATGGATTGGGGTATACCATACCGACAAATGATATAGTTTAGGATAAACTTAGATATTTGCGTGCCGGTGATGTAAGTCATGGGAATAGCTTCAATCCATTTGGTGAAGTATTTGGTGGCGGTTATGATGAATTTATGGCCATTGGATGATGGAGGGTGTATCTTACCTATGAGGTCAAGTCCCCATTGGGCAAAGGGCCATGGTGATGTAATTGGACAAAGCTCCTGTGCTGGCGCTCTTATCAAATCTCCATGTATCTGGCACTATCTACATTTCTTCACAAAGATATATGAGTCTTTCTCCATTGTAGGCCAATAATAACCTAGTCTCATAATCTTATGGGCTAAAGTAGGACCACTCAAATGAGATCCGCATATACCCTCATGTACCACTCGCAAAGTTATTTGTGCTTTCAATATTGAGACATCTCATTAGGGCATTATCTAATGTATGTCTTTATAGGGTTTCTCCGATGATGGTGTACTTAGCTGACTTTCAAATGAAGGTTCGACGTTCGTTATTGGACAAGTTGAGAGGTAAGGTCTGGTCAGTGAGATAGTCGAATATGTCTTTATACCAAGGAGACATAGGACCAACAATGGTACACACCATCGCAGTATCAGGGAAATCATAGACGGGGACCAACAACTGTTCAACTAGAAACTCAAACTTAGGCACGTTACTCGGAATATCAAACAAGGAACCCACGGTTGCCATAGCATCTGCAGCTCTATTCTGGATACGTGGTATTTGTTGAAAAGTAATGTCATTGAAATACTGCTTGAAACTATCAGCCATACGCTTGTAAGGGGAAAGCTTCTCATCCTTAGTCTCGTAATCATCATTTACTTGCCGGATTACTAGCTGAGAATCGCCAAAAACATGTAGACTCTTAATTTTCCACTAAACTGCCATTTTTAACCCTATCACTAAGGCTTCATACTCTGCTATATTTTTGGTACAAGGGAAAGCAATCCTGAATGATTTGGGAATGGTATCACCTTGAGCTGTAACAAATAGGATACCAGCTTCTGAACCACAATTTGTATGTGACCCATCAAAGTATAGTTTCCAATTGATTTTAATGTCAATGTTGAAGAGAAATTCATCAGGAAAATCTGCCACTAAAGGATGGTCTGCCTTCATAGGTACATCGGCTAACTGATCTACAATCACCTGCCCTTTTATAGCCTTCCTTTCGACATACTGAATGTCATACTCGCTAAGTATCATAACCCATTTAGCCAATTGGCCTATTAATGCTGCCTTACTTAGGAGGTACTTGAGTGGATCAATCTTTGCAATTAACATTGTTTGTCGATTGAGCATATAGTGCCAAAGTTTTTGGGTAGCAAAGACTACCACAAGATAGGCATGTTCTATGTTGTTATAATTCAATTCATATCCCACTAAGGTATGACTGATGTAATAGACTGCTCTCTCATGACCTTGATCATCGTGTTGTGTGAGAAGAGCCCCTAATGCCGATTGAGTTGCTGAAATGTATAGTATCAATAGTTTTCCCTCTGTAGGTGTTATTAAGACTGGTGGAGTAAGCAAATAGTCCTTGATTTGTTGGAAGGCTTCTTGAAATTTAGGTTTCCACACAAATGGTACTCCTTTCTTGAGTAAATGTTGAAATGGGTGTATTTTATCTGCCAGTTGTACTATGAAATGCCTAATAGACTGTAATCTTCCCTGTAGGGTTCTAAGTTGACCAATGCTAACTGGAGGAGGCATTTCTATGATAGTCTTACCTTCTCTGGATCTACTTCAATGCCTCTTCTGGAGATGATATACCCTAACAGTTTCCTTGATTTCACTCCAAAGACACACTTCTTCGGATTTAGCCTGATGTTGTAGTTCTCTAGCCTCTGGAATATCTTGTCTAAAACCTTCAAATGATCTTCCCTTGTTTCTGATTTAGCTATAATGTCATCTACACAATCTTCCATGAGAGTATGTACAAAATCATGGAAAATCGTAGTCATTGCCTGTTGATAGGTAGCTCTTGCATTCTTAAGGCCAAATGGAATAACATTCCAATAGTATGTGCCCCATGGATAGGTGAAAGCTGTCTTGTGTTGGTCTTCAGCTGTTATTTTAATTTGGTTATATCCAGAGAAACCATCCATGAGGGATAGCATCTCGTATCTTGCTGTAAGATCTACTATCATGTCGATGTTCGACAAAGGGAAGTTATCCTTAGGACATGCCTTATTGATGTCTCTAAAGTCTGTGCAAATTTGAATGCCCCCAGTTGGTTTAGTCACTGGTACAAGATTTGATATCCAACCTACATAGTCTATTGTCCTTATAAATCCTACATCCAAGAATTTCTTAAGTTCTGCCTTGACCAATAGAGCAATTTGCAGATGCATTTTCCTCAACTTCTGTTTGACTGGCTTAATACCTGGCTGTAGTGGTAAATGGTGCAATATTAGGTCTGGATCAAGCCTAGGCATTTCAACATACAACCATGCAAAGTTTATCTGTCTCTTCATGAAGAAGTCTTTAAACTCAGGTTTTTTTGTCTCTATTAAAGAAGCTGCAAAATACACCTTCCGAGGATTCTCTTTTGTACCTATGTTGACTTCAACAGATTCTTCTACTAGCATCGGTGAATTTTCATGTTCAACGGGGAGAATATTTAAACCTCTATCCTTGGGTGCCTCTGAGAGGTTTTCGCCCTCGGATAGGTCCTTTATTTTGACTTTTTCTTCGTCCAAAGGTGCCTTTCGGTTTTCACCTAGGGACTCATCATTTTTCTTTTCATCATCTTTTTTCTTTTTATTCTTATTTTTGTGACTAGAGGTGTAAATAGACTCCCCAAAATATGCTTTATCGTCCAAGTCTATGCTAAAACCTTCTTTATGATCCCCTCTTGGTATGCCTTCTCTACGTCCCATGAACTCAACAATTGCTTCGTCGTTCTCAAAGGTATATATGATAGGTGTACCTTGTTGATCCCAGTCGATAAGTTTGGGATATATAAGGGGCATGTCATCATCGGAGTTTTTAAAGGTAGCTGCTGACAAGGTGAGTATAGAATGGTTGACATGGTCGCAGAAGTTTTGGACTAACTCCTTCTTGTTCTTCTTCCTAGGGGTAGGTAAACTCTGATGTGGGACTATAGTAAGGGCAGAATCGTTAGAAGATGGTCTATCAGGTGCCCAAGATGCATGATCAAGGGTTTCCCAATAATAGTTCTTTTGCCATTCTTCTTTGTACAAGTGTTTCCTAGGACGGGGACTAGATGGTTTTGGTACAGGTTTTATCTTTAGGTCCAATTCTCCAAATAGACCATCTATGTTCATGGTACTGGTAGATGAAAGGGAATCCCATTCACAATTGCTTGAGTAAGGGGATTCATCATAAACTGGGGGTTTGTTGTAAACTGGGGGAAGTGGTTCATGAGATATCTCGATGTCTGCACAAGCACTCACTTCCTCTTGAAATGGTGATGAAGTACTAGGGAACCCAATTCTAAGCGGTTGAAACCCTAGCCCTAGATATTTTGGTTGTGGTGATATAGTGATCGGTTCCGTCCTTCCATTTTGATGTAGTCCTAACCCACTGTGCCCATCATAGCCTTCATTTTGCATTATCTTAAAGCCTTTTCCATACTGGTCCTTAGCTATTTGAATAGATGGGGAGGGGTATTCATTGTCTTCTTGATACAACCAGGAGTTAATATCACCTTGATCCATAATTTCTTCACTTAACTCTCCCCATTTGGTCAATGTCATTGTAGGGGGAACATGAAATGTGGCTACTAACTATCTTCTATCTGCCATGGGTAAGCCATATGCCTTAGGTGGAATCAGTTGACTAACACAGTATGATGCCTTTATATGGTATTCACCACAACCCTTGTCTTGGATCTCGAGCTTAGGAGTGGTTGATGGTGGTTTGAATGAAATGGACTTAGTGAGATGTGATGGGTCAATGTATAGGGATAAAGTGGATGATGAAGCTTCTTGGTTAACTAGTACTTGTCGTTGTGGTATTTCCCTTAGGCTTGTACAATACTGAAAAGGATTTGGATCACCATCAATTGTGATCTCTGTGCCATTATATGAGAACTTAAAACATTGGTGATATGTTGAAGGTACAACTTTAATTTTGTGTATCCAAGGTCTACCTAACGACAAGTTTTACGGAAGGGTGAGATCCAAGACTTGGAAGCTGGTGTTCATGATTGCTGGGCCAATTCTTATAGGGAGTGTGACAACTCCTTTGGATGATCTTTCCTCATCATCGTAAGCCTTGATGACTATACTCTTAGAGGTATCTACACAGTCTTCTGAGAATCCTAATGCCTTAATCAATTTTAGGGTACACAGGTTCAAACCTGCTCCTCCGTCTACCAAGACTCGTCGGAATTTGGTTTGATGGACTAGGACTTCAAGATGTAAGGGGTCATTATGATCAGACTTTTCAGTTGAGTAATCTTGTTGGGAAAATGTGGCATGTTGCCAGTTGGTCAAATATCCCACCATTTCGTCAAAATGATTGACATCTAAGTCTATAGGAACAGTTGTGTTCTGTAGAGCTTTGTCAAGAATGGATTGATGCTCAGGTGATAAAGTCAACAATTCCAAGATAGATATTTGTGTGGGGGTTTTACTCAGTTAATCAAGAAGATTGTACTTAAATTTGGAAGTTTGCGTAGGTGGCTCGGAAGGACCTGGAATAGTAATTTTAGTTCTGCATGTGTTCACATTACATTCCAGATGCTTCTTAATGATGATGGTATTGACGTTCTCATTTGCGGCTTGGAGGTGATTTATGATTGTTCCTTTGCCATACTCATACTTGGTATTGGTATAATTGGCTAATGGATTATTCTTAGGTCCTGAACTAGAGGCTTTTCCTTTTGTGTGGTCATGTAATGGGTTTGTGAAGACCTTATGATCACTGTTCTTGGTATTTTTATCACCACCGACCTCTATGGTTCCATTTTCAACAAAGTCTTGTATAATATTCTTGAGTTGGCGACATTGTTGTAGGTTGTGTCCTTTCGTTCGATGATAGTCACAAAAAGAGTTATCATCCCACCATGAAGTTTTGAACTGTCTAGGATCATAATCTCTTAGTTCCAAAGGTTTGATGAGATTATGTTTAATCAACTCTTTGAAAATTGTCTTGATTGGTTGTCCTAAAAGTGTAAATTCACGTGTAGGAAATCTTCTTTGTGGTCTTTGTTGTTGTGAATTTTGGACATAGTTGGCTGTTTGATCTAGACTATTCATCATGTCTTGATTGGAATTGTAACCTCTAAGCATGATAACTGGTCCTATATGTATGTTTTTAGCATAAAAAATGCCATCATTTGTAACATTTTTGTTTTTGGACCAGAATTTGTTTCTATCGTTTGGTGCATTCTGACGTTGGACAGTCGGATTTCTGCCTAGTACCTTAATTTCTCCTTTGTCTATAAGGCCTTTCTCAAGGATGATGCCCTTTTGTACCAAGTCTAGGAATGAAGTACAACAGTGTACCCTTAAATCACTTCACTGTTTTGGGTTGATGTTTTCTAAGAATATCATGACCTTTTGCTTTTCTGGTATTTCAACTAGACATCTGCTAGCTAGACTTCTCCATCTCTGGAAGAAAGTGGTTAAAGTTTCGTCATCTTCTTGTGTTGTGTGGCACAAGGTTGCTATTGTTACCTCATTATCTATGTTAAAGGAAAAATGTTCAACAAACTTCTTAGCTAATTCACCCCAGGATCGTATGCCATATGGTAATTTAGAAAACCATTTCTGCCCTATCCCGACAAGGGTTTGTAGAAATAGTCTCATCAAGTATGTGGGGTCATACGATATGTCCATGCATGCCGTTGAGAATTCTCTAATCAGTTCTAAAGGATTCTTTCTCCCATTATACTTAGGAAAAATCGGTATAATGTATCCATGGGGAAAGGTGTCATATAAAGCACTTTGTCAAATGGACATGGACATAGGTTTTGCGCTGAGATAGTTCATTTGCCGAACATAGACATGTTGTCCATCTACTGTTAAAGATTTTGCATTTGGTTTTGAATGACATCTACTTGCATCAAGGACACGGTATTTGCGTTGTTTGGATCAATGCAGGTGTTCTGATATGCCATGTTCTATGACGGGTTGTGATTTGGTGAGGGAATATATCCTGTTATAATGTTCTGATTTCATATAGGAATATTCCCTATCTAAATATGGTCTGATTTCGTATAGGAATGCTTCCTGTCTGAATGGTATGATTTGGTATAGGTATATTGATGCCAACTTTGGATCTCTTACCAGTCGTGTTGGTGCCAAAGGGGTTGGAGGAAGTTGCCCCCATAGTAAATTGTAAACCTTGTGTTATGTTGAAAGGGATTGTGCTTACAATTGACGATGTTTGAGTAGATACGCTAGTTGGTATCGCTGCAGTAATTTGGGGAATAGAAACACTTGACGTGACAGTTTGCCTTGGTTGAATCAATGGTGTTTGCAAAGTATGAATATCAAATCCTATGGGTAGTTTGGCACCTTCAGCTAGCAACTTTGCTAGATATCATTAGGGATCATTTTCCAAACACTCATCCATAAAGGATGCAAATTTAGGATCTTGTACTACTGCGTCTATGTCTTCAATGTAAATTTTTCCATGTGTGTCTTTAGTGACATGTTTTTCAAGCAAAGGTTTGTGTGGTCTTTTACTTCCTGATGGTTGATTTCCGAATGGATTGATGAATTTGTTGGGGTCTGTCATTGCTTTATGTTTCTTTTTAGACCTTGTTTTGACCATGAAAAAGTTTCTGAAAAAGGGGAAATGCAGACTATGTCTAAAAACTGATATGACCTATGTCTATGTTTTTGGATTTTTTTGACAATAAATGACATGGTTAAAATGATTTCTAAAAAAGACGTATACTAACATGACGTATGATAGGACGCACAATATGAAAAATCTTGAGTAGACTATGACGATAAATGAGTCTAAGATGGGTATAACTTACCACTTATGGAATAAATGCATGCAATGATTTGTATTTTACCAAGGAACCTGATTTTATGACAAGGACAGTTGACAAGGTGAATTTTCCAAACTAGACTATTGAGCTGAAAAGATCCACTAAATGGGACTAAAGTGACTAGGTTCAATGATTGTGACAAACTGAAACATGAACGTTTCCAATGACGAGGAAAGTTATCTATTCTGTGATATGCAATTTCCTAGGAAGTATCTATATGCATGCAACTTAAGATGACTATGACTAAGACATTGATTGTGACTAAGACGTATATGACACCTAATGATGCAAGGTTTTTGAGAAAAATTTATTAGTTTCTGTCCAAGTTTGATCTTAAGATCCAGAAGCAAATAGCGACGGTGATGTTTCAGACTCAGTTTGTGGTTTTTGATGTTTTCTATTGACAGTCAAATATGGTTCACCTAATAGTTGCGGTTCAAATTTTGACACATGCGGTTTACAACGATGCATGCGGTGTTTTTGACAGTTGCAATTTTTCCTATGAGAAATGCGGTTTAGCAATACACATGCGGTTCTAATTCTGGACTCTGTAAACCTATATTTTCTGACAGACACCTGTAGCTCAAAAATTGACAGATGCAGTTTGCATGCACACATGCGACTCAAAATATGACAGTTGCGGCTTGTAATATCCAGACCGTGAATGATGAATTTTTTTGACAGACACATGCAGCTTTTCTCCTAACAAATGCGACTCGCTAAGACAAATGTGATGTTTAAAGTGACAATTGCGACTCAATTTTCTGATAGTTGAAATTTTTCGCGAAAGTTGTTTTGAATGACTTCGTTTGTTGATCAAGATTTTGGCGAATACAATAGAGAACAAACACAACAATCAATGTATTTTTAGTTTGTGATGAAATAACTGTTAATACTCAAAAAACATTTACAACCTAGGCTTTTTGGACAATACTTGTTGAGTTCTTACTTGGAATTCTCCAGCTACGCATATTTATGGCGAATGACTAGTAGCTTGACCCCACTGGCTTCCCTCCACAACACTCACTTATACGAGGCAGCCAAGCTACTGTACCCATGAAACTCCCATGGCATACATCTCATTTCCACACATAAACCGTAAGAATGTAAGATAGATTCATAGGGTCGACCCTGCTACGCCAACAAGTAGGTAAAATTTTGGTAACTCTACAACAAGGTGTTTAATAAGGGAATTTTGTTTGTGGGGCACTATCCAACATCGATGAGAGTCCATTTCTGTCCATCTCATCAGAATAGTGAGCATGATTTTTTGGGCTTTCTCCAGAAATCCATTTTTATATACCAGGTGGAAGTCGCTTGGCTTTAGCGTGTTACCAGTCCGAGTCATCTTGGGGTGAGTACTTTTTCCCACCAAGACAGGCCCAAGTTCTAGAGTTGGTAACCGTTTCTCTTACACCCAGGATCACATGAATGCGCAAGGGGAGAGGATACTTCGATATACTGAATCATAAGGGTGACAAATATGTGCAACGCACCAGATAAAGTAGACAATGATTCTTTTTAATCCAAATGACAGTTATCTATCTACCAAACAGGAAGTTCTTTTTAATCCACATGACAATTATCTATCTACCAAACAAAAAATCTTGCTAAATAAATAAACACAAAGGCATTAGGTCTTGCATGCAAATTGATAAGTAGTTCATTGTTCTTGTCTTTGGATTTCATCCTGCAGAAAATATTGTCTTTGGTTTTGTTATTGTCTTCTATGCTTCGTCCTGCAAACACTATGTTAGTCCACCTTAACACAATAGGCAGATGCGGCTTTTGGAGCCATAGATGTGGTTCAATGTTGACAGGTGGATGCAGTTCGAGAATTGTTGACAGGCGGATGCGGCTCAGAGTTTCACGAATGTGGTGCGGAATGACAGATGCGTCGTTGTTTTTAGCAGATGTGGTTCATGGATACGGATGCGTCATTTTTCTAAACAAATGCAGTGTGCCATACGAAAACCTACAAAAAAAAAAGAGAAAAACAGAAAAATGGAAAGACGAAAAGATGTGCGAATTTTGAAGCATGTTCACGTCGGGTTCACCAAATGTAACAATAGATTAAAGGTCCTACGAATAAGATAATTTGCAACTAGAATAAACAATGTTAATCCTAATCTAAATAATAATCTAAAATCAAACAACAAAGAACGAGGAAATAAAAATAACAAAATAAACAAATTAATGGAAAGCTCTCACCGAATATGCATTCACCCCTTCGAATTATCTTGATTGCTCTTCCCCATTTTTCCTTTTGAGTATTCTTGCCCTTAGATTTTTGTGTTTAATTGCAAGCATAACTTTGTCGTATGTCTAAGTAAAATATCGAAGATAAGTTTCTTCTCAAAAGTGTATGATTTCGGGAGGAGGAATAATGATAATGACAAGCCATTTTATAGATTTTGGGTTTTCGAACGATCGGCTCAGATTGAAAGAGAGATCGACGGATGAGATTGATGAATTCCATGCGATGTGAGTTCTGTCTTAGATAGAATGTGAGTTAGAACAGGAGTTCAAGATCTTAATCTTCAAAAATAGAAGAAATAGACTTTGTATGTAAAAGACAAAGTTAGAATTCGAAGAATAATGCATTCGAATGCAAACAGGAGTTAGAACTAGTTAATCGACTAGTTGTGACGAAGAGTCTTCTTGCAGAGATAAATAGGTGTTGAATCCAGAGATAACTAGAGAACTAAAAATAGATCTCGAGTCAAAAGGTGAGTGAATGACTTAGATAACTGAATGATAGAAGAATGTGACATAAATACTTAAAATATGAATTAAATGTTAATTTAATTCTACATTCGAAAATAAAAGACTTTAATTAAATAAATAAAGATAATTTATTTAATTTGACTGTTTGAAAAGGATAATATGAATAATTAAATAATAAATATTTAATTATAGATAAAGGGGGTTAAATGAATAATTAAATAAAGAATATTTAATTAAGAAGGAAAAGTATGATAAAAGGGGAAGAATTAAATAATAAATTATTTAATTGATAGATAAAGGGGGAAAAATTAATTAGTTAGAGGCATAATTAAATAAATATGATTTATTTAATTAATCAAGTTGAATAAAGGTCGTTTATGAATTAATTAAAATGGGGTATTTAATTAATAGAGGAAATATGTGTTAGAAAGGTAATTAAATAATAAACATTATTTAATCATGACCATGGACTATAGAAAATTATGTCGAATGTGTACTCGCAAGCCTAGACCAATTTTCAGAATCTACACAAACCATGTGAAGAAAGTTACGTGTAGAAAAAATAAAATAAATAAATTGGGTCAACATGGAAGGGAGGCCTAAATTCCCCCAAAACTTTGCATCATCCCCAATTGTTGAAATTCAAAGCACAACAAAGGAAGAATGATGTGACAAATAGAAGAGTTTTTACGACACAAAAACACTCTTGTATCCAAGCACATACGAGGGTGACAACGATCCTCCAGGAACACATAAAACTTGAGCACGGGGGAACATAACACACACACACAATCTAATCTATAGATAAAGAAGAGGTGCCTCCTAGTCTTCATCAACCAAGAGGTCATCATTCTCCCCATATAGATCACTGTAAGGGGAGGGCGAATGAGCCTGCAAGGGTAGAATAATAAGGGGTGTACCCTCTGACTCTTCTGCAACAAGAGCCAAGGAGGCCCCTCAAGGTCTTCTCCACTCAGTTCTTGTGAGGTGAATCTCAACGATCTTGAAAAAATCGTCAATAGAGTCGGGACATCATTTATAGAGTTGAACATGCACTTTATAGGAGTGTCATGTGTCAACTCAATAGGTGATGGGGGAGGCACCCGAGATCCACTGCTAGTCTCACCAAAGGACTTGAGAACAGTGATGAACTCCAGGGACGTCGGGGCTACCTCCGTCACTAGGACGATGCAAGCCAACATAGAACCAACCCACAAAGAAGGCAAACCCTTCTTCTGACCTTCATTGCAAGCAGGGTCATCCTCCATCTTTCACTTCATCGAGGGATGCGGTATCCCCACAGATGAAGTAGAGGGCGAGGAGGAATAGGGGAAAACTACGATAGACACCACCGAGGTATTTGGAATGTCCACGGGTTTTGAAAAAGGTGGGATGTATGGAACATTAGAAGAGGGGGCTCAACCAAAGGAGGAATGAACACTTCCACTCTCTTGGGATGAGGAAAATTCATGCTCGCATGGGGATCTAGAAGCAAGACTGAGGAAGAGGGAACTGAAGCAAAGAGGTTAGAAGGGGAAGACAGAGTAGAAGACACCAAAGTGGAAACTATTGGCTCCCCTTCCTTCTTCTATAAGGCAACCTACTCAGTGGCCAGAGCCTTCCTCTGATGCTTGCGGTCACATGTAAGGTAGTTTCTATGGCTCCAGGAACTAGAGGCTGCAACTTGAGAAGGGACAAAAGACTCTTGTTTAAGCATCAGAGTATCCATCACAACTATTTCCGATAGAGGGAGTGTCTCCTGGATGGGAACAAGAGGAGGAGATGGACAAGTAGATACATCAACAGATGGGGGAGCAGATTTGAGCGCCTCAGCGGTGGGTCTCTTCTCATTCACTACCTTAGTGGTAGGGACAATGGGAGGCCGCAGAGATTGAGACAAAAAAGATGCTCCATGGGGACCCTTCCCCTTACCATACAAGGTGGGTCGAGGCACCTAGGCAAGACAGGAAGGTCGAATACCCAACGCTTGGCCTTCTGCCAAGCAGGCACCACTGAACTCCCTAAGTGATGCATAGGGGAAAAAGTTGAGGGTGTTGCAGTAGGGCGAGAGGAAGAGACACGGCCTTAAGCACGGGCAGGCTTCCCTTTTCCATTTTTAGAGGAAGAGGCAGCTTGCTGTTGCAAGGTGAGTCATTTTTCACTGCACATTGCCCCCGGTCTTATACTTAATGTTATTTTGATAAAGTAGGCCCATTCTTGGAGGAAGTGAGCCAATCGGGGTAGGCCAAAAATGGTCCAATGAATAACCCCACGGGATACTAATGGCTGCTACCCAGTGTCATGCATGACATGCACAACATGTTCATGAGAGAATTCTAGACATTTATGAATAACGAAAGTGACTTCGTTCATGGAATCTAGCCAAGGGATGCCTAACTTCACCTTGAACAAGTTAGATTTTGGAATGCCGTCAAAAGCAATATCCACAGCCCTAGGTCGAGCACTAGGATGAAAAGAGTTACAGAGCCATACAAAGCAAGAGAGAGGTTATCATGAGTATGTATAGTATTTTTCTTCTTCCCATATTTTTCCCTCTCTAAATAATTCAGCTGTGTGCAGTATTTTTATCTAATTAAAAATGCATGAAATTAAAGCAAAAAGATTAAAAAAAAAGACAACACTCAAGATAAGGGCCTAAGGATAAAGTTCAACCTGAAAATGAAAGTAAACACAAATTTTTACCTTGTTGAACTTGATGATTTCATTTACCCCATTTTATGGCTTGATATGTGTGCTCCTAGATTGATTTCAATAGCATAACGACTTGATTTTGTTGGATTTGAATGCAAGGGTGGTGAATTTGGCTATGGATGCAATATGGTGGTGTGAGCTTGAGAGATTGAGATGAATGAATGCAGTTGAATGTGATAAAATTAATGTGTATGAAAAATGACTAATTCTTTTAGTCATTAGCAAGAGGGGAGATGAATGAATGGCCAAGATTGATTCTTGAAAGAGGATCAAGGGTTGAGATCAAGAGTTGACCAAAGGAATTAAAAATTCATTTTTAGTGTGCATGAGAATGATAAAAGGAATTAAAAATTCCTTAGGGACATGGTGTGACTAAAAAAAGGACTTTAATATTCCTTGGAGAAAGGGAAGAGGAATTAAAAATTCCTCTAAAAACCTTGGATGAATAAATGGAATTTAAAATTCCATTGGAAAGTACATGGGGATTGTAAATGGAATTAAAAATTCCATGAGAGGTGTTGGAAGAATAAAATGGAATTAACAATTCCATTGGGATGTGGCTAGTATTTATTAGGGGGTTGACTATGGGTTAGATTAGGCTAATTAATGGATGATTAGAGGAGGGTTAGTGGCTAAGAGGGATTAGGAGCCCACTTGCATTTCGTGGAGGATGTGACACCTCCCTAATCAATGATTAGGAATGTGCACATCCTTAATCAAGGATTAACCAAGGGGGATTAAGATTAGGATTGGATTATGGAGGATGGGACATGAGGGTATTAAATAAATAGATTATTTAGTGATAATAGATTTTCACAATCCATGAAGATTATTGCCAAATGTTTTTGGATTAGATTGTGTATTTAATTTTTTGATCCAAAAATTAAATACACAATCTAATCCAGAAACATCTATGATCCAAAAATTACATACACAATCTAATCCAGAAACATTCGACAATAGATTATTTATTTAATTTTTGGAGGAAAGGGATAAGGGGTAAAGTATTTAATTATTTAATTAAATACCTTAGGGATTTATAGGACTTTAGGGTATTAATTGAATAATAAAAATATTATTTAATTAATATAGATAAGAGTATATTTAGATGGAAAAGGATAAATATGACCAAACGTGAGTGGCCAAATTTAGGTGTCTACATTTTTTCCCTCTTCGAGATGGTGTTACGAAGTAGCATCATTTCAAAGAAGATTATAACATAGCACTTGGAAGAAGATGGTTAGATTTTGAAACATGCCCTAGTCATTCAAAGGAGTGACTAGGAGGAAAGATGATGGGAGTGAAGATGAAGATTAGGGTTTGAGGATGCTCCCTCGAGAGGACATGCAAGTTCAAGAGAACACGGGTGTGCTCTTGAAATGGATGAGATGATGCAAGGGTAGATGGGGAAGATGAGGCAAAGTGATGGATAGAAAATGGGATGGGAGGAGGAAGACATAATAAAAGGAGAAGATGAGAAGTAAGCAAGCACAAACAGATTCAAGGACACATGTGATGTTGCCCCAGTCAAGCGACAAGCTAAGATGGATTGATGGTGGATGGAGTGTTGTTGATGAGGGAATGATATATCCTTAAACAACACAAGGATGGGGAAAGATACATCTTGATAATGATGATAATGGAAGTGTTTTTGATGAGGTAACAATATATCCCAAAACAAAACAAGGATAGGGAAGGGCACATCCCAATGATGATGATGGGAGTGTTGTTGATGAGGGAATGATATATCCCAAAACAACATAAAGGATAGGGATGGATACATCCCAATGATGATAATGAGAGTGTTGTTGACGAGGGAAGGATATATCCCAAAACAACACAAGGATAGGCAAGGATGCATCCCGGTGATGATGATTGGATTAGACTTGGATCAAGGCTAGGGACAAGACCAAGGATGTGATTGGATGAGTTTTTCTAGATTGAATAAATTAGGATTGGATTGAGATTTGAGATTACTAAAATGAATGAAGATGATGGAGGAAAAGATGCTTAGAATAACAAATCTATATTACCCTAAGAAGATTGTTGAGATGATGAAATGATGAGGGTGAAGATAGAGGAGTGATGAAAATAAATAGGATAGATAGATGAGGAAGAGTGATGAAGGATGAATGGATTAGAAAGATTTAGGGTAAATGGATGGGGGATTTTGATAGATGAGAGGATGGGATATGGGGAAATGAAAGGATAGTAACCAAATGAAGAAATTTAATTGTTATGTGTTATGTTGCCATGTAATGAGCACTTAATTTGATATAGCATGAGATACTATGCACCAGGGTATGAGGAACCAAGGGACTTCGTATTGCATGCATAGGAATGACACAATAAACAAAAGGTTAGTCCAACATCCCAAAGTCACGGGGGCTTTGGTAGGGCTAATGTTGGAAAACCACAAACACAAAGGATGCCCTGACATAACACAAGATCACACAGATCTTGGTGGGTACTACGCGAGACAATCAGGAAGATGAGATCACACCAAGGGCTGATATGAGGAAGGATACATCCTACTAAGACCAAAGATGGAGGATAAATTTGTTGATCGACAAGACTCGGGATACTTAAGACGGGTTGAACCTCATAGTACCAATGGATTTTTTTGTTAGGAATTGGCGGATAAGGACACACTCGATGACATGACACAACACCAAGACACACCCTAAGGATAGACCTAGGGGCTTGAGGGCTGATCAAAGATTAGCCTTGCCTAAGTGAAAGCGCAAAGCCCTTGTAGTTCAATAAAAGACTGACGACCGATGATGGATACAAGTGGAAAGAGGACAATAAAGACTCTGATGGATAGACGAAAGCAAGGACTAGACAAATGAATGATGGGATCGACACAAAAGGACAAACCAAAGCCTCAGGGGCTCATTAAATATGGCCTTCCCTACGTGAAAGCACAAAGGTAACATAGTTCGACAAAAGACCAATGATAAAAAATGGATAAGGGATGATGAGATTACCATGCGTGTCGCCAAAAAGTGTGGAATTTGACACTTTTCACTCATTTAGACCTTTGCCTATGGATTTTGGACCCTTTTCAGTCTATTTTTACAAATTTCCAAGCCTTGTGCCGAAGATTTGTAAGTTGTAAAAAAAATTCACACTCTCCTAGGTTTGTCATCACTTAATCATCACCTTAGTATGCTATAATGACCCCTTAATATGCATACAACTCTTATCTTAGTGAGTTTTCATGAGACAATCCCAACAAGTAACAATAATAATATTTTAATCCTCAAAAAATAATGTAATTTTCCTAGGTGGACTAGGTCAGCACCTTGGGTGACCTAGTCCCATGTGGCATAAATTTCAATTTTAAGTTAATTTCTTTTGGGATTTTGGTCTCTAAAACCCTAAGGTCGGCTTGTATGGTGTTATTTCAGGAAAATTAGGGCATAACTTGTATAAATAAGCCTAAAAACCCTAATTCCTCATTATGCATCATCCATTTTTCTTCTCCATCTCTCTCTCTCTCATCTCCTTCTTCTCAAGCAAGCTAGGGTTTTCACATTCCAAGTCAACAAGACATATTTGCTAAAGCATTCAAGGGTTGATTGCTACAACAACACAAGGTATCTCATCATGGAAAGGTAACTTACTCCATTACTCCATTGTTTAATATTCATGATTTTTATTTTATATTGATTTTGGTTTAGTTACCTAAAAGGGGTTTGACCAAGGAAAACCCCTAATCCCTAACAATCAACATTTTTCTCTTTCTCTCCTTGTGTGTTTGCAGATTTAGGTGCTTTGAAGATATTTGAAGGTATTGGAGACTTGTTGGAAACCTCTCCTTGCATGAAAATTCAAATCATCCACCAAAAGTCACTCTCAAGCCCGAATATTAGACTTTTAGAAGCAAACAACTATGAAGAACTAGGGTGCAAACCTAGGGATTATGTTTCCCCTTCGGAAATTCCAAAAATACTGAAGAGGACTAAGTCACCAAGAATGGCGACCTAGTCCCTCTAGATAGGCCTTTTTGGGATTTTGACATTTCTGTCACCCATTTGGCAGAAACAGACTCCAGACCAGCTTTCAGGAATCTAGGACTAGGTCGCCTAGAATGGAACAAGTGTCCCTCTCATCTTCTGTAGAATTTCCATCAACATTCCAGATCTCCATCAAACCCTTCTTCTATTTCTAGGTGCATGTATTCTAACTCTATCATTTTTGTATAGTTTAGTGTATATTATTAGTTCATTTGTATATTTGTGCATATCATTATGTGTTTTCCAGCACTTTACACTTCAATAGTTTACATTCAATAGATAGTTTCTTTAATTATTTTCCAACACTTAGACACATTCACACACATTCACAACCCCTAACCCCCTTTGAATGAACACCCAAAAAGCATATCACTAAGGTGAAAGAGATCTCATTTCACAATTAAGAGCTCTTAGGTGAAAAACCCTGGGAGCCTAGTTGGGGAATCCTCTTTCCCTAGTTTGTATATCTTTTTGATGGTTCACCATGATAAGTAGATACAATGATAGAGCAGATATGAGGACACAAGACTAACCTTGTGGATAATCGATATGAATAATATGGGGATTAGGTGAAGCTCGGGGATGGGATAGTTATCCAAGTCATGAAAAGATGAATTGGCGATGATATGATGGATAAATGAGTGACGAAGAGTGATAGGAGATTGTCAAGATGTGTGAAAGAGGTGGGAGTGAAGACAATGAGATAGATGGCATTGGGTTGCATGGGGTTATCCTATAGCTAGATACCAATGATAAGGGATTATGAGGTGAAATGAAAATAGAGATAAATGGATAGAGAGGTAAGGATGGGGATATGGAAGGATGATATGATGGATGGATACGAAGATAAAGATGTGGAGAATGATAAGATGAATGGATAGGAAGATAAGGATGGGGAGATGAAAATATGCGAGGATGGAAGGAAAGATGAGGATTTGGGAGATAGAAGGGACTCATTGGATGGATGGATGGGAAGATAAGGACATGGAGATGAAGGGATTACTAGATGGATTGATGGATGGGGAGATAAGGATGAGAATATGAAAAAGGATTAGTGGATGGATGGATGGGAAGGTGACAATAGTGATATGGAAGGGATGACAGGATGGATGAATGTTGTCTCCAAGGACTATGTCATAAATAAGGAGATGCTCCATTGTAGATGTGTCATGTATGATGAGGCAGGAGGGATGGAAGATAGAGGGACTGATAAATAAGGAATGGAGATGGATTGTAGCATGATGGGTGGACAAGGAAGGTAGATGGATGTGGATAGGATGTATGGATAAGGAAGGTGGATTGGGGAAGATAAGGAATATGGTAGTGTATGGATGAGGGGAATGTACACCAAAAGGTGTCCAAAGCATGTATAGATAGTGTGTTAGAGTAAAGGTTTTAACTTAATTATGTTGATTAAGTTGCCTTTATTCCTCTCTTAAGATTTCACTTTAGTTTGCATATTGTGACATTTAATAATTATATTAATTATTAAATTTCTACCTATTAGGGTTACTTTTAGGTTTTGCATGATCTCCTTTCTTAAGGATTGATCTCATTGTATTTTACACTCTCTGATTAATACAATTCTAGCTTTCAGAGCACCCTTGCTTTTTTTGTCTCCAATGTCTTCTTCTGTGATAGGTTATTTGCATGCAGGTGATCTTCAGGGTCTGTGAAGTTGAATTTCACAACTTCTACATGGTATCAGAGCTCCAGACCTGCTACTTCTTGTTCGTGTTTTGAAGGATTTTTGGAGCTTCAAGGGTTTGGGGTTTTCCTTTTTTATCTAGGGAATACCTCTTTAATTTTGTGCATTTTGAGTCAATTTGGACCTCACCATTGCATCCAAAATGTTCGATTCAGTCAAGATTGACCTTTGTTTCATCAAATTTGGCTTCACGGCGTCAGATCTGCGAAGGTTTGAATTTTTTTGGGGTTCCTCATCCAGAGTGTACTTGCAATTTTGGAGCATTTTGAGTCCAAACAGACCTTGTCATCACGTTCAGAGTGCCCAAAAACCTCTAAATCGACTGACAAATCATCAAAATTAGATGCAGTGAGTTTGAAATGCAATTTTTTTCATTTATGGGTCATAGGACCTAGTACGACACGTAATCCGAGAAAAAATTAAAAATCACAGAGTTAATGGGCGCCGCTGTCAGTTAACCACTAGTGGTTAATGCTAGCGGTTAATGCTAGTGGTTAGCCTAACCACTAGGCTTAACCCTCAAACCTTTTTTGGAGCTATTTTCACAAAATTGGGTGTATTTTTTGCATACGATCTCCGTTTTGCGAAAACGAGATATCACCGGAAAGTTGGTTCCGGCACCGTTCCAGTGTGCTAGTTATTTCTTCTGATTTATCCATTTTGCAGTCTCGTTTGCCAGTCAAAGTCAGAACTTGTGTTTTTCACTCTCGGGGGCGTATCTTTTGCGTCTGAACTCCGTTTTGCACAAACGAATAGGCATTGGAAAGGTGTTGAAGTGTTCTTTCCAGATCTGTAATATATCTCATTAGAAAATTTACCAAGTAAATTTTATTCAGCTTTGTGTGTTTTTACACTTTGCTCAATTACTTGGATGTTCTGGAACCTACATGGGTTCTGTTTGTGTGGGATGAGTTATATTAATTTGATCTAAATGTAGTAAGGTCATATTTCTCAGTTTTTTTTTATTTGAAGAGTTATAATGGGTTTTTCTACTCACCCTTCAATTGTTTTTCTGGAACGGGGTAATTATGAGTCATGGGCAAAGGGAATACTTAGACATTGTAGGTAGCTTAATATTTTGCCTTATTTGTTTGATCTCATACCCGAATCAGCCACTTTAGAGGGAAAATTAGCATGGGATATCATTAGAAATCACATAGTAGGACTTATATTGTCTAGTGTTGATCATGACACTGTGTTGGCTATATCA
>CM021110.1:407350983-407494683 GCA_007115665.2 Sequoiadendron giganteum | reverse complement strand
GATCAAATTTCTCTCTAAGTGCCTATACTAATATTGATTAGGCAAGTTGTGTTGATGAGCACAAGAGTACAAGTAGAAGTGCATTCATTTTGGGAGACAAATTGGTCTCATGGTTCAGTAAAAAGAAGGATTCACTGTCTTTGTCCACAACAAAAGAAAAATATATTATTGCAGCATCTTGTTGCAATCAAGTGCTTGGATCAAGTGCTTTGATCAAGCGATTGAATGTGATAAAATTAATGTGTATGAAAAATGACTAATTCTTTTAGTCATTAGCAAGAGGGGAGATGAATGAATGGCCAAGATTGATTCTTGAAAGAGGATCAAGGGTTGAGATCAAGAGTTGACCAAAGGAATTAAAAATTCATTTTTAGTGTGCATGAGAATGATAAAAGGAATTAAAAATTCCTTAGGGACATGGTGTGACTAAAAAAAGGACTTTAATATTCCTTGGAGAAAGGGAAGAGGAATTAAAAATTCCTCTAAAAACCTTGGATGAATAAATGGAATTTAAAATTCCATTGGAAAGTACATGGGGATTGTAAATGGAATTAAAAATTCCATGAGAGGTGTTGGAAGAATAAAATGGAATTAACAATTCCATTGGGATGTGGCTAGTATTTATTAGGGGGTTGACTATGGGTTAGATTAGGCTAATTAATGGATGATTAGAGGAGGGTTAGTGGCTAAGAGGGATTAGGAGCCCACTTGCATTTCGTGGAGGATGTGACACCTCCCTAATCAATGATTAGGAATGTGCACATCCTTAATCAAGGATTAACCAAGGGGGATTAAGATTAGGATTGGATTATGGAGGATGGGACATGAGGGTATTAAATAAATAGATTATTTAGTGATAATAGATTTTCACAATCCATGAAGATTATTGCCAAATGTTTTTGGATTAGATTGTGTATTTAATTTTTTGATCCAAAAATTAAATACACAATCTAATCCAGAAACATCTATGATCCAAAAATTACATACACAATCTAATCCAGAAACATTCGACAATAGATTATTTATTTAATTTTTGGAGGAAAGGGATAAGGGGTAAAGTATTTAATTATTTAATTAAATACCTTAGGGATTTATAGGACTTTAGGGTATTAATTGAATAATAAAAATATTATTTAATTAATATAGATAAGAGTATATTTAGATGGAAAAGGATAAATATGACCAAACGTGAGTGGCCAAATTTAGGTGTCTACATTTTTTCCCTCTTCGAGATGGTGTTACGAAGTAGCATCATTTCAAAGAAGATTATAACATAGCACTTGGAAGAAGATGGTTAGATTTTGAAACATGCCCTAGTCATTCAAAGGAGTGACTAGGAGGAAAGATGATGGGAGTGAAGATGAAGATTAGGGTTTGAGGATGCTCCCTCGAGAGGACATGCAAGTTCAAGAGAACACGGGTGTGCTCTTGAAATGGATGAGATGATGCAAGGGTAGATGGGGAAGATGAGGCAAAGTGATGGATAGAAAATGGGATGGGAGGAGGAAGACATAATAAAAGGAGAAGATGAGAAGTAAGCAAGCACAAACAGATTCAAGGACACATGTGATGTTGCCCCAGTCAAGCGACAAGCTAAGATGGATTGATGGTGGATGGAGTGTTGTTGATGAGGGAATGATATATCCTTAAACAACACAAGGATGGGGAAAGATACATCTTGATAATGATGATAATGGAAGTGTTTTTGATGAGGTAACAATATATCCCAAAACAAAACAAGGATAGGGAAGGGCACATCCCAATGATGATGATGGGAGTGTTGTTGATGAGGGAATGATATATCCCAAAACAACATAAAGGATAGGGATGGATACATCCCAATGATGATAATGAGAGTGTTGTTGACGAGGGAAGGATATATCCCAAAACAACACAAGGATAGGCAAGGATGCATCCCGGTGATGATGATTGGATTAGACTTGGATCAAGGCTAGGGACAAGACCAAGGATGTGATTGGATGAGTTTTTCTAGATTGAATAAATTAGGATTGGATTGAGATTTGAGATTACTAAAATGAATGAAGATGATGGAGGAAAAGATGCTTAGAATAACAAATCTATATTACCCTAAGAAGATTGTTGAGATGATGAAATGATGAGGGTGAAGATAGAGGAGTGATGAAAATAAATAGGATAGATAGATGAGGAAGAGTGATGAAGGATGAATGGATTAGAAAGATTTAGGGTAAATGGATGGGGGATTTTGATAGATGAGAGGATGGGATATGGGGAAATGAAAGGATAGTAACCAAATGAAGAAATTTAATTGTTATGTGTTATGTTGCCATGTAATGAGCACTTAATTTGATATAGCATGAGATACTATGCACCAGGGTATGAGGAACCAAGGGACTTCGTATTGCATGCATAGGAATGACACAATAAACAAAAGGTTAGTCCAACATCCCAAAGTCACGGGGGCTTTGGTAGGGCTAATGTTGGAAAACCACAAACACAAAGGATGCCCTGACATAACACAAGATCACACAGATCTTGGTGGGTACTACGCGAGACAATCAGGAAGATGAGATCACACCAAGGGCTGATATGAGGAAGGATACATCCTACTAAGACCAAAGATGGAGGATAAATTTGTTGATCGACAAGACTCGGGATACTTAAGACGGGTTGAACCTCATAGTACCAATGGATTTTTTTGTTAGGAATTGGCGGATAAGGACACACTCGATGACATGACACAACACCAAGACACACCCTAAGGATAGACCTAGGGGCTTGAGGGCTGATCAAAGATTAGCCTTGCCTAAGTGAAAGCGCAAAGCCCTTGTAGTTCAATAAAAGACTGACGACCGATGATGGATACAAGTGGAAAGAGGACAATAAAGACTCTGATGGATAGACGAAAGCAAGGACTAGACAAATGAATGATGGGATCGACACAAAAGGACAAACCAAAGCCTCAGGGGCTCATTAAATATGGCCTTCCCTACGTGAAAGCACAAAGGTAACATAGTTCGACAAAAGACCAATGATAAAAAATGGATAAGGGATGATGAGATTACCATGCGTGTCGCCAAAAAGTGTGGAATTTGACACTTTTCACTCATTTAGACCTTTGCCTATGGATTTTGGACCCTTTTCAGTCTATTTTTACAAATTTCCAAGCCTTGTGCCGAAGATTTGTAAGTTGTAAAAAAAATTCACACTCTCCTAGGTTTGTCATCACTTAATCATCACCTTAGTATGCTATAATGACCCCTTAATATGCATACAACTCTTATCTTAGTGAGTTTTCATGAGACAATCCCAACAAGTAACAATAATAATATTTTAATCCTCAAAAAATAATGTAATTTTCCTAGGTGGACTAGGTCAGCACCTTGGGTGACCTAGTCCCATGTGGCATAAATTTCAATTTTAAGTTAATTTCTTTTGGGATTTTGGTCTCTAAAACCCTAAGGTCGGCTTGTATGGTGTTATTTCAGGAAAATTAGGGCATAACTTGTATAAATAAGCCTAAAAACCCTAATTCCTCATTATGCATCATCCATTTTTCTTCTCCATCTCTCTCTCTCTCATCTCCTTCTTCTCAAGCAAGCTAGGGTTTTCACATTCCAAGTCAACAAGACATATTTGCTAAAGCATTCAAGGGTTGATTGCTACAACAACACAAGGTATCTCATCATGGAAAGGTAACTTACTCCATTACTCCATTGTTTAATATTCATGATTTTTATTTTATATTGATTTTGGTTTAGTTACCTAAAAGGGGTTTGACCAAGGAAAACCCCTAATCCCTAACAATCAACATTTTTCTCTTTCTCTCCTTGTGTGTTTGCAGATTTAGGTGCTTTGAAGATATTTGAAGGTATTGGAGACTTGTTGGAAACCTCTCCTTGCATGAAAATTCAAATCATCCACCAAAAGTCACTCTCAAGCCCGAATATTAGACTTTTAGAAGCAAACAACTATGAAGAACTAGGGTGCAAACCTAGGGATTATGTTTCCCCTTCGGAAATTCCAAAAATACTGAAGAGGACTAAGTCACCAAGAATGGCGACCTAGTCCCTCTAGATAGGCCTTTTTGGGATTTTGACATTTCTGTCACCCATTTGGCAGAAACAGACTCCAGACCAGCTTTCAGGAATCTAGGACTAGGTCGCCTAGAATGGAACAAGTGTCCCTCTCATCTTCTGTAGAATTTCCATCAACATTCCAGATCTCCATCAAACCCTTCTTCTATTTCTAGGTGCATGTATTCTAACTCTATCATTTTTGTATAGTTTAGTGTATATTATTAGTTCATTTGTATATTTGTGCATATCATTATGTGTTTTCCAGCACTTTACACTTCAATAGTTTACATTCAATAGATAGTTTCTTTAATTATTTTCCAACACTTAGACACATTCACACACATTCACAACCCCTAACCCCCTTTGAATGAACACCCAAAAAGCATATCACTAAGGTGAAAGAGATCTCATTTCACAATTAAGAGCTCTTAGGTGAAAAACCCTGGGAGCCTAGTTGGGGAATCCTCTTTCCCTAGTTTGTATATCTTTTTGATGGTTCACCATGATAAGTAGATACAATGATAGAGCAGATATGAGGACACAAGACTAACCTTGTGGATAATCGATATGAATAATATGGGGATTAGGTGAAGCTCGGGGATGGGATAGTTATCCAAGTCATGAAAAGATGAATTGGCGATGATATGATGGATAAATGAGTGACGAAGAGTGATAGGAGATTGTCAAGATGTGTGAAAGAGGTGGGAGTGAAGACAATGAGATAGATGGCATTGGGTTGCATGGGGTTATCCTATAGCTAGATACCAATGATAAGGGATTATGAGGTGAAATGAAAATAGAGATAAATGGATAGAGAGGTAAGGATGGGGATATGGAAGGATGATATGATGGATGGATACGAAGATAAAGATGTGGAGAATGATAAGATGAATGGATAGGAAGATAAGGATGGGGAGATGAAAATATGCGAGGATGGAAGGAAAGATGAGGATTTGGGAGATAGAAGGGACTCATTGGATGGATGGATGGGAAGATAAGGACATGGAGATGAAGGGATTACTAGATGGATTGATGGATGGGGAGATAAGGATGAGAATATGAAAAAGGATTAGTGGATGGATGGATGGGAAGGTGACAATAGTGATATGGAAGGGATGACAGGATGGATGAATGTTGTCTCCAAGGACTATGTCATAAATAAGGAGATGCTCCATTGTAGATGTGTCATGTATGATGAGGCAGGAGGGATGGAAGATAGAGGGACTGATAAATAAGGAATGGAGATGGATTGTAGCATGATGGGTGGACAAGGAAGGTAGATGGATGTGGATAGGATGTATGGATAAGGAAGGTGGATTGGGGAAGATAAGGAATATGGTAGTGTATGGATGAGGGGAATGTACACCAAAAGGTGTCCAAAGCATGTATAGATAGTGTGTTAGAGTAAAGGTTTTAACTTAATTATGTTGATTAAGTTGCCTTTATTCCTCTCTTAAGATTTCACTTTAGTTTGCATATTGTGACATTTAATAATTATATTAATTATTAAATTTCTACCTATTAGGGTTACTTTTAGGTTTTGCATGATCTCCTTTCTTAAGGATTGATCTCATTGTATTTTACACTCTCTGATTAATACAATTCTAGCTTTCAGAGCACCCTTGCTTTTTTTGTCTCCAATGTCTTCTTCTGTGATAGGTTATTTGCATGCAGGTGATCTTCAGGGTCTGTGAAGTTGAATTTCACAACTTCTACATGGTATCAGAGCTCCAGACCTGCTACTTCTTGTTCGTGTTTTGAAGGATTTTTGGAGCTTCAAGGGTTTGGGGTTTTCCTTTTTTATCTAGGGAATACCTCTTTAATTTTGTGCATTTTGAGTCAATTTGGACCTCACCATTGCATCCAAAATGTTCGATTCAGTCAAGATTGACCTTTGTTTCATCAAATTTGGCTTCACGGCGTCAGATCTGCGAAGGTTTGAATTTTTTTGGGGTTCCTCATCCAGAGTGTACTTGCAATTTTGGAGCATTTTGAGTCCAAACAGACCTTGTCATCACGTTCAGAGTGCCCAAAAACCTCTAAATCGACTGACAAATCATCAAAATTAGATGCAGTGAGTTTGAAATGCAATTTTTTTCATTTATGGGTCATAGGACCTAGTACGACACGTAATCCGAGAAAAAATTAAAAATCACAGAGTTAATGGGCGCCGCTGTCAGTTAACCACTAGTGGTTAATGCTAGCGGTTAATGCTAGTGGTTAGCCTAACCACTAGGCTTAACCCTCAAACCTTTTTTGGAGCTATTTTCACAAAATTGGGTGTATTTTTTGCATACGATCTCCGTTTTGCGAAAACGAGATATCACCGGAAAGTTGGTTCCGGCACCGTTCCAGTGTGCTAGTTATTTCTTCTGATTTATCCATTTTGCAGTCTCGTTTGCCAGTCAAAGTCAGAACTTGTGTTTTTCACTCTCGGGGGCGTATCTTTTGCGTCTGAACTCCGTTTTGCACAAACGAATAGGCATTGGAAAGGTGTTGAAGTGTTCTTTCCAGATCTGTAATATATCTCATTAGAAAATTTACCAAGTAAATTTTATTCAGCTTTGTGTGTTTTTACACTTTGCTCAATTACTTGGATGTTCTGGAACCTACATGGGTTCTGTTTGTGTGGGATGAGTTATATTAATTTGATCTAAATGTAGTAAGGTCATATTTCTCAGTTTTTTTTTATTTGAAGAGTTATAATGGGTTTTTCTACTCACCCTTCAATTGTTTTTCTGGAACGGGGTAATTATGAGTCATGGGCAAAGGGAATACTTAGACATTGTAGGTAGCTTAATATTTTGCCTTATTTGTTTGATCTCATACCCGAATCAGCCACTTTAGAGGGAAAATTAGCATGGGATATCATTAGAAATCACATAGTAGGACTTATATTGTCTAGTGTTGATCATGACACTGTGTTGGCTATATCAGACATTGATTGTCCTCACCCACTTTGGACACATCTTTGGGAGATCTTTGGAGACCCTAATCTCTCTCCATTCCCAGAGGATCCTGCTTCAGATTGTCTCTTACCCATTGCTTGGAGAGAGAATACACCCTTTGATCATGATGCTTTAGAGGAGCTTGAGTATTTAGGCACCCTTACATATTCTGATGGATCAGAGGCTTGTCTTATAGTTCCTACTCTTCAGACTGAGACTTCATCAACATCTCCTATTGTTCTTGATTTAGTGCAGCAGGGCATCATTCACCTTCCAGACATAGCTACTTTGGACTCTTATCTTGTAGACATATCCTTCTTGTTTGTTGAGTCCTATATTGCAGATTTGGAAGATTATTTTGAGGACATTCATCTCCTCTACCTTGACAATCAAGTTATTACTGTATGCCCACCATCATCAGTGCATTCAGAGGTTGCATTTCAAGATTCTCCACATTAGTTTGGATTTGACATCATTTGTTTCAGTTCAGACAGAGAGATTCTTTAGCATCCGATCATGGCACACATCTTGAGATAGATTGGTTCATCACTCTTCATAGGGTTTCTTCGACATCGTCCTTTGGATCCATTTCTTCCCAAGGGGAGGAATATCATTTTTCGCTTCAGGATCTCCTTTTGGATTCTACATCAAGCATCTACCATTGTGACAGGAGTTTCTTTATTGTGGGGGGGCCTTCTTCTCTCTTTCTATCTCTCCTATGGAGACCATTGTACATGTACTTATATGATAGAAGTTGTCTATGGGGGGTATCATGTAATCCACCTCCTATCCTTCTTTCATTAGTACATCATATTCCTTTTTTTGCATTCTATTTTGGGGAGGAGTTTTGTTCCCACTAGGTTTTCTCCTTTACCTCGTTTCATTTAGTTTGCATTGCTTTTGTAAATGGGTACCTAATCAGGCCTAGTTGCTAGGACCCATGTTTACTTTCATGCATTGTAGTTACCTTTTTCTTTCTTGCACATGTTTGTAGCTGCACTCTTGGTCATCTTAAGGGGGGTGTTAGAGTAAAGGTTTTAACTTAATTATGTTAATTAAGTTTCCTTTATTCCTCTCTTAAGATTTCACTTTAGTTTGCATAATGTGACATTTAATAATTATATTAATTATTAAATGTCTACCTATTAGGGTTACTTTTAGGTTTTGCATGACCTCCTTTCTTAAGGATTGATCTCATTGTATTTTACACTGTCTGATTAATACAATTCTAACTTTCAGAGCACCCATTCTGTTTTGTCTCCAATGTCTTCTTCTGTGACAGGTTATTTGCATGCAGGTGATCTTCGAGGTCTGTGAAGTTGAATGTCACAACTTCTACAGATAGGTGCCCTTGTCTTTATCAAGATCACAAGGAGGATGGAGGGATTGGAGATAAATGGGATATGATGGGTAGGATGTGTAAGATAGGTGGGATGGAGGATATGGATGAAGGGGATCCATAGCATGGAGTTGCCCCCAAGTGTGAAATTAAATCGGATGGGGGATTTACACATGACGCCTATTTTCCAATTTTTCATCATGGTACTTATCAAAGATGCTTGTTTGCAAATTTTTCACCATTGGACAAATGTTTTTTGATATTTTAAAAAAAAATTGGATTTCTTTTTTGTTGTTTGTTTTTTTTTTGGATTTTTTGACTTTTTTGGAAAGTTTGTGGATGGAGATGGATAAGGATAGGGACGTGGATAAATGGATTTGGAAGATATGTGATAAGGGTATGGATGAAGGACTCAAACATCAAGTTCCATATGAGGTAATAAGAGCCCATGTTTGAAATGACTATTGAATGTTGGTAAAACCTTATTAGAATGGGTGGATTATGCAACAGAATGGATTAAAGGGATTTGATGGGGGAGATATGTCGGATAATGGATGGGATGTTAGAAAGTGCATGGATTGAATGATGGGTTGGATGTGTGATGGGGGAATGTTTTCAGAACCAACAGTGGCACATATGGTGGGGGATGTGAAATGATAGGAAGATTAATGGATAGAGAATGTGGGGATAATGGAAGATTTGGGATAGTGAATTTTGGGACATAAGTACCTAAAATAGAATTAGGATATGGAGGATGCGTATGGTTAGCTTTTGGATTAGAAAATTTTGATGTCGTTATGGATTTTTCATTTGAAGGCATTGCATCCTTTTTCTTTGGGATCCACATGGTTCTGATTTTTTCTTTAATAGTCTTTGTGATTGATTACACTTTTGGATGGGATTTTTCTTTTCTTCATCATATCCTTTAGAGGGGACATGGGGATCTTTAGGTTCATGTGGATGTTTGGATTTATGTTGTTTTACTTTGGCATGCAAAGTGATTTTAATATCAATGGGATGGGTGTGAGGAGATGGATGATGTGGAGATAATATGAATGGAGTGATGGAGGTAGGATTTTGGAGATGGTGTGTGGATCGAGGAGGTATAGTTATGTGCCTTTGTTGAGCCTGACTAGGGAGTATGAGAGTGGAATTTTTATGATGGGTGATAGGGATAGGTGATTGATGGATATACAGTCCTAAAATGGACTTAGTATATGGAAAATGTATGATGGTGGATGGAGGGACATAGGGACCCAAAATAGATGTAGTAGATGAAGGATTGGTGATGGTGGAAGGAGGGACATAAGGACCCAAAATGGATTTGGAGGACGAAGGAGGAATATGGATGGTTGTTTTGAGGTGATATGATGGAGGCGGGGGATGGTTATAAATGGTTTATTGGAGTGATGGGAAGATCCTATTATTCTTTTGGAAGAGGCTCATTGAGGATGTATCGAGGGTGTACCAACATTTTTGGATTGTGAGTCTTGAGATATATATCCAAGACCTTGTACACGTGGATTTTCTTTGACATGGATGGGCTCCAGTATACCTTGTTCATGAATGCCTAAGCTTTGTCCTTGATAATTTGTGATATTGAGCATTTGACTTATGGTAGGATGCATGTTATTTTGGAAACATGATGCAAGTCCATTATTAGGTGGAGGAGGAAGGGTGGTGTATATGCTTTTTTCTTCTTCTGCAAGAAAATCACCATGGATGAATGTAAGAGGACCAAGGGGATATGGAATTGGTGTTGGGATAGCTTGGGTAGTTGGTGATAAAGGATCATGAGATGGAGAGGATGGGATAGTGGCATCTTGATGGGGAGGAGTGAGTGATAAGGGATCATGAAAGGGATTAGGTGGTATGATATTTTCTTGATTTATAAGGGCATCATGGGATGGAATGGAGTGGATGGGATGGTAGGATCTTGATGTGGATGAGGGGATATGTTCGTATGAATTTGATCAAGCTCTTGGTACATTTCAACTTGTGTGGGTGGCATGATGATGGAGGAGTGTTGGATGGAATCCTCAAATGGGGGATATGGAAGGATGGAGGATTCATGAGGTTCATGGGAGTGGATGTTCGCAATACTAGGAGTAGGAGAAGGGGGTTGGATGGGTGTCCATGATGTGTAGGGTGGCTCTTGGAGTAGAAGGCGGGTATTCAATGGATTTGGTGTTTTCGATGGTTTCAATAGTTTGGATGGTGTTAGGAGTGGTAATAGTAATGATAGGTGTGGGATGGAGAAAGGCCTCATCATTGGTGATTTTACATGATAGAGTTGGGTGGCATGGCTCTACGGCTTCAAGTTGTGGACTTGGGGATATATTATTTGTCATGAGTCCTTGGATGACATCTAGAATGAGATACTTGCATATTGTAGGCTTATATGTGGTGGTGGGAATAGATGAAGAATTATGAATGGATGGAGGATTAGGATTAAGGAAATTTGTGGATTAGGATTATATTGGTGGATGGGATTGGATGGATGACTAGGAGTAGGTGGGGGATTAGGATTGGTGAGGGGATAAAAATTAGGTGGAGGATTAAGGTAACATGGATTGGATGGCGGATTAGGATATGATGGAGTGGAAGATGGAGTGACATAGGAGGATATGGATGGTGTATTAGGATCATGGAGTGGAGGGTTAGGATTATGTATTGGAAGATTAGGATTGGATGGAGAATAAAGATATGATGGATTGGAGGTAGGATTAGGATATGATGGAGTGGAAGATGGAGTGACATAGAAGGATAGGTATGGTGGATGAGGATCATGGAGTGGAGGGTTAGGATTATGGATTGGTGGATTAGGATCGGATGGAGGATAAAGATATGATGGATTGAAGGGAGGATTAGGATACGATGGAGTGGAAGATGGAGTGACATAGGAGGATATGGATGGTGGATTGATATTGGAGCAAGTGGATGGGGAATTTAGGTAGGAATATTGGGATGGTGGGTTAAGGTGGGAAGATTGGGATGGTGGTTTAGGATAGGAGGATGTGGATGGTGGATTAGTATAGAAATATGTGGATGGAGGGTTGATGTTGGAGAAAGTGGATGGGGAATTAAGGTAGGAATATTGGGATGGTGGGTTAAGGTGGGAAGATTGGGATGCTGGATTAGGATAGGAGGATTTGGATGGTGGATTAGGATCATGCATTGGAGGATAATGAGATGGAGGATTTGGACTAGGGGTGAAGGTGATAGTATTGTTGTGAAAATATGGAGGTTGAGATATCGCTAGAGGAGAAGATAGAGGTATAAATTTTGGATGAGAGGGATATGTGGATGATAGATAAGAGGGAGATGTGGATGATAGATAGGATAGAGATGTGGATTTTAGATAAGATGGATAGATGGATGGGGAAGATGATGGATATCCTTTGTTAAAGGTAGCATAGGGATTGCTAGTGGGTGTAGATGAAGGCATGATGGGATAGCTTGGAGTAATGATTGGATTTTGGATGACGCTTTGAGAGAGATGGCTAGTAATGATAGCATCAAGGGGATATATATCAAACTCATCTTAATCAACAAGACTTTCATTATCATCATCACATAATTGGGATATCCTTTGACTAATATTTTTGGTTGCAGTAATGGAGGATAAGGATTCACAATTTTGGATTGGATGGATATGGATTGAAAAGATGGGAATAGATGATTAGAAGAAAAGAAGGGATGATGACAAGATAACTAGAATGGATTAGAAGAACATGGAAAAAGAGGTCTTAAGATTTTTTCCAATATTAGAAGATCTTGGATGTGGATGGAATAAAGCTCAAATTGGGAGGTGAATTAAGGTTAGATTGGGATTTGATTTGAGCTCATATTAGGATTAGATTATAGCTGAAATTAGGGTCGGATTGAAGCTCAGATTAGGATGGGATTTGAAGCTCAAATTAGGATTTGATTAAAGGTCAAATTGGGATGTGAATTAAGCTCAGACTAGGATAGTATTGAAGCTTAGATTAGGAATTGATTGGGAAGATGTGATGGGGAAGACTCCTAAGTTCAAGGATGTAGCTAAAATGATGAGGATGATTGTTGGATGGATGAAGGCTAGGCTTAGTTGACTCCTTTCTCAAAGGGGATGATGTTTGGATAGATTGATGAGGGTTGGTGAGATGAAAGTGATTGTTTAGAGATGGATATGAAGAGGAAAAATGACTAGATTATGGTTTTGGACTTAGGAATTTATAGGCTAATCATGATAAGATGGATTGAATCTCTAGATTTTGTATGGGAAGTGGATCCACCTCTGTGTATAGCGCATTCACCTCTCTAGATCGTGGATATGCCTACCTATGGATATCACATAATCGCCCCTGTAGGTATCAAGTTCACCTAACCAGGAAGATGTATGGATGAGAGGATAGAGACTCAGACATGGAATCACATCTATGAAATACAGGTTCACCTATCTAGGATGATGTAGGTGAATGGATTACTCAAGTGCATTCACCCCTCGAGAGAGCAGAATCGCCTATCAGGGGATGACTCAGGCCAAAGAGAAGATTCACCTCTTGAAGAAGTAGGATCACCCAAGGGGGGAAATGGATGTGACAAGTGGATTCGCTCCTGTAAGAAGAAGATTCTACTATTGGGGATGACTTGGACCAAAAATTGGATTCACCTCTTGAAGAAGAGGGTTCACCTATCTAATCTGACTAGACTAGACCAAACTAAGATTCAAATTTACCCCTTGAGAGGTAAGATCACATATCTACAGTGCAAATTCGCTTCTATAGGAAGAAAGTTCGCCTTTGGGGGCAAGGATGGCCTATGGAAAAGGATTAAAAAATAGAAAACAACAGATAGTGGGCAAAGACTAACTCAGACTGAAGACACACATTGGTATAGCACAAGAAGACATGCCAGGAAGCATAATCCTAGAATTACTGATATCAGTTTTACAAACTTGATGTAGGCCCACCACCCTCAGGGGTTAATACTCTGTGAAATCAGGTGGAAGCACCCTCTCTCATGAAGGCAGATAGCTAGAGATCCAATGTCATAGGGTTGTTAATAGATGCCATGGGCTCACTTTCTCTCTCCTTGAGAACTATCATAGTTCACCATGAGGATTTATATCTCAACCTAAGGGAGTACATGGTGAGTATCTTCGAGGTACGATCTGCATCCCCTACACTACACCAAGCCACAGTGATGGGCAAGGTTGTTGGTGTCACTTCTTGCATCATTTAATTTTTCAATTATCAAACCAGGTGTGTCTTAGAGTTTTATGCAATAAGGATGTCTCCATGGATTAGGGGGTTTTGAACTATAAAAAATGACTTTTGATTTTGGTCTAACTCCTTCAGGAGCTCTCAGGAGTGTAATTCAACAACTAATTTCTAAAGACTGAACCTATCTTCTCTCTTGACTAATGCTTATTTAGACTTATTTAGACCCTAATAACTTCATTTAGACTCCACTTGAATTAATTGCAATTTATTCATGGAAAAAACTAGGATATAACTAATCTTCACTCTTAATCTAAAATGCAGAATTGAAATTTACTTGAAAAGAAAGTATATTTTATGCTTGCAAGGAAATAAACATTAATCTAGAAAAAAATTTCATGAATAAATTCAAAATAAGCTTCGGTTTAATCCTTACATAAGTCATCATTATTACCTCCATTAAAACCACATGCATTTAAAAATGAGTATTAAGTCTAATTACTATGAACAACAATTAAATCTATAGTAAACAAATGAATGTTAATCTACAGTAAAGCATCATGCACTATCTTAAAACACAGTAAACTAATCTTAGAGTGTAAGTAAATGCAATCACTAACAATGTTTAAACAAAAATCAAAATGCTTAACTTCCCAATCGATACAAACTGAACATAAATTAACTGAATCAAAGAATGAAACACAAGGTCACCTCCTTTGGTTGAGTGATCCTTGATCTTCCTCTGGTGGGACCTTTAACATCGAGATTCAAATCAACTCCTTATTTTCATTCAAATAGGCCCAAATAGGCAAGTAGAATAAAAGTGCATAGTACCAAAATTACAATATTAAGAAAAATATTAACTAACTAACTCGAGACTAAATCCAAGGATGGATATTTATAGAAATATTGAATTCAAAATCATGGTGCTAACTGCCAATATACAAAGAAACAAACTAAAACTAAAGCATAACTGAAAGTATCAGAGAGAATTTTGCCTCATAAGAACTGGAACAAGGAGTTTACAAACCAACTAAGGAAGTCAATCCGAAATCATGGTGAATCAGTATCTAGCTGGAGCGTTTAGGAGCACAATCGACTCCACATTGTTAAACAAAAAGTTTAACAAATATATCCCATAAAGTAAGCATTTAACCACCTGCACAGAATCCTCAAGAATAGGATGCTAATATGACAACAGAGATTTCAAATTGCATATTCATTCCATCATTAGCATCATTAAAAGCAATACATTTAATACAAAATATCATTTCTAATATATCATTTAATTAGTTAAATATAAGGTAAAACAAGCAAACATATAAGCATATAATCTACCACCAACATAGTTAATTAATAATATAATAAAGTCTTTGAGAACATAAAAATATCAATTAAAGTGTCATTTTGGGCACTCATCATTTCTCCCCCTCTTGCAGTCAACCATGTCCTCATGGTTGAGGATCTGGAAAATCCCTATTCTTCCTCACCATCCAAGTAACTAAGTTAGCCAAATCTCCATCCTATAGCATATATTCCAAGTAGGTGCTAGGATGAGCATATCCATTCAATTTTTCAAATTCTTGCATCCATTCTCTCAAACTCTCTCCTATAAACTTCGGTGATGCATCAAATGTAGGTGAAGACATTATGACCAAGGGTGGTATGAACCTCATCCCAATCCAATTTTCTTGCTATTCTTCGATGACATCAATCAAAGTTCTCACCCTAGTGAGACTCCAGGTAATGTTTCTTGGCGATATGGGTTCTATTATTCTTAATGGTGCTAGAATACTGTGGAACCTATCTCTTGCTATAGTTAAAGCTCTATATGGATGGTGATCTTGAATATTTTTGAAAACATGAATTCTTTCAAATAGATTCCTCCTATAAATTGGTGCTACATTTTGTGACATTGCAAAATACCTGAACCTGGCTCTAAGATTTCTTGACCAAGTGGTCTCATCTCTCATAGGCATCCCTAATTATACAAAAGATTTGATTTGTAACTCTCCTATAAAATTTTTTAGAAAATATTATGGAAAATCACCAAGGAGAAAACCATGTTGGAAATATTCACACATCTAGTTTTGAATAGTTGGATGACTATTGTAAAAATATTTAAAAAATTCATTGTCATCATCATAATCGGTTTTTCTTTTTAAAACCAGTTGATTGATTTTCCAAGTTGTAGAAATATTTCTCTCAAAAATAATGCATATAACCCTGAAGGCTTTCTCATTGACAATATTGCAGAGGACAATTCCATAACTTGTTGAAATCTCTCATTTGCTTCATCCTTTTCCTTCTCTAACTATTGATTCTGACTTCTCAACTGATTATTTTCTTGTTTAAGATTTAGTGTAATTAGAGAAAGGTATCTTCTTGGAGTAGATGAGGTAGAAGCCTCATGGGAATGTAATTTACTTTATTTTTGTCTCAATTTTTCCTCTTTTTGTTGTAATTATTCCTTCAATCTTCCTATTTCCACTGCACTTAACCTTGCTATCTCTTCTACTCAGGATAATGCCCGTGCATTAGCTTGTTGTGAGGCCTTTTATGTTTTGTTCAATTTTCCTTTCAAAATGCTTTCTTTCTCTATCATTTATTTTTCCATTTGATCTATCTTATTTGCAGATTGTTGCAATTCCTCGTTTTTTTTCAACTTCTCTTCAAGAAATTGTATTCTTCTTTTCTCTTCCTCTAATTCTTCTTGTATTCTAGACATTTCCATTGCCTTTGTTATTTATTCTTCTTCCTCCATTTCCTCTCCTTCCTACATTTGAGAAGATTTTTCTTGTTCAACCATTGGCTCTTTTCCTTTCCTTCTTTCAAAAACAAACAAAGGTGGAGGAGAAGATTCAACCTCTTCATCTCCAATTTCACCTGAAGCTTATTTTCCTACTGTTTGATTATCAAACCCTTCAACAGGGGTATCTTCTTTTGACATATCCGAATATTTTGAGCCATGGAATGCTATAATAGGGGTTCTTTTCAGAGATGGAAGTGGGGCTTCAGAAGGACTAATGGGTTGTTCAGGAGAACGCACAGGGATTTGAACTTCTTCATGGCTTTTCAAAGTATCCTGATGAGTTTTAGGGGTTTGTTCTAGAAAATTATGATGAGTTCGAGTATGGGTGTTAGCACTAGGGTTTTCTTGTTGCCATTCCCACTTTTTCCTTTTAAATTACTACGAGTTACCCTAGTAGTTTCCTGTAGCTTTCTCTTTTCCTTTTTCTATACTTTTTCAGAAGATTCTCCCTTTTCAAGTTTTTCCCTTTTTGTTGTGGGTCCCTTCTTGGATTTCCTTTCATGTTTGACAATAGGGGTTGACAAAAATTCCATCCACCCTTCCCTACTGAACTCTTTTCTCATAAAATGGTGCTTAATTATCAAATGTATCAAACTATGATATCTAATGGATGATACACCCCTAGATTTTACTCTAGATATGATAGAAGAAATTTGAGAAAATAGAAAGGCAGGTAGGTTGATTTTTGTAGAAGGTATCGTATTACCATACCTCAAATGTGTTAGCATTCACATTCCTAGACCTAATATTATGTCGTATTTCTCTTCACAAGTAAAGAATTTCATTAACCACATTACAATTGTTTTCCAAGATTCCTCCAGGCTATTGCAAGCAATTCCTCTCTGGCTTCCCTTATGCCATTGAATCTCAGGCCACCTTCTAGGTTCTTCATAAAATGTTGAAACCAACTCTTCAAAACTTATATGCCCTTTATTTACGGCTTCAGCTTCAGTTGGAATACCAAAAAATTCACTTATAATAGCAGGATTGGCCTCTATTACTTATCCTCTTACTCTAGTAACATTAACATGAAAATTTCTGACGAATTTCTCGACCAATTCAAGTTCAAAACCTTCATACATTTGTATAAAATCGAGCCATCCAACTTCTTAGAGTAATCTCTTTGTCTCGGGGTCTAAACTGAAGTTTTCAAGCTCTGAATTTCTCTTATGCCCCATTTTTTTCACTTCTGCAACTCAACAGAGAAAATGGCAACCACAATTGTTTAAGCAAAACATAGAATGAGAGTTTCTTCACTCAGGTGCAGTAATTTTCAAAAATCACACATCGTGCCAAATCATTTATTATTAATTCCTCTTTATTCCCTCCAGACGATTCGCACACAACAAGCCTGCACTTTGCATTATGATTTGCAAAGTTGGTGGTCATGTTGTAATAACCAAATTTATTGGCACTAATATGAAAATCTCATTATTACTTGAAATTATTGCAGAAACCATTTAAACATCACATCCTTATCTCTCCACTAGATTTTGAAATGATTAATACTTATTTATTACAAAATTAATAACTATTTTGGCAGAGATTTCTATGCTTGAAACATTTACTTCATTTCACATCATAATAACTAGGTTAGAAAATAGTATTTCAAAAATAATACCTACAATAAATACATACCTTTTTATTTAATGCAAAAGTTAATCAGAGTGTATAAATTTACGCAATTGGCAAAGATTCCAACAAGTCAATCATTGAGAGCTTGGAATTGACAAGAAATTTTATTAATGAGAACCTTGGGAACATTAGGAGTCATCAAGAGCCATCAGGAGCAAACTGAAGTTGATCAAGGAAGACCGCCATTTCTAGTTTTCAGCCATTCCTTCCTTTTTAAATTTTTTTTTCTTTTTTTTAAAATTTTTTAAATTTTTTAAATTTTGGAATATAAATCACCACTTCTGGTTTTCAATCTATCTCCTTTATTCAGAAGGTAAACCACCATTTCTATTTTTCAATCTACCCTCTTTATTCATGCCTTTCTTTAAAAGGTAATTCAGGAGCACATCCTCCTATGGAAGAAATATCTTCCACAAAAAAATGTTCAATTTTGTGTTGTAAATCTGATAAAAAATCCTCTCTTGATGTAGGTTTGTGATATATCTTCAGACGATGACCATTAACCAACATAATCCTTCTTTCTCCATCTATTGGTACCGGTTGAACAACTCCATTTTCAAAAACTTGATCAATTTCATAGGGTCCCAACCATCTTGTATAGAATTTCCCTTTAAACTCATGGAATATGGAATCAAATAGTGGTGCCCAATCTCCCTTCTTGAATTGTCTGGTCACAATGTGCTTATCATGCCATTCTTTCCTCTGCTTATGGATTATTTCTATGTGCCGAAGAGCTTCCATTCTCATTTCATCCAATCGGTTCAGCTGTAGAATCCAACTTTTCTCTGCTTCAGACAAGTCAATGCCAACATCCAATGTTTTTTTAATGTCTGCAATTTGAACTCAATAGGCATGATTGGAGTTTTCCCATACACTAGCTCATATGGAGAGAACCCTGTAGTACTTTTCTAGGTTGTATTGTAAGCCTAGATTGCTTCATCTAACCTTTCTACCTAGTTTATTTTTCTCAATGAAACAGTCTTTTTCAAAAAAATTCCAATTCCCTGTTAGTAACTTCCACTTTCCCATTTTCCTGAGGATGATATGGTGTAGATTTTTTATGTGTCATCTCATATCTTTGCATAAAAGCTTCCATCATAGTACACACAAACTGTGGTCCTTCATCCGACACTACCTCCCTTGGTGCCCCGAATCTTTGAAGAATATGTTTGTACAAAAAATCAGCTACTTTATCTTCCCTTACTGTTGGCAGAGCTTTCACTTTGGCCCACTTTGTGACATAGTCTGTGCAAACTAGAATATTATGCTTTCCTCTAGAAGGTAGATCAACAGGTCCCAAAAAATCATTTCCCCATTTCTCGAATGGTTCTAGAGCTATCTGAGGTTGTAATGAAATCTCCATTGTTGGTGTAGGTCTTCCCATCTATTAGCACTCATCACAATTCTTAACAAAGAATGAAACATCCTTTGTCATAGATGGCCAAAAATAACCATCTCCTAATATCTTATGAACCGTTCTAATCACTGAATATTGTTTCCTTCTGGCTCATGAAGGTAGGCATGTACAACATCATAAACATCTATTAGCAACACACTTGCGAAGAACATGATCAAGACAAATCTTGAATAAAAGTCCATTTATCTATTGGAATCTAGAACTTTCATGAATTAATCACCTTTTCTTCTTAGGATTAAAATGATTTGGACACTTCCATGCTATGAGATAATTTGCAAGATAAAAAAGCCACGGAGGATGGATTGGTATTACAAACAAGTGCTCATTTGAAAATGTGTCATCTATTGGCTCCTAATCACCCTACAAAACAATTCTTGAAATGAAATCAGCAACACCATTATCTTTACCAAGATTATCTATTATGGTCACATCAAATTCTTGCAATAATAATAGCCATCTTATAATTTTTCCACCCACTATAGCCTTATTCATCAGATATCTAATAGCAGCATGGTCTATGTGAATGAATATTTTGTAACCAATAATATAGTGCCTATATTTATTAATTGCATATATTACTACTAAAAACTCTTTTTCAGTTGTTGCACAATTTATTTCCAAATGATTCATATTTTTACGAACATAGTAGATAGCATGCATTGCTTCATTCTCATCTTTATGTACCAAAACTGCACCAATAGAAAAGTTGGACGCATCAGTATGTATATGAAATGGAACTCCCCAAACAAGTCCTTTAATAATCGAAGAAGTAGTTAAGGCATGTTTAATTGTTTCAAAAGATTTTTGACAATCACTTGTTCGAAAAAATTCCACATCCATCTTGAGCAATGTAAACAAAGGTCTAGCAATTTTACTAAACCCCTCAATAAATATTTTGTAATACCTAGCATGCCCAAGAAAACTACATACACTAGTTTGATTTTTAGGGATCTCAATCTATTGAATGATTTCTACTTTCTTGGGATCAACTTTAATTCCTTGTTTAGAAATGGGGTGTCTTAGAACAATCCCGACAACGGTGCAAAAAATGATGGGAAAGGTCATTGGTGTCACTTCTTGAATCATTTAATTTTTTAATTATCAAATCGGGTGTGTCTTAGAGTTGTATATGATAAGGATGTCTCCATGGATTGGGGGTTTTTTCACTATAAATGACTTTTGATTTCAATCTGACTCCTTCAAGAGCTCTCAGGAGTGTAACTCAAGAACTAATTTATAAAGAATGAACCTATCTTATCTCTCGACTAATGCTTATTTAGACTTATTTAGACCCTAATAACTTAGCTGAGACTCCACCTGACTTAATTGTAATTGATTCATGGAAAAAACTAGGATATAACTAATCTTCACTCTTAATGTAAAATGCAGAATTGAAATTTACTTGAAAAGAAAGTCTATTTTATGCTTGCAAGGAAATAGCTATTAATCTAGAAAACAACAACACTAATTTCCATGAATAAATTCTAAATAATCTTCAGTTTAATCCTTACATTAGTCATCATTATTACCTCCATTAAAACCAAATGCATTTAAAAATGAGTATTAAGTCTAATTCCTATGAACAACAATTAAATCTATAGTAAAAAAATGAATGTTAATCTATAGTAAAGCATCTTGCACTATATTAAAACACAGTAAACTAATTTAAGAGTGTAAGTAAATGCAATCACTGACAATGTTTAAACAAAAATTAAAAATGCTCAACTTCCCAATTGATGAAAACTGAATCAAAGAACACAACACAAAGTCACCTCCTTTGGTTGAACGGGCTCTGCTCTTCCTCAAGTGGGGTCTTTAACATTGAGATTCAAATCAACTCCTTATTTGCATTCAAATTGGCCCAAATAGGTGAGTAGAACAAAAGTGCATAGTACCAAAATTACAATATTAAACAAAAGATTAACTAACTAACTCGAGACTAAATCTAAGGATGGATATTTATAGAAATATCCCTTATTTGAATTCAAAATCACGATGCTAACCACCAAGATACAAAGTAGAAAAATAAAACTAAAGCATAACTGAAAGTATCAGAGATAATTTTTCCTCATAACAGTTGGAACAAAGAGTTTCCAAACCAACCAAGGAAGTCAATTTGAAATCATGGTGAATTAGTATCCAACTGGAGCATTCAGGAGCACAATTGAATCCACATTGTTAAACAAAAAGTTTAACAAATACATCTCATAAGAAAGCATTTAATCACCTGCATGAAATCCTCAAGAATAGGATGCTAATATGACAACAGAGATTTCAAATTGCATAGTCATTCCAACATTAAGATCATTACAAGCAATACATTTAATGCAAAATATTATTTCTAATATATCATCCAATTAGTTAAATAGAAGGTAAAAAAAAGTAAACATATAAGCATATAATCTACTGGCAGCATAGTTAATTAATAATATAAAAAAGTCTTTGAGAACATAAAAAGATCAATTAAAGTGTCATTTTTGGCACTCATCACGCAGCTGAAAACGAGTCTTAAACTACAATATACAGGTGATCTAGGGAGTCCTCGATACACAAGGAGGGTGCATGAGGCACAACCATGAACACCAACCCATCACAAACTTGGATCGAGATCCCCAACGAGGTATTGGAAACTTGGACCAACCCTTCACGTCTTAACTAGGAATCACCCTAGTACCGATGCTTCACTAGACACAACGCGACTGGATTGGGGTACAACTTTATGTCTCCCCCTTTATATACCCCATCGGTAACACGTGGTCGAGATTGGCCCTCGGGTGATGAAATCCTAGGAAGGTCTCACTAAAGGGAAGGATATACTAGATGTTTTTGATCCCCAGGCTCACACGTAGTGCAAGGGGAGAGTATACGCTTACTAGTACTCCTAGGTGGCCTCAACTGGACTTGAGTTAGCTATGATTTTTGATCCCCATGCTCACCATATGATGCAATGGGAGAGCATACACTAATAGATAACTCCAAACACGACAAGCAAGTGTTAATTGATGCTTTAAGAAAATGAAATGTGCCTAGATTAGTTAGGGAAATCAACTACTCTAAGGTCTTCGACTAATCATCCTACAGAATATAAGTTAGCAATTTCGATCTCTGTTCTCAGACAAGTGAGGGAAATCTGCACAAAAAAATGATTAGATGTAAAAATAAATGATGAAAAATAGATGATTGTTAGTCTAGGGGGGTAGAACACCGAACCCAATGAAAAGGGGGGTGTGGGGGGACGGTCCAATCCCCCACGAAAGGGGTTCAAGGGTGAAGCCCCCAAAGATTTTTTTTGAAAAGGAAAGTATAAAGCATTATAAAGATTCTATCGAAAACTGATGTTTTTATACCTTCTGTGTTGTCTGATGGAAAGAACAGAATCTCCCAATAACAGAGAAGATTCACCTCTATAGACCATGCAGATTCACCCCTGTAGGTTGTAGGTTTTCCCCTCTAAGTAGAAGAAAAATTGCCTTTATAGGTCACACAATCACCCATTTAGGTTGTGAGTTTCCTTGACTGTAGAATGACTCATTTGAAAAGGGGCGGGAGAAAAATCATTCGTTGGGTGAGCGGGTTCACCCATCTAAGAAGCAAGTTCAACTCTATGGAAAGGCCGAAGTTAGGATTGCCTTTGCACATTAGGTGATGGACAGGTGGGTGTGCAATCACCTGTTCAAGGGAGGGGTGATTACACAATCGCCCTTTTAGTGAGCGGATTCACCCCTGCAAGTCAGATTCTGGACAATCGAGTGCAACATCGCCTTTTCAATGGAGTTACAGGTGTGTACTCATCTCTTATATAGCATATTCACTCCTATGGTTAGGAAGATTCGCCTATGTAGCAAAGAAAATCCGAAACCTACAAAATGGAAACAACAAAAAATGTTAAGGACCCGTGACGTGGGTCCCACTAGGCATGCCAGAAATGTGTGCAGTGTTTTTATCTAACTAAAAATGCATGAAATTCAAGCAAAAAGGTAAACACAAAAGACAACACTCAAGATAAGGGCCTATCGATGAATTTCAACTTGAAAATGAAAGTAAACATAAATTTTTACCTTATTGAACTTGATGATTTCGTTTGCCCCATTTTATAGCTTGATATGTGTGCTCCTAAATTGATTTCGGCAACATAACAACTTGATTTTGTTGGATTTGGATGCAAGGGTGGTGGATTTCGCTATGGATGCAAGATGGTGGTGTGAGCTTGAGATATTGAGATGAATGAATGTAGTTGAATTTGATAGAATGAATGTGTGTGAAAAATGACTAAGTATTTTAGTCATTAGCAAGAGGGGAGATGAATGAATGGCCAAGATTGATTCTTGAAAGAGGATCAAGGGTTGAGATCAAGAGTTGACCAAAGGAATTAAAAATTCCTTTTTAATGTGCATGGGAATGATAAAAGGAATTAAAAATTCCTTAGGGATATGGGGTGAATAAAAAAAAGCAATTTAATATTCCTTGGAGAAAGGGAATAGGAATTAAAAATTCCTCTAAAAACCTTGGATGAACAAATGAAATTTAAAATTCCATTGGAAAGTACATGGGGATTGTAAATGAAATTAAAAATTCTTTGAGGGATGTTGGACGAATAAAATGGAATTAAAAATTCCATTGGGATGTGGGTAGTATTTATTAGGGGGTTGACCATGTGTTAGATTAGGCTAATTAATGGATGATTAGGGGAGGGTTAGGTGACTAAGAGATATTAGGATCCCACTTACATTTTATGGAGGATGTGACACCTCCCTAATCAATGATTAGGAATGTGCACATCCTTAATCAAGGATTGAGCAAGGGGGATTAAGATTAGGAGTGGATTATGGAGGATGGGACATGAGGGTATTAACTAAATAGATTATTTATTTAATTTTTGGAGGAAAGGGATAAGGGGTAAAGTATTTAATTATTTAATTAAATACCTTAAGGATTTAGAGGACTTTAGGGGTATTAATTAAATAATAAAAATATTATTTAATTGATGTAGATACGAGGATATTTAGATGGAAAAAGATAAATTTTACCAAACGTGAGTGGCCAAATTTAGGTGTCTACATCAGCAAAAGAGTCTCCTTCGTAATAGCATTCACATGGCTCACGGGGTCCACAAGGAGTCCTAACACAATGTTTTCATTGATGTTGTTGGGGTTACCGTACGAGAATGTTTCAGATTTAAAATCTAAAACCAGTAGTGCCTTAGTGACTTTCATTTCTAAATCACTCTAGAAGCACTAACAACTATGCCATAAAGAGGAAACAAGCACAATAGTTCTCCCCCATTGATCCTTCTAAGAAAAGCACATGCAAACTTGAGCTAGATTCAACACCATGAATAGACAAACAAATGAACACACAAATTTACGTGGGGAAAACCCTTTCGGGTAAAAAACTCCACACTCCAAAAGATAGAGCCATTGTATTATTCAACAACCAAACGGTTACAATACAATATCAAGCTCATAGCCATTACAGGAGCTACATCTTGTCCATCTAGAGAAATATAGGCAACAACATAGATCTGCAACCTTGCACTGTTACAATGTCTTCACAAGACATACAGTGAAGGTTCCCTTCAGCTCTTCAGCCCATTTGCACAACCAACCTTTTAGCCGGCACAGCCTAGCGGCCACCTCATGTTCACATCTTCCCAGGTTCTGAGTGTCTCAGTGTTCATGGTTACAATGCTCTATGCATACCGCTCAAACACACACTCTCTGATCTCTGACCAAGCTCACCAATGATGGATCTGCCGATCCGTTGATCATTCAATCTTTCAATATGATCTCTATCGATTTGCTTTGCTTTAAGCTTTAGCTTCTCAGCTTTGGCTTACTATCAATCAACATCCAGCCTTGCCTTTCAGCTTAGCATCAATCGACATTCCATTGGTGTTAGGCCGACTTCTCAACTTTTAGTCAAAATTGCATTACCCACCAAACGACCATCAGGGTCTCATAATACCCCACCGATAAGCTTCACCATCTCAGGTTGTGTGCACTACCCTAGCAATTGGCATTGAGCTGCCATGTAATCAATTCACACTTAGATCAAACCCTCAAGATGCGTGCACAAGCTTTCGATCACTACTTGTTGATTTGCAACAACGATGCAAAATCAACCAATGAGATTTCACCATGTGTCGCACTGCTATTCATTTGTCACTTGCAGATTAGGTGCCCTGAGCACCATCGCTAACCATTCTATGGTGGCAATCAACCACTATCATTAAAACACTGACCGCTAGCTTTATCGGGTCCCACAAGCCACGTGATCGCCGCTCAAGGAAGTTCTGGGGCACCTAGGAGGGAATCTCCAAGATTCCCTTGAGCCCACCCGGAACCGGCTTCTGAAGCTGCCACATGTCCACCGCTTCCACTCTTCGCTTAGAGTACACTTGAGTCCATCGAGCCACGTGTAAGCCATTGGAGCTCCTTCGGGGAATCTCAAGTAGCATTCGTTATATTTCCCAAGGAACTCTTGAGACGCTAACAAGTGTCCATGGCCCGTCAACACAACATAAATGCTCGAGACCCACCATCCTTCCATTGTGCACACTACTTAACTCACTGCCATGCATTGAACGCACAAGCAATTCTGCTCAGCCAAAACTTTCTCAGTGGTACTTGCATCAGGATGGCACATAACATGACGAACAACGTGAGATCAAAGCCTCCACAACCATTGATCAGGTTCTTCACTGCTTGGTTCAACTTCAATCGATCAATGCATATCGACATATTGGTGGGTTATGAAATGTCACCCATCGATATGAGATTGTCTCGCCGCATCGGCCCATCGGTGCAACAACACAAAGACTCCCATCGATAGCGATCACCATCTGATAAGAAATGTCGCCAAGCCAAACCCGTCAGGTTGTCGCCGGAACACCACCAGGAGTCCCATCGATCGAACAGAGTCTCGGTGACAAGGAAAAGGTTGAACACATGAAGTCCCCCAGAACAAAGCGATACAAGCCAATGAGATTAAGGCACATATTTCCAACAATGTCCCACTTGACGAAGATTTGTTGGCTTCCTCTAGAATCCAAACACAAAGAATCTCTCCACCATGCTTCCACGCTCCAAACAAGACACCTGCAACGACATCTGAGATGTCCACCATCGTAGGCAACAGTTCCAACCATCCTTCACTGGAAAAAGGAACAAGCCAAGGCAAAATTGCACCAGTCTCTGGAACACAAGCATCGGATCCTTCAGATGGCAAAGGGATTATACTACCACCACTCCAACTGATAAAAACCAACATGACTAAAAATAAAACACACATCTCATGCTAATCCATCCAATCACCCATACCTCCAAGGTATGCACATCAGTAAACTCATTCCATCACATATCCACCCATCGACTGCAAAATATAAGCACCATGTGCCAACCAGTCAAGAAGACCAAACACATCTAGGAGCTCCCACTACATGGGAAATGTCCAGATGAATGCAAAGAATTGGAATGATCACATTCAACGCATCTCTTCGTTAGCATCCCAACAAAAAAGGTGCCATCACAAGTGATCTAGGCATACCAAGTCCACCAATCATGACACATAAAAGAGAATAACCATGTAGTACCAATGAACATCCACAATCATATGCAAACCTGCAAACCAAACATGCCCTTCAACACACGCTTCTAAATGTTGGGTATGTCCAGTATGACCTCCTTCACATCCCAAAGGGAAGCCTCTCAAAGAAGATCAAACCAACCCATATTCTTATCTCCTACCAATTCTCAAAAGCACCAGGAGATAAACTATGCTATCCACCTTTCACTATAGATCCTCCAAAAACTTAAACATCAAATCAATATCCATATCATGAAAGAAAGCATAAAAAACACATCTGAAAGATATAATGGGAAAAGACCTCTCAGAAGAACTTCACTTTTGAGAAGACCAAAGGGAAAAAGATACTCCTCCAGGATATAAAAGACGCCATGAATTATCCAAGAACAATCTCCTTATCGATCTTTGTTGAACTCGCATTCAACCAATGTAAAGGCTACTCGGACTTTCAACTATAAATAGTAACAACAACCTCACCTATTTCTCCATGTATCCATGAGCACCAGCAACTGATCATCTCATGCTAAACTCCAATCTGCAATATTGCAGTGAACATGAAGTTCTCAAGCACATGGCTAATGCACTCAAAACACTAGACCACTATCAAAGATCCAAACCTAGGAATCAAGAACTTATCATGACATCATGATCTTACCATCCCCTTAGGAGATTCCATGCTCTAGATGAACATGTCTCAAGATCAATGCATCATGCCAAAACTCTAATGTGCAAACAAGAGTATACCATGACATAAAGCAAACAAACTCTAAACCAACATCACCTGTCAAGCACCACCAACACCTCAACCAAAGACTTACAAGAGTCCTCCATAAATCTAGGTCTGTACATCCTCAAATAGTGCCCATTCAAATGTGAAAGAGCTCTTTTGCAGCAACAAGGTCTAAGAGCTCTACCAGAAACATCTGCAACACGAAAGAAGATCATTCATCACCAAGTGACGAATACATAGTCACTGCTGAAGCTCCCACTGAATGTGGCACCGCACTTTCCAAGCACCATAAATAACCATATTCTGATCCAAAAACCTCCAGGTACAAATGACAACATTTTCATCTGACAACAATGTCGAGCAGTACCAAGGTCTTTGAACCACGCAGACCGCATTATCACTGTCAAAAGCTTACACTAACTAGTGTATAAATATTTCCATGAAATCATGATACACATGCTATAGGTCCCCATAACCAACTATCCAGGTACCCAAATGCCATTCCTCCTCACATCTCAAAATAGCTACACCAATGCACAAGTGGCCATAGACAAGGCCAGCTAACAGATCTGCACCACCACTAAAGCAACATCGTGGATATTGATAGTCCACTTCCGAGTTGACTCGCATAAAACATGTAGGTAAAGATAGCCCACAGCATTGCACAACTCATAGATGTAGCTGGTGAAAAACCTTGCAAATCTATCACCGCACTGGAAACTGCACAACTGAGATCTCAAAGAGAAAACCATGTAGACAACATGACTCAAACACTAGATCAAGCTCAAATCTGATTCGCCAATCACGTCCACAACCCAAGCACCATAGTCTAGGAAACCAACAAGAAAACACCACAAGAATACTGAATGAAAAACACATTCCAACACTCCCATGCAGAGAAGACATCGCACCTCCTCAAACATGTCGAACTACAACTATCTCATCCAATCACACCCCAAAAGCTAGGGTCTAAAAAATAGTTTAACAGCAGCTCCACAAACCACAAGTTTTACTTGACTGTGCCAAACCTACAAAACCACTGTGTTTCCAAAACACACATGAACATCCATAGCCACTGCACATCTGGATGACTCGGGAGTCTACACACAACCATCATGATTAACCAGAACAGTGAGCACACATGAATATGCATCATAGAATTTTTAGGAAAATCTACAGAAAACCCTTCAGAACCAAAGACATGAATCTGAAACATAGGAGTACAAGGTATAGGTAAACAAGAACTCTAGGCCTACTCCAGACCAATTCCAAAAATAATAACCATGAACACGCATGCAAGAGAGCCAAGCTATTTAGAAGTTTTAGACCACCCAGATCAACTTCATAACCTTCATGCAATTGGGGCAATAGAGAAAATGCCTTGAGTGCTAAGTCAGAACACCCCACACAAGCACAATAATCCATGGCAGAACAACAGCTCGAGTAGCTCCATACCATCAGGGAGTCTCTCACACAGACACCCAGTATGAACCACGCTCTACTGCAACACAACCATAAGCATACACTCACACCCCTTGCATCAAGATCATTTGCTGCCAAACAAGAGCCTCATACCACATCGCCACAATATGATCAACTCCAAAACCTCCTATGTCTTTCATGCTGCATGTTGAATTAAAAGAGTAGGAACTCTTACTCATCGAAAAGATCAAGCATCAGTCGATTCCTCTAGATTTCCTCAAGCTTACCAGGCTTTGAAATCCTCGCAGGAGAAATATCAAGAACTCTGGTAACCAAGAGAAAGCTCTCATACCACTTTGGTATCATGAACAAGCCTTGACCACCTTTAACCAACTCTCATACCACTTGTTGGAGTTACCGTACGAGAACATTTCAAATTTAAAATCTAAACCAGTAGTGCCTCAATGAATTTCATTTCTAAATCACTCTAGAAGCACTAACAACTATGCCATAAATTAGAAACAGGCATAGTAATTATCCCGCATTGATCCTTTTGAGAAAAGAACATGCAAACTTGAACTAGATTCAACACCATGAACAAAAAAATAAATGAACACACAAATTTACATGGGAAAGCCCTTTCGGGTAAAAAACCCCACACTCCAAAAGATAGAGCCATTGTATTATTCAACAACTAAACAGTTACAATACAATATTAGGCTCATAGCCATTACAGGAGCTACATCTTTTTCATCTGGAGAAATACAAGCAACAACATAGATCTGCAACCTTGCACTATTACAATTCACAAGACATACAGTAAAGGTTCCCTTCAGCTCTTCATCCCATTTGCACAACCAACCTTTCAGCCCACACATCCTACCAGCCACCTCATGTTCACATCTGCCCAGGTTCCAAGTGTCTCAGTGTTCATGGTTACAATTCTCTACACATACCACTCAAACACACACTTTCCAATTTCTGACCAAGCTCACCGATCATGGATCTGTCGATCTACCGATCATTTGATCTTTCAATCTAATCTCTATCAGCTTGCTCTGCTTTCAGCTTCAACTTCTCATCTTTGGCTTACTATCGATCAACATATGGCCTCGCCTTCTAGCTTAGCATCAATCGACATTCCATCAGCCTGAGACCAACCTCTCAGCTTTTGGTCAAAATCACATTACCCACCAAACAGCCATCAGGGTCTCGTAATACCCCATCGATAAGCTTCACCATCTTGAGTTGTGTGCACTACCCTAGCAGCTAACATCGAACTGCCCTGTAATCAATTCACACTCAGATCAAACCCTCGAGACATGCACACAAGCTTTCAATCACTAGCCATTGATTTGCAACAATGATGCAAAATCAACCAATGAGATTTTCCCATGTGTCACACTGTCATTCGTTCATCGCTTGCAAATAAGTCACCCTGAGCACTACCGCTAACCATTCCAAGGTAGTAATCAACCACTATCATTAAAACACCAATTTCCAACTTTATCGAGTCCCACAAGCCACGTGACTGGCCCTCAAGGAAGTTCCGAGGCACCCAGGAGGGAATCTCCAGGATTCCCTTGAGCCCGCTCGGAACTGGCTTCCACATTTTCTGCATGTCCACCACTTCCACTCTTCGCTTAGAGCACACTCGGGTCCACTGAGCCACTTGTAATCCACTAGAGCTCCTTCAGGGAATCTCAAGCGGCATCCGCTATATTCCCCAACGAACTCCCGAGACATTGACAAGTGCCCACGACCTGCCAGTATAGCATAAATGCTCAGGACCCACCATCCTTCCACTGCGCACATCACTTAACTCACCACCACGCTTCGAATGCACAAGCAATTTTGCTTGGCCAAAAATTTCTAGGAGATACTTGCATCAGGATGGCGCAGAACGTGATAGACACTATTAGATCAAAGCCTCCACAACTGTTGATCAGGTTCTTCGCCACTTGGTTCAAATTCAATCGCTCAATGCATATCGACATATCAGTGGGTTATGAAATGTCACCCGCCAATATGAGATCACCTCGCCGCATTGGCCCATTGGTGGAACAACATAAAGACTCCCGTCGATTGCGATCGCCAACCGATAAGAAATTCCACCAAGCCAGACCCATTGGGTCATCACCGGAACACCACCAGGAGTCCCGCTGACTGGAAAGAGTCTCAACGACAAGGAAAAGGTTGAAAAAATGAAGTCTCCTAGACCAAAGTGGCACAATCCAACGAGATTGAGGCACATATTTCCAATAGACACGAATAGGAATGTATAGAGGAGAGGCCTTGTTATTCATGGGTAGATGTTGCGATGTAAAAGCCACATTTGGAAAACTAGTCGCAAGTTGAGGGGGAGGGATAGGAGTAAATGAGACCACATTTACGTATGCAGAAGGGACCTCATCGGTAGGATCAAGAATAGAAGGCCTAACAATCAAATTAGAAAAATGTGATAGAAATGGATCCATTTAGATCTGCAATTTACTATTCACCTTAGCCACAAAGTTGTTTGCATTCTTGTTTTTACCATTGAGGTGGATGGTACCATCATCAATGCGATCTTGTATCTCATGACATAGGTGTATAAAATATTCAGTATCATGCTCATGAACATGATGGTATTGGAATAATGCATTCCCATCATACCAATCAGGATAAGGTTCTTTGAGAGGTCAAGGATATTCTAATGTTATAATCTTATCCTTCAAAAAAAATTTCAAAATAGAAGAATAAGATTTAGATAATTTAGTAGACTATCTATTGTGCTTGAGGCCCCTGTCATTAGACGCAATGACTAAATTTATAATAGATTTTCCTTTTCTTGAAATTAGCACTATAGATCTTCCTTCGATACGGAAGCGCAAGGAAGATCCCCCAAACCGAATAACCGTCTGCTGGTACTCCTGCAACACAACACTCAGATGTGCGAACAAAGGATATTTCATCAAGGAAAATTTATCTTTCCAAGATCACTACAGGTTTCCTATGAACACCTTCTATACATCTAAGTTGGGTAGCGGGTATGAGATTTGAGAAAATAGTGCTTGGTATCAAGCAATAAAATCAATGATCTTCTTGTGCTCTCCCTGCTTACATCAAACGAGATCTGAGAAGGTCATCTTCAGACCAATGTTAGCCTAGAACTATCAGAGAAATTGATTCACAAGTTGGTAAAATGAAAATATAGAGTTATCAGGCAAGGAACAGTACCACTCTAGTGTTATATCCTTGAGAGATCGAAGAAAGAGTTTGGCCATTAGAGCATCATGGTGAAATAAATCCGTACACATTGCATTGAAAGCTAACGGTGTGTTTGAGGGTCTTCTTTGCCACTGTATTTCTTGAACTTAGGAATTTCCATCCATTGAGGGAAGGGAGTGTTCAAAATTATCACCGAAAAAGGGGTATGTCAGAAGAAGGGTTGAAAGATGGGTTGGGTAAAGGCCTGAGACAGATTCACCAACTAGTTTTTCATTTGACCCATAGTTTGTAGGAGATCATTTAAAATAGGCTCAAAAGATTGCAAATGACTAGTGGAACCTCCACTAGAAGAACCACCACCAAAACCACCTCCGGAGCCACAACCGTGACCACCACCAAAACCACTGCTAGAGCCACCACCGTGGCCTCCACTAAGCCACCACCGTAGCCTCCACTAAGCCACCACCATGACCACAATCGAAGCCACCGCCAGAACCACCATCCCCCATCCCACTGAAGATCCTATTGCCAAAGGAAGGGTTTCCCCCAAGAGGAAGAACGTCGAAACCAAGGGGTATTCTACTTAATTTGACAGTAGGGGTGGATTAGGAGTAGAGATGTTAACAGAAGGGCCCATTTCAACCATGCATATCAACGTCATGGGAATCGAGAAACTAATTTTTCTTTCATACGTGTCATGTTCATGACCTTGAGTAATGCTTGATCGAGGGTTGTAAGAGGGGACATATGCTTGCACTAAATCGGTAAGGCCATGAATAAACTCTATGCTTATCTGATCCTTGCCTAACATTTATCTAAATCTCATTAGCAACCCTTGCAAGCCTAGCCATGTTGACCTTTCTCTAACTGATTTGCAATATTCAATAGTCTCTTATCTAGAACCATGATATGCTCTGTAGGGATAGGGATGACTTCACTCTCATCCAGAGGCGAAGACGAGGGGGAAGGAGGAGGTGTAGGGGCATGAGTGGTTTCATCGAAGTAACTCGTCTCTACCGCGAATACCATCTCTTGGGAGGCAAGAGCTCAAATGACCCTCGTAAATTCCGTTCCTAAGTGTTGATGTCATGCGCTCCTTCTAACAACATATCCAAAAGTCATGGACTGAGTTGTGAAGTTCATAAAGCGTCATGACACACAAGTCCATAACTTACATAGACATGAGAGAAAGAACCTCAACACAAAGAAACAAATATTACAAGTTTCATGTCGGGTGCACAAAAATGTAGAGGAGGGGGACTGGCCACTCAGGACCCCAAGTCATGGGAGGGTCTAGAATGATCAACTACCTTGATCTACTTCACGTTAAAAGATTTTCCAAAGTAAGTTTTAATGCTTTACGAGGGTGAAAAGGAAGGGCAATTGATTTTCCACTATCCTTCTATCAACCCAAGAAGTTTAGGGAATCAGCTGAGGAAATTCTTGAGTCAAAACCAAGACCTAGGCAGCTTTCTGCCAGAGGACCCCAATGTAGAAGATGAACAACAGTGCGGTGCACTAGTGTCCCAATCGAGCGTTGGCGTTCGTACGAAAAAAAAACACTAATTATAGTTTAAATTGTCAGGAATTCACTACTATACCTAATAAATTCACTACTATACCTAATAAGAAGGTTTTTAAGAAACCACTAAAAACTAGAAATAACTAAATGGATAGAATAAAAAGAAGAATATTTTAACTTGAGAAATGAAATTTGATGAGAATAAAGGTGATAGAAACTCGAACTCACGATTGGTCTATCCTCTCACAAGCTCCACATGAACATGATACCTACACACAACATAATAGGGAAAAATGTTGGCGTTGTTTTGGGGCTTGCCATAGTCAAACCCTCATTTCGGTGTTCCCACCTCCACGGACAACCATAATAGCCATGATATAGAAAATATGATAAAGAAACGATGGAAAGAAAGCAATGCTAACAACAAATATGCTATGTAAATCAAATAACAATGCTAAATGAAACATATATCACCTCCCAAATAAGGTTCCCTCAAGGACATGAAGGGAGATGCGAACTCACAAGCTTGTAGATGCTACCATTTCCACAACAATGAGAGTGAAAACTAGTAGAGTGTCATCTTGGAGCTTCAATGGTGCAGGAGCACCCCAAAGTTCATCTAGGAGAGTTAACTAGAAGGTCATCAATTGGCAATTTGTTTAGATCAAAGATAGCATTCTCCTTCTAATTCTTGAATTTGTGCCTTAGAGGCATTTGAGAAATTGCATTATGTTAGTGAAGGTCATGTTGGTCATTTTTTAGATTGGGGTTTGTCTACAAGGGTGATTTAATACTTTTGTAGACCTTCCTAGGTGTTAGTTTTCTTTAACATTTTGCAAATAAGGCCTATTGGAAGCCACAAGCGGCCATGGAAGTAGTTAGGCTCGATCTCAATTGCTTTGGAAACCTTTATAAGGTGTGTCTCAACCTGTTGGAAGGTTGGAAGCTTTTGTATTGCTTAAGACTCCATGAATACTAGAGAGGACAGTGATAAAATTGTGTAATTTTATGTGTTATGCTTTGAATTCATGTGGTCAGGAGCGATCATGGCACTGCAAATTGTTATAGTTTGTAGAGTAAGTTGTGTTCTAAGCCTTGTGTGGTAGTATTTAGGTTGTGTGCTCTATTTTCAGGTGTTGTTTGTTTAATTAAGTTGTTTCTTTTTAGTTATTGACTTGACAGTCAGTCTGTAAAGGATGGAGTTCTAGTTACATTCCCACTGTACTTGTGTACGAAACCTTGGGAACTATGATTAGGCTCCATGTCTATATATAGATTAGGGTTAGGAGTGGTTAGGAGTCAGGGAAGCATGGAAAAAGTCTTCTCCTAGGTGAGCTTGACAGTACTCGGCTAGGAAAGATAGGAAGTGAAAAGCACTTAACTGGCAAGGGTGTCTATCTCCTGGCAAATCACGGTGTGGAGAGGGCAGGTGTTTTCCTTCCCAAGGCTTAACAAGAAGGAGGAAGCCTCATCCATCTGTTTGGTGAGAGGAAACCTTAATAGTCTGCAAGAAGACAGGGAGAAGACCCAAAATGACCTAAGTTCTTGATCAGTTCCAGTTTGAGGAACTATACGGGCAATTGGAGGCCAGGACCACTACAAACTTCAGGTGACAGACATGAAGAACAAGAAACCCAAGGGTAAATTCAGTGTTCTTTGGTAAACCTTGGAGTATTAGTGTGTTTGCTCGGAGATAGAGACCTAATTGGGCTCTTGGGCTAGTAGCCTAATAAACTCTAACTGAAGGTTTGGTGGAAGCAAATTGTGATTGGATTATGGTGGATTTTCAAGAACCCTAGGGAGATGATTTAAAGCCTTTGGAAACATTTCTACACCCCTGCAAAGTTAAAATTTAGTTATTGGAGGATATTAGTCTTTAGGGAAGATTAAGGGCTAAGGAAGAGTAGAAGCATTGCACCAAGGGTGACTTGGTAGATTGGAATTGAGATGATAGTGGGGTTGGCTAGGAGAACTAGGGGTACCTGAACATGAGGTAGGTCCTACAGGTTAAGGTGGTTAAGACACCAAGGAGATCTTGCTAGCAAAGATCCAAAGCATGGATCAGTGATTGTTCCATCCAACCCTACCCTATCATTCAACAATAAAGAAAGTGTTATGAAAATGAAGTGTGTAGTAGCAAGTGTGATTGAGAAATGTTTTTAAGTGTGTAGAAGATTGAATGAATGAATAATGAGTTTTTTTTAACATGAATAGAAGCCCAAAAGACCCATTCAAGGTTGGTCAAGGGTGCAAGGGTGTTATGCTTCATTTCTAATGTAGAAGTGTAACACCTCTGTAGATCTTAGAGGTGGGAATCCTGTCAAGATAGGAGCATTTCATGCAGATGTCTGTGTGCCACACTAGTGTCCCTAACAAAAATTCCCCCACCGACACTACATATAGCCGCCAAATGGGTGGGAAGCGAATGGATGAAGTGGAAAAGCATCGTCGAGTTTAATATTTCTAAGGTAAGGGGTGTAAATGGGGAATTTGCAAGGGGTGCAAATTTACTCCATTACAATATTATAGAGGGGTTTGGGAGGGATAGAGGGAGGCAAATACTAGAGATAGAGAGAGAGTTATCTAGTTAGGGTGGGAGGGAGATACCTTAGAGAGTTAGAGGGGGAGTAGTAGAAACCTGAGAGAGAGAGAGGGAGGGATACATGAGAGAGAGAGAGACCTAAGAGAGAGGGAGGGAGTGACCTGAGAGAGACCTAAGAGAAAAGGGAGGGAGAGACATGAGAGAGAGAAATACTTTAGAGAGAGAGAGAGATAGAGGGAGGGAGAGGGAGAGAGGGAGGGAGAGAGGTAGAGAGATCTAGTTAGGGTGGGAAAGAGAGACTTGAGAGGGAGATGGAGAGTGAGAGAGAGAGGGAGTGGGAGGGAGGGACGAGAGAGAGAGAGAGAGAGAGAGAGAGAGATATCTAGTTAGGGTGGGAAAGAGAGACCTGAGAGAGAGAGAGAGATAGAGGGTGGGATAGAGAGAGAGAGAGTGGGTGGGAGAGACAAAGATAGAGGGAGAGAGGGAGGGAGAGAGAGTTATCTTATTATATAGTATAAAATATATATTATATAATATATACTATGTATTAAATATATTATATAATATATAATATATAGTATATATATTAAATATATTATATATGGTATATATATTAAATATATTATATATAATATGTTATAATTATATATATTGTAATATATAATTTATTTAATATACAATGTATTATGATATATTAATATATAATACATTTATTATATATTAATAATACACAATATTGGTTTTATGTATTATTTGCTTTATAGAAATCTAAAGAAAATAGATATTTGTTATTTATTGTATAAGATTTGAAGCTTCCCCTATGCATACATATTAATATATAATATTATTTATATACTATATAATATATAATATATACCTTAATAATAATAATATTAATATATAATATATATTATAAAAATATATATAATATATTAATTTAATATATATATATATCATAATATATAATATAAAATATATCATAACATAATATATATCATGCTATCAATAATATTATGCTATTAATAATTTATAAAATGTTTTATGAACTTTAGTTTATTAAAAACCAAAGAAAACAGATATCCGTTTTGCTTTTATAGGTTTTGAATTATGTAAAACACAACAGATATCTATTTTTTGAATTATGTAAAAAACAAAAAAGGGATCATTTTGAGCATTCCAACGGTCCCCACATTCTTTTTATCATTGAAATCTCGTGATTTCTGTTTGTATCAAACAAATTTCAGCTTTTGGAAGAATCTTTTACACATTTTTAACCTTTACAATCAGTTGTGTGCTCTTTTTTGTTTATGCAATGGGGAGCAGTAGTCACCGTAAGAGAAAAAGAAAGAGAAAACTAATAGCATATCAAATTGAGGCATATAGAGCAAAAGATAGAGAAATTCATAAGAAAAGAAGATAAGGCATGGCAAATAATCAAGCTGAAAATGAAAATGAAAATAAAAATATTGAAATTGAACATCATATTGAAATTGAAAATGAAAATATTAAAATTAAAAATATTGAAAATGACAATTAGTTGTGTTCATAAGTATTAAGTTAGCTGTGGACAAGGGTTACTCTAAAATATGGGTGGAAGGAGATTCATTAAACATCATCAATTATATATGTGGAACCAATAAGCCTAGTTGGAATGTTGATCAATTAATAAAGGATGCTATAATTATGTTGAGATCTTGTGAAGAAACCTGCGTTTCTCACATATATCGAGAAGGTAATGCATTGGCTGAATTTTTTGCTAATGAAGCTATCAATCTTAGTGAGTATCGAGCATGGGAGGAAGGCTCTCTCTTTCCTAAGGAAACTAGGATCTTATTGAGAAATGATGGCTTTGGATGAGTTTATGAGGTGGTGTTATTTAACCTTTAGTACCAACTCTTGACTCACATGCTTTGATGGTATCATTTAGTTTGTTGGCTATCAAATGAACTCTAATTGCAACAGTTTTCTATTGTTGGTTCTTTTGAATATGGGTGGTGATAGAAGTAGAATTGATCCACACTCTTATGCGAGCCTGAGAAAGAAGGAGAAAATTTGGAGGATTCTTCAACATGGGAATTTTACGCCATTCTTGGAAAGACTACATGGACACGACTTGAATGCTTCAACAGAATTTGTTTATTTTTGGAACAATCAAAAACTCCAGATTAAGGTGTAATGCCCCACCATGCAAACCCTGAAGGACACACAACAACTAACAATTATCAAATAATTTATTTTTTTAAAAAGAGATAAGACTAACTTAAAATATGAGTCATATGAACCACTACATCAAAGAATGAAAGTTAATCCCACATCTATCCTAACCATGTCCTCTGGGGTAACATGACTGCATTACGAATAAACACTACCAACATGAACTAATCCTATAATGAAGATTACTAATCACAAGTGCTCATTTTACAACCATAGCATTAAAGCAAATGAACATCATACATGCAACCATAACATTAAATATGCATCCATCCATGATCAAATTAAAATACAAAAGAGTACATCCATAACTTTTATTTCATATATATACATCGTTCCAAGATTACATGATTACATATATTTCCATAGATACAACACCACTTAGAGAATTAAATGCGAACCAAAGAATACACATACCCCAATCCATACAAGGGGTAGATCATTGTACTATTTATAAGTTTACATAAATATTCCCTTAAGATGGGAAGGATACATCAATACATGATAAAGTACACAACCATAATGACTACATTACATAACATCTAGGCTGTCACAAGAATCTGGTACACGATCAAGATTTTGTGTAGAAGATAGTGCATCCATACTCACGAACATCAACTAGGAACCCAATGGAGTGCATAGCATGTTCCATCCAACCATGTGGAACCCTAAGGTCCACCCCTCGTGATAGGACATGACAATAAGGACCCACTACACAAACAGTCAAGCAGACATAGGCTAACATGAATCAAACATAGAAGAGTAACAAAAAAAAACATAAAGAACAATCACTTCCAGAGGTACATGAATAACAAGGGGAAAAAAAACAAGGCAAACAAGGTTTCTATAGGGAAGAGTGTCATCACATAGCTTGATATGGGTTACCCAATGTAGATCTTCTTAGGTCCTGACCCCCATCCTGGGTTACCCTGGAAACCTCAACCGATCCCTGACCCCCATTCTAACTCATGTGGAATCAACATACCTTTCATGAAGACAAGGCAGTTGATCTTGCCATTCTAAGCCTTCCCATCCCATCTCAAGCCTAAACGAGCACTTGAGCCATGAGAGAGGCTTCCATTATATTTTATTAATGCAAGTACTACCCAACCCCCTAACTATTTATTAGGTTATCACTGAATTAACACAACTTCCACTTGGGTTACCCTAGACACCACTTAGGTCTCCAGACCCCATGGGAAGCCACTCTCCCTACTAGCAACAAAAGACTCTATGGTCCACTAACTAGGTAAGCCAAGTTGCACAACATATAAAATCACATGAACTATCACATAAAGCGAGGCATGCACCATCTCACACAAAGTCTCCATGGTTAACAATTCCATAGTGCAAAGTCAGAACCCACATAATCATAAATGAAGTATGGAACCAAGTATTCACAAAGAATCAACATGAAAAGCCAATCATATGGAAAACTCTTTCCCCAACCTCTGGAAGTCTAACAATATCCATTTGGTACAAAAATTTTCCTCCATAAAACAACAACCAAAATCCACTCAACATCAAAATCAACCACAATGATCAATAGTAAAATCAACTAACAGTGCATCCAAGGGAGACATGATTTGCATATTTTCTAAACAAGCAAATAAAATTACAACCATGAACTCAACCCAATGATTGCAAATGAAATCGACATTAAAATAGGTTAACTCACTTATTCACTTAACCTGATCCTTCATTTATCCAAATATAGTTACACCGATTTCATTTCCTTCTATTTAATTTCCAATTGAATTAACTTACTCAATTATTTGAAATAATCCCTCAAGTAACCAATACAACAACTAAACCAACATATAACAACAAATCATTCATTACATGACTATGAATGAAATCCACATTTAAAAAGGATCATCTAATTTAATCATTTAAATAATTCCTTCAATCACCTAAATATACTTAAAGCAATTTGTTATTTTTTCTACAATTTGACTATGATACCCATATATGTATTCGTATATATGTAGATACATATTATACTCATAATTCTATTTGAAATACAATATTACATATTATAATAAAATAATATTTATAAACATATAAAAAAATACACATATATTTCACATTTTAAAATAGAAAGAACATACACATACGTGCATATATATATTTTCATCAAATTAAATTACAATACTAATTAGTGTATGCCAAACCAAGAATTTTAACTATCAAAATGAAATTGAATATATTCAAAATCGAATATAAACACAGAGTTAAAAATTCAATTCAAGTATGAAATACAAGAATCTGTTAAGTTCATCGACATGAAACATAATTCCGACCTAAGATCTGCTCACCAAATTGAAACACGATACAAAACATCTTGAAAATAATATGCAAGAAGGAAAAAGGAAAAACCAATACCAATCATAAGTTATAACCAACAAATTTAAAACATTGTTCAAACAGTGGATGAAACCCAACATAACCATCATATGAAAATCGTAGACCATGGTATGAAGCGAAATTTACTCTAAGTACATGCTAAGGCAGTACGCGTACAAAGAGGAGGAATCACACAACAGTAAAGGCTCTTGTCTCAATCGACCACCCTCTCTAAACCCTCATTCCTAATGTATTCTTCAAGGCTTTGAATTCTATACATAAGGCATATCCACCAATTATCAAACATAGCCTTAGATGAATATGCAGAAATGAAGTCACTATAATAATTATCGAGTAAAGAATACAAGCAAGCATACCAAGAGAAGCCATTAAATGGAGTTTGAACATATACCAAATATGAAACACAAAAGTGATTAAATAGAAATAGAAATATGAAATATAGTAGTTGTCAAACACCATAAGGCAAGACATCAAGATAAACCTTCAGCAGCAAAATATAGTAGCTTTCTTTAGGTTATTTGGTTTGTTGTAGGTTGCTTGCTTTAGAGTAGTTTCTTCGTTGTTTTCTTTTGTTGTCCCACTTTGGTTAGTTTTGGTGTTTTCTTTTCATTTTCTCTTGTTTTATCTCGCTTTGCTGCTAATTTGCTCGGGGTCCCTCTGCTTTTGGCTGCTCACATCTGTGTGCACAAGAACCATACTTATCACCTGGGGTTGTTCTATGTATTTCTTTGTCAAAATCTAATCAAGTTTTCAGAGTGGATGGTGAGGATCTTCTATTAGTGTCAAGCAATCTAGATGTTTGATTCAAAGTGGATAAGTCCTTTGTTGATCTCATTCCTGACGTATTCTGAAATCTTATATCTCTCAAACTTTTTAAGAACCCGGCGGTTGTTGTAGGTCCTTTGTGAAGTCTAGTTAAGTGAAAAATCTAAAATTCTACTCCAGCACCACTGTGATTCTCAACCCTAAGCATGAGTTTCATTGCTTACAAGTTGAAATAAAGACTTGAAAAGAGAAAAGAAACAAAAGAAAGAAAGAAAAATATTAAAAATAAAAAGAAAATAAATTCAACTTTTCAGGGGTATCCAAGCAACTCTATCGAGGCTATGGACGCCTGGCTGATAGTAGAGCAATGTTCAGGAGAATCACAACGACAACCTCATCGGGGCTATGGACGCCTGACTGGCAGCGAGGCAATGTCCCAGATGCTTTTGGAGTTAGAATAAACTATGTAGCTTAACTTGATGGAGCTTACGTTCTTGTAGCAACTGAAGTATGGAAATTAACGCAATTACACACACTTGAATTTTCAACATACTAAAGGCTGGGTTGGCTAGTGGTTTTGATCTTTTGGTTGAGCGTGAAGGTCAAAACTAGAGATTCTAGGTTCGTGATTCCAGTTTGTCATCGAAATTTTCTGGAGCATTTCCCCAGCGAGTCACCATTTGTTGTGTCTTTTTTGCACACACGCTCTACTTTAGACAGGGACCCCCTCTTTTCGCTCCTGACGGGCTGCTTTGCTCCCGTCTCATTTTGCGTGCTCCTTTCCTAGAGCCTAAATTGGTCATGTGTCATAAAATGATCAAATTCCCTTGACCAAATCCACCTACCTAAGTTTCGCTAAGTCTTTTACTTTCACAAAAGTACCCCTACGAGTTTCCCTTCACCCATTTCCCCGATGTCCTCCGAGCCTCATCCCTGCTCGCTCGGTTCACTTTTTCCTTCATTTTGACTTCAGAGACAAGTTTCTTATGGATTTTGGATGTTTTTTTGGTGCCTTAGCGAGCTGCCGAGGTTTCATTAAGTTTCAGGAAGTTGCAAAATTTTAGTTCTGAAACTCTGTCCCTTCGCGGTTGTTCTAGGAACTTTGTCTGTCCCTGGTTGTTCTGGAACCTGGCCCCTCCGTGGCCATTTCTAGAACTCCATCTCTCCTTTTTCATTTTTTCATCTGTTCGCCCCTGGTGTTCCAGCTCCCGGAATCTGGCCCCTCAGTGGCCATTTCTGGAACTCCGTCCCTCCGCGGCTATTCTAGGAACTTCATTTGTCCCTAGGTGTTTTGGAACCCGTCCCCTCCATGACCATTTCTAGAACTCCGTCTCTCCTTTGCCTTTTTTTTTCATCCATCTACCCTCGATGTTCTGGCTTTCGAAACCCAGCCCCTCCGTGGCCATTTCTGAAACTTCGTCCCTTCGCAGCTGTTCTGGGAACTTCGTCTATCCCTGGCTATTCTAGAACCTAGCCCCTCCATTGCCATTTCTGGAACTTCGTCTTTCCTTTGCCATTTTTTCATCTGTTCACCCCCAACATTCTGGTTTCTGGAACCCGGCACCTCTGTGTCCATTTTTGGAACTCCATCCCTCCATAGCTGTTCCAGGAACTTCGTCCATCCCTAGCTATTCTGGAACCCAGCTCCTTCGTGGTCGTTTCCGGAACTTCGTCCCTCCTTTGCCATTTTTCCTTTCGTCCGTCACCTGACTTCCATCGGTGCTTCTGGGCCCGGCCTTGGGGAATGTTTTCCCCCATTCTTTGTCTGCCTTCCTTTTGCCTTCCATCCATTGTCCACCTTGGCGCCTGCCCCCCTGGAGCACGCATTAATGTTTTTGGTCCAAATGAGCTCCAAATATGAATATTATGATCTTTTGATGATGCATGGGTGAATCTAACAAGGTGATCTTCAAGGGGGTTCCCTTAAAGAAAGCACAGGGGAGTAGTCCTACTTTTCACCCTATGATGATGATCTTTAAGGGGTTGTTCACCCGAATCAAGGGCAACCAATCCATTGGTGCCAGTCGTTGACGAGCCCATTTGATCCAATGACTAATGTTACAATTCCATCAAGAAAAGGGCAACTTTCACGTAGTTTTAGCTACCGTAAAAGGGAAATCAGCTAGAAGACAAAACTGCTACAACACCTAGGCACTAAAAGACAAAATAGGGAAAAGACAACACATGTATTTTAAACTGCTGAATATTGTGGGGTAGGTGAAGCCCTAATGTAATTGAATCTAGGCCACACAATGTAACTCAATCTTAGCCATTCATTTGGGCTTTGGAAAACTATAAATAGGGGTCTCCCCCTCATTTGTAAAGGGTTGGAGAGCTAGTGTAAAAGCATTTTGCAGCAATAGAAAAAAACATTGCATGATTTATGGGTGTTTCCTTTTGAGTTTTCAAATTATGTGTGCATGGTTCTACTTCCTTTTTAATTTAGTTGTTAGTTTCTTGAATGGAAGTGGTGATGGTGATTATTGTTTTAGTATTTGATGAATTTCTAGCCCATGCTTTTTGTGGTTTGTTGATGATGAACTAATTTGTAAAGCTAGTCTGAGCTTCCTTCCTTTATTGCTGCAACTTACTTCGATTGCATGCGCATGATGTGTGTGTGTAATCTAAAAATCTGCAGTCCTTAGAAGATTGGACTAGTTTTGTGTAACTGTAGGCTCCTCTTGGCCAAGCAAAACCTAGTTTAGGGAGTTTGTCTACTATAGCAGCCTCCATGATTACTGTTCATTCATAGTTTTAGGTTCAGGAACTTACTCTCTTCCCTGCTCTTTTTCCTTTTTTTTAATAAGTAACCTTAGGTAAGGTTCATTGCACATTATAAATCCAAATCTGATGTTGAAATAGAGTTCAAGACTGTTGTTTGAACCTACAGCAAACACACAACAACTCTCCCATCTTAAGAACTCAATTTGCAGATCCAACTTTCCCACTTTGTAACTCATTCGTAAGTCCGCCTTGTGATTCTAGAAAATCACATAAATCAACTGAGATATTCCAAGCACTGTCACGACCTGACATTAGAGACCTTGGGATAGTGTTCTGCAATTTGATTGTGGAAGATTGTCTTTTCAAGAGAGGTGATGCACCTATGCATTACCTGTGTTGAGAAGTGCATAAAAAACACATCAACACTACGCAGGGTAAAGGGGTCGAGTTACTTAGTTTAGGATGTCATTCCTAAAACAATAACAATGAATATTTTCACCATGCATAATATCCTATATGCAATACTTCTATCAAAACATAGAACTTCGTATACTCACAAAACAAGACAATCCCGCTTCAATCATAAATATAATATATGAATCAATATATACTAAATTAGACAAACGTAGGGAGGCACAACCTAAGAGGAACACTCACAAGGAATGGACAATCGAATGTCATTACATTAAATGTAATAAAGAAAATTGAATCCTTCTGAAGAGCTATTAACATGTAACGATATTGATTCCATCAAAATTGGAGAATAAGAGACTCATATCTTTCGAGAACTGGCTGTCATAATACAAATTTACTATCAAAAATAAGAACCATTCAATAATCCAAGCAACACCATGCGAATCAAGGTCAATGCAAGAAGGGGAAGGGAACTGTTAAGGAAGAAACCCGCGCTAGGAAAGCCATTCAAATAAAAAACTTGAGGAATATTCAAACAAAACCAAAAGCAAGCATAAAAGAACGATAAGAATTTCAAAACAGAATTAGAATAATGAAGGTCACATTTCCCAACTACAATTGCAGGAAAGAGTTTGTTTACAGTAAACGGGAAGCAATTTCACAATAGACAAAATACAAACCAACCTATTTTCCAATGCTACAGAAATGAAAGAACAGTGTCGAGATCAACTATTACATTCGCAATGATCCGCTTCTTCCAAACCATACAATAACGATCCATTTTTCCCAAATTCAATATTTTCTTCCCAAAGCTCTGAATCAATTTTCTTGCAAACAAAATATTCTCCTCTTCCTGGAAAAAAACAAAAAAAAATCAATTCAAAATTTGTATTTCATCAAAAAGATAATTTGCAAAGCAAATTTCTTGTTCGAAACAAAATCCATCCTCTCTTTTTTTTTTTTCAAAAATGAGCACATAAAACAAGGAAAAAGTCTTATTTTTGAAGATAAAAATCAAGCAATTATCACTTTAAAAGACAAGTTTCTATTTTGTGACCAGCTCGGAGCCATGCATGGGCTCGAACTTGCTTTTTTCTATATTTTTACTTGCTTTTTGAATTATATTATCTTTCCACATTTAATTAATTTATTTAAACTTATATTATTTTTGCATTTGAATAATTAAATTCTCATGATGATAAAATTAACAATTATCATTAATTTTAATTATAATAATACCTTATACAAAATAATTTAATTTAATTAATCATCAATAAACCATATACTTTCTATTTCATAGTATTGGTTTATTTAATTATAGAAATACTTAATAACTCAATAATTTAATTTAATTAAATGTCAATAATAATCACCATATAATATTTTTTCTACTAACTTCAACTTCACATTATAATTTTATTTTATCATAACCTTTAATTGTATAAAAGAATTTATTTTTACTTATCATAATACCTTTTAACATAATAATCGTATTTTAATGCGGTAATTAATCAGAAGCATTAATCAACCAAATTTAAATCAAATAGACTAAAAACCCATCAATACCTAACCACAAGTGAAATTGACAATTAAGACCATAACAACATTGACGGTCCAACCATACAGATAGCAGTAATAGGGTGAGTCATGGAGGGGAACTACATCCCCCCCTAAGATTCAACTTACTCCTGGAAGTCGCAAGGTTAGAATAAATCACACACACAATAATTCTAACATTTGTTAAATATTACCACATTCAACTTTCCTTTAGATTAAATACAAGCAACACCAATTAATCATGCAACCCAATATCAACAAGGAAAAAAGAAAAGAACAACTAACCATGGACACACACATGACTGACGGGTGATTGACGAGATACATATCCTCTCTGAGGATGATGGCAAGGGTAGGCGACCTTTTGTCATCTCCATTTTCAACAACATTTCCATTGGGTTTTTGAGGCACACTCAAACCTGACAATCCAGGTGGAGTCGATGCCTGGTACCTGCAACTTGCATCAAACCCACTATCGAGCAATATATATATATATATCAAACAACAAACACACCATGAGAGGAAATTGCAATGTAGCAGGCTACTCATGAACAAGTAATGCTACATTGTCCCTCCCACCAAGACCTCAAATAATAACCACCTCAACGAACAACAATAATTATATGGCAAAAAACGTAGGTCAATCCTTAATTCAATGCATAGTAAGCATAATCATATTACCACATGATTCACTTAATCAAATTAATCCGAACACACAATAAATCCATATATCTATCATAACATAAGCATAATTCAATAGTGTCATGATCATCAAAGTCTGATAAACTGTCATCCCAAAACCAAACCAAGACGGTAGAACTAACGTCTACCAAGTATCATAAAATGGATCACTGCTTAACATCATTAGTACATGTACCTCTAAATATCCCTATTACGTCTTTACCTTCATCACCGAGTTTCGAGACTGATTACTTGGAAGTCACAAACTAGGGTGGAAACATAACACATTAGTACAAAGCATTCAAGCTAATTCATAACCTCATAATGCTACACTTCCATAAAAACACAGAATAAATATAAACACAAAGCACACGTTTTCATTAAATATTCATTATTTACACACAATACATTCCCCTTTATGCTCTTTACAACACTAAATCTGATAACATAAGCGACACAAGATCGAGATTTTATGCTTTTTCAGAGGAAGAAAACACAATTTCTCACTTCACAAGCACAAGATTCCAAATTTAACACACATTCTTCACATACACACGCAAGTTCATATCACCAGGAAACACATCATAATGCATTCCCTAGTACAAAGAATATCGGTGCATTATGCACTAGATTGAGGGTCCTATCCTTTCCACTGGTTTTTTGCACCATTGAACAAACATCAAAGGTTGTTGGGTGAGGATGACAAAGGGAAAAAAACATAACCACAAGAGTACACACACTATGTCGAAATAATGGACTCAATGTATCCAGAGTACACTCAATGTATGAACCTTGGCTCTAATACGATGATGTAATGCCCCGCCATGCTAACCCCAAAGGACATGAAACAACTAACAATTATGAAACAATTTTTTTTATTTAAAGATAAGGAAAACATGAAATATGAATCATACGAACTACTACATCAAAGAATGAAAGTTAATCCCACATCTATCCTAACCATTTCCTCTAGGGTAACATGACTACATTACGAATAAATGCTACCAACATGAATTAATCCTATAACGAAGATTACTAATCACAAGTGCTCATTTTACAACCATAGCATTAAAGAAAATGAACATCATACATGCAACCATAACATTAAATATACATCCATCCATGATAAAATAATAATACCAAAGAGTACATCCATCACTTTTATTACATAAATGTATATCGTTCCAAGATTACATGATTACATATATTTCCACAGATACAACACCATTTAGAGCATTAAATGCAAACCAAAGAATACACATACCCCAATCCATACAAGGGGTAGATCATTACACTATTTACAAGGTTACATAAAGCTTCCCTTACGATGGGAAGGATACATTAGTACATGATAAAGTAAAACTATAATGACTACATTACATAACATTCAGGCTATCACAAGAATCTAGTACACAATTAGGAATCTCTGCGGAAGATACTATATCCATGCTCATGAATATCAACTGGGAACCCAATGGAGTGCATATAATGTTTCGCCTAACCATGTGGAACCATAAGGTCCAACCCCCATGCTAGGAGATGACAATAAGGACCCACTACACAAATAGTCAAGCAAACATAGGCTAACATGACTCCAACATACAAGAGTAACATACAAAAACATAAAGAACAACCGCTTCCATAGGTACATGAACAACAAGGGGAAACAAACAAGGCATATAAGGTTCCTATAGGGAAGAGTGTCATTGTATAGCTTGATATGGGTTACCCAATGCAAATATCCCTATGTCCCACCCCACATCCTGGGTTACCCTGGCAACCTCAACCGATCCCCGACCCCCATTCTAACTCATGCGGAATCAACATACCTTTCATGAGGACAAGGCAATTGATCTTGCCATTCTAGGCCTTCTCATCTCATCTCAAGCCTAAATAAGAACTTGAGCCATGAGAGAGGCTTCCATTATCTTTTATTAATGTGAGTACTACCCAATCCCCTAACTATTTATTGGGTTATCAATGAATTAAAAAAAATTCCACATGGCTTACCCTGGACACCACTTAGGTCTTCGGACCCCATGGGAAGCCACTCTCCCTACTAGCAACAAAAGACTCTACAGTCCACTAACTAGGTAATCCAACTTGCACAACATATAAAATCACATGAACTATCACATAAAGTGAGGCATGCACCATCTCACACAAAGTCTCCACAATTAACAATTCCATAGTGCAAGGGAAAAACCCACATTATCATAAATCAATTATGGAACCAAGTGTTCACAAAGAACCAACATGAAAAGCCAATCATAAGGAAAAATGTTTCCCCAACCTTTGGAAGTCTAACAATATCCATTCGGCACAAAAATCTCCCTCCATAAAACAACAACCAAAATCCACTCAGCATCAAAATCAACCACAATGATCAATAGTAAAATAAACTAACAGTGCATCCAAGGGAGACATAATTTGCACATTTTCTAAACAAGCAAATACAATTACAACCATGAACTCAACCCAAAGATTGCAAATGAAATCGACATTAAAATAGGTTAACTCACTTATTCACTTAACCCGATCCTTCATTTATCCAAATATAGCTACAACAATTTCATTTCCTTCTATTTAATTTCCAATTCAATTAACTTACTCAATTATTTAAAATAAGCCCTCAAGTAACCAATACAACCACAAAATCAACATATAACAACAAAACATTTGTTACATGACTATGAATGAAATCCACATTTAAAAAGGATCATCTAATTTAATCATTTAAATAATTCCTTCAATCACCTAAATATACTTAAACCAATTTGTTCTATTTTCTACTCTTTCACTATGATACACATATATGTATTCGTATATATGTACATACATATTATAATCATAATTCTGTTTGAAATACAATAGTACATATTATAATAAAATAATATTTATGAACATATAAAAAACATACACATATATTTCACATTTTAAAATAGAAAGAACATACACATACATGCATATATATATTTTAATCGAATTAATTACAATAATAATTAGCATATGCCAAACCAAGAATTTAACTATCGAAATGAATTGGATATATTCAAAATCGAATATAAACACAGAGTTAAAAATTCAATTCAAGTATGGAATACAAGCATCTGTTAAGTTCATCGACATGAAACACAATACAGACCTAAGATCTTCCCACCGAATTGAAACACGATACAAAATATCTTGAAAATAATACACAGGAAGGAAAACAAAAAACCAATACCAATCATAAGTTATAACCACCAAATTTAAAATGCAGTTCAAACAATGAATGAAAGCCAACATAACCATCAAATGAAAATCGCAGACCATGGTATGAAGCAAAATTTACTCTAAGTACATGCTAAGGTAGTACGCATGCAGAGAGGAGGGATCACACAATAGTAAAGGCTCTTGTCTCAATCAACCACCCTCTCTAAACGCTCATTCCTAATGTATTCTCCAAGGCTTCGAATTCTATACATAAGGCATATCTTCCAATTATCAAACATAGCCTTAGATGAATACACAAAAATGAATTCACAATAATAATTATAGAGTAAAGAGTACATGCAAGCATACTAAGAGAAGCCATCGAATGGATTTCGAACATATACCAAATATGAAACATAAAAGTCATTAAATAGAAATGTAATGCCCCGCCACGTAACCCTAGAGGAAGTCGCAACAACTATGAAATCGTAATTTTTTTTTTAAAGTGCAATAATAACATGAAAGGTGCTCTACACTATCACAAACATCCTCTAAGGCACGTGGCTAAGCTTACAACTGAATTCCATAACATAAACATTAACTCATTCATATCATATAAATTATTACTCGTGAATTTAAAGAACATACATTCAAAGAATTAAAATTAAATCAAATAGAAGTACATAAAGTTCCATAGATTACATTAATTTCAAATAGTGTTTACAATACTCATTCCTAGAATGAGGAAGTTCATACAAAGTGTTACAAATTACAAGAGTCCTCCTTGAATAGAATTGAGGAGTAATATAAATATAAATATCAACTAATACTATAAATCAAATGAATGGAATATATTAACTCTTACCCACGAGCTCTCCAACTGAAAGATCTCACCATCATGAACAAAAGAAGGGAACCCAACAGAGTAAGTTGCATGTTCCACCCAACCAAGTGGTACCCGAAGGCCCACCCCCTATGCTAGGAGATAGTAACAAGGCTTCCTAGACAAGACCAACTACGTCTAAACATAGGCTATCACATGACTGAACTAAACAAATACAAATGCAACACTGTCACATTGGCTACATTACTTCTAGAGTTATAATAATCAAGTATGTCAACTGAACCATACACACAAACTGTTGTCATAGGAAGAGTGTCATCACACCAACTTGACATGGGTTACCCAATGCAGATCTTCATAGGTTACCAGCCCCCTATCTGGTTAAACCCTGACAACCTCAACCGATCCTCGGCCCCCATTCTCACTCATGCGGGATCAACTTACCTTTCGAAAGGACAAGGCAGATGAGCTTTGCCATTCTAGGCCTTCCCACTCATCCCAAGCCCAAACGAGCACTTGAGTCCATGAGTGAGGATATCTTATCTGAATTTGTATGAGTTACTACTCGAAACCCCTAATTACTTTAAATTATTATTTTCACTTGATTAACTACTTTCAATAGGTTACCTAGTTTACCTCTTTAGGGATCTAGCCTTTAACGAAAGCCACTCCCCTACTGACAACACATAGATCAAATCCAACACCCAAGCGTAACATAGCGCACAAAACCAAATAATAAATCCCACTCCAAACATAGGAAGCAACACATCACAAATTCCACTCCAAACATAGGAGGCAACACATAACAAACTCCACTCCAAACATAGGAGGCAACACATCCCTGTTCATGGTAACCGGGTGATTCATTGAATACGACTATACACACTACCCAAGGGAAACTAAAGGGCTAACAATAAAATACAACAACCCCCAAATCTAATAACTCTTCTCAAAGACTTACAAATTATCAACTAACACATTAACCAATTTCCCCCCCAAAACGAGAAAAAAAGAAATTACATTTTAAAGGGAAATATAAATAGGAAATAAATCTATCTTTTGGATTTCCTAAATTGAAATTCCCTTCAGTGAAGTACAGTAAAATATTGCCTGAAAAATCTAATTTAATAAAATCCCTTTTACAGACAGAGGATGAAATATAATCTATTTGATACTTCAATTCCTTAATTACTTTTGAATAAAATACCAATTTCCTCTAATAGATTATTCCAATTAAATCTTCTAACTGTGCATATACTGCATGCACCTATTATAAAATATATTTAAGTCAATATATTCAAATATATATATAAAAAAATATTATTTAATTATTTAAACTAAAATACCCTTTTTCTTTTAAAATCTAGATTAAACATATATTTAATATATATATATATTTACAAAATACTCTATATATATAATATATATATATATTAACATTTAAAAACTTACTAAATGAAATCACAAACACCAGCGGAAGAGATTTCCAATTATTCCAATTGGGCAATAAATTTCACAAAATATTCTACAGGAAGAGATTTCTCAATTCTACACAAAGGTTTACCAATTTATTTTTCAGATAAAAATTCTATAGGAAGATGAACAGTAAATTTCTACAGACAAAAAATCCAATAGGAAAATGGAGCAATATTTATCTATAGATAACATTTACCAAAATTTCCCGAGAGATTTTCTACCAAGAATTTCTACAGAGAATTTTAATTCCTTCCCAATAGAGATTTTCTACCAACTAAAACTGACGATAAACTATGACCAGGGTTGTGGCTTGACAAGGGAAACCTAGTTATTATCTCCCAATCAACAATACCATTGGGCAATGGACACACTCAAACCTGTGAAACTAGGTGGAGTCGATGTCCTGTACTTGCAAACCTGCAAACAAAGCATATGCCGAACATGCATATATCATAATCAAACACACTGTGAAGAGAGAATCACAAAATCGTAGGGCGCTCGCAAGCGAGTGATACAATTTTGTTCCCTTCACCAATACAATGTCACAACAAACTAAAAAATCTAACATCCATAAACTACTCATGAGCATATAACAATATTAATTCAAATAAAAACTATGCTAATCAAAAGCATGTCATAATAATAAACATTAGAATAATGTAACATCATGTCATAATATAAAAGCCAACATCACTCCAAAGTTAGCGATCAAATAATAACAAAGTATCATAGTCTATCATAGTCAAGGTACTAACAAAAAACATAAGCATATCAAAGAAACACATTGTCTGATCAGTAGAGTAAAATGGAGGGATGCTACATCCTCCCCCCCTAGGGTCAGGCTTACTTCTAGAAGCCTACCAAAAAATAGGGATAGAGCTCCCTCATCTTAGTCACATCCTCCCAAGTAGCAGAAGTATCATCCCTAGGATCCCACTATACCCTCACCTACTCAATATCTTGACCCATGAGGGCGAGCCTCTTGTGTTGTGCGTCCACTACCAGAAGCCTCAACTACTACACCCTGATGCCCAACCTGGCGGTTATCAACCGCAATAAATTCTCGGTGTGACCTACCTGCATCACCCACTGTCAGCTCAAAAACTTCTGGCTCCTGACCAAAACCAATAGTGTTCCTTTGCAGACAATGCCTAGAAATGTGGCCCTATTTACCATAAGAGAAACAACCTGAGTTACATCCAAAACCCCTGTCACCTAGAGGTGCACTAGACTATTGAGCACTACCCTAGTTAGCCGTAGACTATGAACTCTATGTCGTTTGCTCCTAATGGTTGCGCTTATTGTGCCACTAGTTCTGGTTCTTCCTAGGTTGAGAACCGTCATCATCATGATGAGATTGTGAATCCTTATGTTTCCCTTGTGTACTCTGCTAATGTCCACTCTAAGTAGGAACCTACTGAGTTTGGGTGATCTAGTTCTCTGAGCCTCACCACTACGAGCACTAGGCCCTACAGCTGAAACAATGCCAATATTCACTCTTATATGGCCACCCAATGCCATCGCTAATTTCTCCTCAACTATCCTAGCCTTCTCCACCACCATCTCCATGGTTTTGGGTTCAAAAACCCACAGACCACCACTGATTCAGGCGTTTAAGCCCCTGACAAAATGCTGGACAAGGATTCCCTCATCATCTCCAATGCTAGTGAACTTCTTGAGCTCATAGAAACAATGCTCATACTGTTCCACTGACATTGCCATCTGGTGCATGGAACTCATCACCACGACGCTGTTGCCGGTCATCAGAAAGAAATCTGGCTCTTAACCTCTAAAGAAACATGTCCCACAAAAAAGAATTAATATCAATTCAAAGCTTATTCTCCTCTAACCTCCACCAAGTAGAAGCAAAAACTCTCAAGTGCATGATCACACACCTAGCTTTGGTATTGCTACCATAGGAGTGCATCACAAAACAACAGTTCAAGTCAAACAACTAGGTTTCAGCCTCAAGACCACTGTTAAATCCATCAAAGGTGGGTAGACAAGATCTAAGAAAATTCCTCATGTGTGAGACTACGTTTGCCTCTGATTGAAATAGTACCTCCCTCTCACCAATATTAACCTGATCTCCACCCTATCTCGGTCCAAGGTGAGCCAATTTCTCCTCTAACAAGCTGAGCAACTTGCACCCTCAATCCCTAAAGGATGTTGATGTTGATCTCTGCCTCTTGGGGAATTCTAGGATGCCTGATGCTCCTCGTGATCAGAATCATGGGGAACATGAAGAGGTGAATCATGTTGACTACCTCCATGACCGCCTACACAGCCATGACCTCGACCTCGTTTGGGTGGCATGATCCTACACAGACACACCAAGGTATTAGATAAGGTACACAACTTAAAACCTACACAACTAATAGCTTAATGGGTTCATGGTTATCCCAGAGCACCCAATGTTTAAATCTGGCTCTGATACCATGTGTAATTCCCCGCCATGTAACCCTAGAGGAAGTTGCAACAACTACAAAAAACGTAATTTTTTTTTTTAGTGAAATAATAACATGAAAGGTGCACTACACTATCACAAACATCCTCTAAGGCATGTGACTAAGCTTACAACTAAATCCCATAACATAATCCTAACTCATTCATAGCATATAAATTATTACTCATGAATTTAAAGAACATACATTCAAAGCATTAAAATTACATCAGATAGAAGTACATATAGTTCCATAGATTATATTAATTTCAAATAGTGTTTACAATACTCATTCCCAAAATGAGGAAGATCATACAAAGTGTTCAAAATTACAAGAGTCCTCCTTGAATACAATTGAGGAGTAATATAAATAAAAATTCCAATTGATACTATAAATCAAATGAATGGAATATATCAACTGGTACCCATGAGCTCTCCAACTACAAGATCTTGCCATCATGAACAAAAGAAGGGAATCCAACGGAGTAAGGTGCACATTCCACCCAACCAAGTAGTACCTGAAGGCCCACCCCCCGTACTAGGAGATAGTAATAAGGTTTCCTAGACAAGGCCAACTACCTCTAGACACTGGCTATCACATGACCAAACTAAACAAGTACAAATACAACACTATCACATTGGTTACATTGTTTCAAAAGTTATAATTGTCAATTATGTGAACTGAACCATACACATAGACTATTGTCATAAGAAGAGTGTCATCACACCAGCTCGACATGGGTTACCCAATACGGATCTTCATAGGTTACCGGTCCCCTATCTGGTTAAACCTTGGCAACCTCAACCGATCCTCAGCCCCCATTATCACTCATGTGGGATCAACTTACCTTTCGAAAGGACAAGGAAGATGACCTTAGCCATTTCAAGCCTTCCCACTCATTCCAAGCCCAAATGAGAACTTGAGTCCATGAGTGAGGCTATCTTATTTGAATTAGTATGAGTTACTACCCGAAACCCCTAATTACTTTAAATTATTATTTTCACTTGATTAACTACTTCAAATATGTTACCCAATTTACCTCTTTAGGGCTTTGATCCCTAATGAAAGCCACTCTCCTACTGACAACACACGGATCAAATCCAACACCCAAGGGTAACATAGTGCACAAAACCAAATAATAAATCCCACTCCAAACATAGGAGGCAACACATCACAAATTCCACTCCAAACATAAGAGGCAACACATAAAAAATTCCACTCCAAACATAGGAGGCAACACATCCCCGTTCATGGTAACCGAGTGATTCACTGAATATGACTATACGCACTACCCAAGGGAAACTAAAGGGCTAACAATAAAATACAACAACCCCCAAATCTAATAACTCTTCTGAAAGACTTACAAATTATCAACTAACACTTTAACCAATTTCCCCCAAAAAACAAGAACAAAAGAAATTACATTTTAAAGGGAAATATAAACAAGAAATAAATCTATCTTTTGAATTTCCTAAATCCAATTTCCCTTTAGTGAAGTACAGTAAAATATTGACCGAAAAATCTAATTTAATAAAATCCCTTTTACAGACAGAGGAGGAAATCTAATCTATCTGATACTTCAATTCCTCAATTACTTTTGAATAAAATACCAATTTCCTCTAATAGATTATTCCAATTAAATCTTCTAACTTTGCATATGCTACATGCACCTATTATAAAATATATTTAAGTCAATATATTCAAGTATAAATATAATTATATATACATAAAAATATTATTTAATTATTTAAACTAAAATACTTTTTCTTTTAAAAATTAGATTAAACATATATTTAATATATATATATATATACAAAATACTCCATATATATATATAATATATTAACATTTAAAAACTTACTAAATGAAATCACAAACACCAGTGGACAAATTCTTGTATTAAGGTTTGCATAATAGTTTGGGGAGAGGGTGGTTGTGTTTAAACACAGCCAAACCCCGCCCCCCCCAAAAAAAAAAAGCTTGGCACAACCATGTATAGATACGGGGTTGTGGAGGCTTTGCCTCCACAACGCCGCTCCCTTATGGGGGCGGCGGTGGGGGTAGCACCTCCCCAAACCCCCCATTAAGCCAACAATATGTATATCAACAGAAAGAAATTACTGTGACAACCAAAATTTGTCATACGACGCTTGCAGATGAATTTTACCAGAAGCTTTAAAAACTCATGCCAATATAATATATATATATACACTTCAATATATATATGTATATATATAGATATATATTTATATAAATTTATTTAACCAATTATTCCAATTGGGCAATAAATTTCACAAAATATTCTACAGGAAGAGATTTCTCAATTCTACATAGAGGTTTACCAATTTCTTTTCCAGATAACAAATCTATAGGAAGATGAACAGTAAATTTCTACAGACAACAAATCCAATAGGAAAATGGAGCAATATTTCTCTACAGATAACATTTACCAAACTTTCTCAAGAGGTTTTCTACCAAGAATTTCTATAGAGAATTTTAATTCCTTCCCAACAGAGATTTTCCAATTTCCTAATTTTTTTTCTTTTGGGTTCTTCATTGTTTACAACAATCCCAAATAAAACTTGCAATAATTTCTACAAAAGATTTCACAGAAAGTTTCAAACACGACATTTTTCAATTTAACAAAAATCAAAAGCTTCTTAATTTGTATAGGCAATCTTTTCCCAGACAAAAAATTAATCTAAGAAACTTTTCGAAATGAAATGAAATTAAATAACAAAGGAACCTGAATTCCAAATGCTTGAGGGGATGTAGATTGATGTACAGCCTCTTCCACAGAACCAAGCTTCTTCTAGAAAAACATAGCTTCCTCTAGAAAACAAAACAATTTCCAGAGCCCAAAGAATTTTCCGAAGACTGTCTTTTCCCCAAATTTCAAAAACTAGAATACAACAACAAAATTTAATTTTTAAACAACCTCTGCCCACAAAATATCTTCTCCTCTCTTCTATGAAGTAACTTCTTACCTCTCATGGTTACAGCCATTCTTCTCTCCGTGAAAACATTTTTCCCAACCACCATCATTAATTTTTCCAAACACATGTCGAGAAACAAATATCTTCTAAATCAATTAACACTAATCCCTCTAGATATTTCTAGAAATTAAAACATTTTAATAATTTCAAATTCACATAGTATTTCTAATTTAAAATAAATCTAATTAATTTTAATTACTTAATAAAATAAATTTAATCCTAAGATTATATTATTTTACCAAATAAATTAAATTAAATTACAATCTTCTAACACAATACTCCAAATTAATTAAATAATCAACTAAAACATTTAAAGCATTTATTTTCCTTAAACACACTTTGCAACATAAATATCATCAAGGCAAAAATGAACAACATAATAACAAAACATAACCAATTGAAACTGACGACATGCTATGACTAGGGTTGTGGCTTAGAAGGGAAACCTAGCTATTGTTGGATGTTTTGGTTGCATTGCTGATTTGTGGTTGTCATTGATGTCAACACTATTAGCATTGATGATGATTAAGGTTGTATATGTCGAGGATATAGAGAAATTTGTAAAAATGATATTGTTGGCAGCTAGTGAAGTTGAGAAGGTCAGAATGTTGGAAAGTTTTGTACATTGAAGATCTGAAGGTGCGCTTCAAAGGGTTTGTTGCTGAAGCTTTCTAGTATGTTGTCTGAAAGTTTTAGAGGTTCGCATCAAGATTTGTGGAAGTTATGAAGATCTATGTTCCTACAGTTATTCAGTTTTTGTAGATGGTGTTCTTGGATGAAGCAGATGAAATTCTGGTAATTTCATGTGTTGTGCATGTACTTGTGACGTTCATGGATGATTCTAGATCGTACTTTATCCTTGGTGTACATCTGCATTGATCGGAGTGTTCGTGATCATAGATTTTTCTGATGTGTGCTTGAGTTTTCATGTTCTTGGCCGACATGATGGTGTTAGCGTGTTGGTGATCCATGAAGATTAATATTTTATTTTTTGGCATGTTTTAAGGTGTTTGTTTTGGTCCTCACTATGTTGTGACCGACTTGTGTTTGTGCACATTGAAATTTATTCATGTATTGAGGCCGACTGAATAGTGGATGTAAATCCGTATAGTGGATATATATAAGTGTTTATTTTCCTCATTTAGAGGCAATGCTCAGTGTGTACAAGAGGTGTACATGTGCAAATAAAGGTCAAATAATTCAAAAACAGAGCAAAGTGTGAAGAAGTTTGAGCAGACTATTGAAGAGTGTGTAGAAGTTTCTGTGCACCTAATTGGAACTATAATCAGGCTTTTGTAGAAGGTAATTTCTTAGTTCAACTTCATCAGATGGATTTAATTTGATTATTTTATGTAAGGCAGTGAGCCTTCCCTTTGAGCAGTGTACTCTAGGCAGTGCACCTAAATGCAAGTGCATTCCTTTTTTATTCTTCATTATACTTCTAACAGTATATGATCTTGTGGACTAACATCCACCATGGTTTTTCCCCTAACAGGGTTTCCATGTATAAAATCTTGGTGTTCATAGGTCCCTGATGTGTTATTAATTTATGCTTGCACTATTATTTACCAGATCTGAGATTTAATGTTAATTAATGTTGTATAAGTTTGATTTTGGTAACAATTGATTCACCCCCCTCTCAGTTGTCTATCCTTGTTTTTCCAACAATTGGTATTAGAGCTAGTTCCTCTGAAGAAGCCTAACAGTTTGAGGTGATCAAAGATGGCATCATACAAGAAGGATAGTCCTAGATTCGATGGTACAAACTAATCCTTATGGAAAGTTAGAATGGAGTACCATTTGAAGTGTATTGGAGAACCTTTCTCGGAGATCACACAAAGTGCATATAATATTCCTCAGAATGGTCCATCCTTTGAAGATGAGATCAAGCAAGAAGAAGCTAATACCACGGCTATTGAAGCATTATTGAGTGCTTTGACAGATTTGAATATGACAAATGTATTAGGATTAAAGGCTGCATACCAGATCCAGAAAAAGTTGGAAACATTGTGTATACACCTAAAAATGGTCTGGAGCATCCTATTAATTAAATACAAATTATTTGATTAATTATCCTAATTTCCTCTACTGTTTGAATAAATAGAAATATTTATTTATATAGTTCACATTTAATATTCATCTTAATTAAATAAACAAAATTAAATACTTTGTTCGATTTAATTATTAAATCCCTATTATATTCTATCACATCCATCTTAAATTAATAAAATAAAGATCAAAACACTTTATTGATTAATTGCCATATTCCTCTGTTTAATTTAATAAACAACTATCCTATAGTTCGTTTTATTAAATTATTTATCTCCCTTTTCCTAATTTAAATAAATCAAAAATATTTGAATTAGAGCACAAGGAATATTCCAATCTACATTTCCTCAAAAATGAATTAGATTTCCTATGTCTAAATCATGTCTAAAATATGTCACAATTAATGCTTTGAAACTTCACGGGAAGTTTTGGAGACAAATTGGAGACAAATTTGGAATTTGATCTCTCAATCCTCCTCCATCAATTCTTCCTCTTCTCCTGCCTGGTGTTTTCATGGGTAGAGACAACCTCCATTTTTCTCTCAATCTTCTCCATCTCTCACCATTCAATTCTCCAGATTGAATCCAAGCCTCTCAAAGCTTTACCTGTGCATTTCTACAGCCAGGAAATCTATAAACAAAGCCTCATTGAACCAAAGAAAGGATCCAGATAATCTAACTTTTGCACTCTTACTCTGCAGGAATTCAAACATCAAGCATCAAGCATTAAGCAATCAAAATTTCACATCAATGGCTGCCTCCTGTAGCTACAATTATCTGTTTCACATCAATACCATGCTAGTTTAATTGATTTATCATCTAGCATTGGATTATCATCATCTCGTTCTTTGAATTGTCATTTTAACAGTCTTATTTGCTTAAACAATCTGAGAGCAATCAGGATTTAATAAATCTTTGGAGATAGAGAGCAATATGATGCTTTTGATAGATAATTCCTTTGAATTGATTCATTTAACTTGTCTATTGATATAATGTTGTATTAAGAAGTGTCTTTTGTGCTTATTCACTTATTCTACACTTACAATTTGGTGCCCACCATGGGGCATTAACCCCAATTTTATCAAAATTATCAATTTTCTGGAAAGTTTCACGTAGGTTCTCGACGTGTTTTTCTTGTAGCGCTTCCGTTAAAAGTTTTAGCACTTCTGGTCGCTGTTTTAGGGCTTTCGGTTTTAGCACTTCCGGTCACTGTTCTAGTGCATACGGTCACTATTTTAGCGCATCGGGTAATTTAGCGCTTCCATGGAAAACTTCGGTGCTTCGGTACCCTGTTTCAGTGCTTTCGGGTTTTAGCGCATCAGGTAACTATTTTAGCACTTCAGTGCAATATTCTAGCACTTTTGTAAAATCAGTCTGGATACGACGCATCCGTGGCCAGATTTTAATTTTTTCACAGTTGGACTAAAACGTATCAATCTAGGATAGTCACTTCAAAGTTATCTAAAATTGATCAATCTAGGATAACCACTTCAAAGTTTCTAAAATTGATCAATCCTAGGATAGTCACTTTCTTGTTTTTCTTAAAACAAATCTATCAATCCTAGGATAGTCACCGCATTTTTACAATAGAAGTTAAAAAGAACATCATGATTTCTGTGAAGCAACACCTTCACATAGATTAGAAAATTTATTTTTGGGCTTTTAAAATGGAACAAACTTATATGCTGTGTTTGTGGTGATTAGGCTTATGCTCTCCCCTTAACTGGGTGACCAAAGTGACAGATTCACTTTTATTTCAGGTCATTTACACTTTATTAAATCCTTTAGCAGGCCTGCCGTAGTGGGAAAAAGTACTCACCCTACGGGAACGACCTAAGTGGGAACAACCAAAGCCAGGTTTTCCAACCCACTATAATAAAAATACAAGTTGTTAATGAAAGTCCAACTTGATGGTAGTGAGCAAGATAACCATCCCCAAAATCTTTGTTCTAAAGATTGGGAGGTCTCCTAAGGGAGTTTATCTATTTGCCACACCGAACAGAACCCTATCTACGAACCATAGAGTAGTTTCTCGCCGAGTCAATATCCATACATTGTCATACTCACGGTGCAAGGGGAGGGAAGAATCTACCCCCAAGACACTCACCATATAATTACCAAGGACCGCTTGCTCAAGGGATTCAGTATCTGCTTCCGTCACTTTGAGTACGCGCCTGGCAAGGACAAAAACACGGGCGCCCTCTAGGGGGTGACACTGCTATGTGAGTCAATCTAATTCAAGATGTGGGCTATGAGTATAATGATGACCTACTTGTCCTTAAGTGTGAGTCTATTTGATTTGTGTACACTTGTTAAAACAACCCATCAAAATCAATAAAGATCATTCGTGATTTTTGAACATACACAATCTTTTCAGTTTTAAAAACACTTATTCAAAATTGCTTTCCGTGTTTTCACAAATTCATTTAAATCAGATTAAAGATCATCCTAAAAATTTCAAGTCAAAAACAAATTAGAAAATCCATGTTGCAAAAATGGAAGTCCACCATGTTTCTCAAAAGAAAAATCAAAGTCACAAAACTCCAAAAACCTCTCAGTTATAGAAACAAATTGAGAAAACAACGTTTTCTATATCAAAATCGGAAACTCCTTTTACAACATAGAACTTTCATCCATAGATATCACGATTTTGCTAGGGGTCACACATTAGATTACACAATAGAGCCAATCTACTCATGAGCCTTCTTCCAGAGGAGAGCTCTCACATAATTCCACAACCATAGTCAACAAATTCACCCTTATCTTCCGCAATCTCTAATACAGTATGCCACAAGACCAAATCAAATTTTGCAGTAGAAAGTCTTAAAAGGTCCTATTTTTAGCATTTTGGAAAACTTGTTTCAGTGCTTCGGATCACTGTTCTAGCGCTTTCATGAAACAACGCTTTTGGGCACTGTTTTAGCGCTTACAGTCGTTATTTTGGCACTTCTGGCCAAATAGCGCTTCTATTTTCTTTTACAGCGCTTCTGGATTTTATTTCGGCACTTCTGGGAAGTAGTGCTTCCGTCATTTTCTCCAGCGCTTTCGGGCATTGTTTCAGCGCTTTTGTCAAAATAGCGCTTCGGTCAGCTGTTTTAGCGCTTCTAGATTTTGTTCCAACGCTTTTGGGAAATAGCGCTTCTGGTTTCTATTTTAGCGATTTTAAAACAGAGAGTTCAAAATTTTTACCAGTCCATCAGTCTGTCATTTTATCTACATTTTTCATCAGAATCAAATTTCTTCTTATCAGAATCACTGTTTAGGAACCAAAGTCAGAAAGGTTTATACAAATTTCCAAACTTATCAACTGAAACGAGATCTTGCAAATCACAAGTGTCAAAAATCAAATACACAATCAATTACTACAATGGAGTTTCATTATTAGGATACTATCATCCTTCATCACGAAACCAAGTATAGTAATTAACTTTTTAAATATTGTCTCATCAATAAGATCAATCATCTTATTTGACTTTGTTTAAAAAAGTTTAATTGACACTATCCCGCACATAAGATCAACATTTCAGAAGAAAGGGAAAAAATTTGTATGCCAATCTTAACTAGGTCCCAAAAATAGAGACTCTTAGAGCAAGAAATTTTAAAATCACAAGAAATGGCAGAAGAAAATCCTTGGAACAATCTGAACCGCAATGATAAAAATGAAATAACTCCGGAAGATATCCAAGCGGCTCAACAAGATCCCAAGTTTCACATATTTATGGAAAAAATTCTAGAACAAGACATGGAAAAATATCTTTTAATGTTAGCCGAATCAAAGGCAAAACTTCCAAAAGATTTTGATGTAAACCGTTTGAAGGAAACACCTGAAATGAATGAGACTGAGATAATACAACCTACGCAAATAATAGATCCAGTTGCTACTTTAACATCACTGATGCAAATGTTACAACAACAAATACAAGATATGACGAAAGGGAGTACCAAGAGATATGTGATACAGGAAATTTGTCCTTATCTTTTCAACACAATGGTCGTCTTGATACCTTTTCCTAGACATTGTGAGATCCCAAAATACAATAAGTATAATGGAAGAACGGATCCAATTGATCATATCAGAGAATTTAAAACAATGACTCTTGAGTTTTCCCAAGAGGAAACTTATTTAATGAGATTATTCCCAAGGAGTTTGGGAGGATCATCCATGGAATGGTTTTCGAAGTTAAAACTAGGTATCAAAACTTTTGAGGAACTCGTCAACATATTTATCTCTCAGTACTCATTCAACATCCAACACGATGTTACTATCAAAGATCTTTACAATCTAAAACAAAACAAAGGAGAAACGTTCTTGTCTTTTCTCCAAAGATGGCGACGCTTGTTCGCTAGATATCCTAGATCAATTCCTGAAGAAGAGAAGATGGAATTGTTCATTGAAAACTTGACAGAATAAATGAGTTATAGATTGGAACTACAATGTCCTCCAACATTTGAGAAAGTGATAGAAAATGGTCTTAAGATTGAAGAGGCATTAGTCAAGAGAGGAGTTATCAAGCATTTTAATGACAAAGCAAACAACACAAGTAACTCCTCAAATCAATACTCAAGCGATGAGAAGCCAAAATTTTGGCAAAAGAACTGAAATACAAATGAGACAAAAAATGATCCCCAAAACGTCAAATCGGTTTTCAATTTGACAGCGTCCACATCAAAGAACTAGAAAAATGAGAAAAATGTCAAGTCAAATACTATACAAAGCAATGAAATCATAAAACCACAGTCGTATCAAAAACTGTCAAATCGGCAAAGGTTCACACCTTTGGGTCAAACAATGGAATCAACAATGAAGGAACTAGTTACCAAAGGCCTTCTCACTGCACGGGAAGCTAGGTTCTGGGATCCAAAAGTCAAACCATCATGGTGGAATGACACTGATTATTGCAATTATCATAATAACAAGGGTCACAAAACCAATGACTGTATGGAGTTGAAACATGCAATACAAGATTTGGTGGACAGCAACAAAGTGTATGTGGAAGGACCTTAAAATAACAATGATCATTCGGCCTTCAAAGATCCTTTACCAAATTATGACAAAGGTGCATCATCCTCAAACAGCAAAGGAAAGAATTCCAATCATGTGTATGACACAACAATCCTTTGTCTATCTAAAGTCAAACATGATTATGCAGTTAGTGATAACATTGATGAAAATGAAACCAACAACATTACCTCTTTGGATTTACTCCCAAGCGTGCAAAACTCTAATAATCAAATAAACGTCTTAAAAATTAGAGAAAATGAAGAACATCAACCCGCCAATGTGCTAACTAGAGGACAATCCAAGGTAATGTTAAAAGGAATTGGCTCCACACATGCAGTTCCACCTCCATCGAATTATGATGTTATCAATCAAATGCAAAACACCCCTCGAGAGAATCAAGAACATCAATCGGCAAACATCATGACTAGGGGGCAAGCCAAGGTAGTATTAAAAGGAGTGGGATCTCAATGTGCGGTTACACCTCAATCTCATTATAATATTGTCGATCAATTGCAAAACATCCCCGCACAAATATCGATACTGGAACTCCTTAAATTGTCACCATCACATAAAGAAGTTCTCGAACAAGCATTAGTTGCCACAACCGTACCAAAGAATCTGGATGTTTGTCAATTCCAAGCTATGGTGGGACATTTGACTACCCCTCATTTTCTGTCATTCTCTCAACAGGATGATGTCTCATTAAACCATCCGCATAAAACAACATTGCATATCGAAGTATGTATCCATAATCATCATGTTAAGAGAGTTCTAATAGATGGGGGAGCTGGTCTGAACATTTGCACCCTCAAATTAGTCCGTGCACTAGGATATTCCAAAGATGCTATTGATGCTCGACGAAAAATGACCATCAAAGCATATGATGAGGAGGAAAGATCGTCCAAAGTCTTAATTGTATTACCCATTCAAGTGGGACCCATGATGAAGCATATAGCATGTCAAGTATTGGAAAGAGAGTTGACATACAACATACTCTTAGGATGACCCTGGATTCATGAAATGCAGGTCGTACCTTCTACATACCATCAATGCCTAAAGTTTCCAGTAAACGGACAAGAGGTGACTATAGCTGTTGATTATAGTCATCCACAACGTTGTGACACATTAAGAATATCTCAAGACACCTTTGTCCCTCACAATAGGGAAGCTTCAAGTTCATCATCATCCAAGGATGAACAATGTCCAAGCATCACTACCAAGTGGGTGCAAAAGAAAGGTAAAAAGAAAGAAACAAGTCATATTGAAACAAACAATCCGGATACACAAACTTCTCTATCAGACAAATTTCAAAATCAAGTTCAGTTGATAGATAAAGGAATGGGACAGTACTCAATGGAGTAATCACTTAACTTATCATAGTTAATGCCATCTCCTAGGAAATATAGTCAACCATCAATGATAAAACCTCCAACATCTTTACCTAGCATAGTTCTTCAAGAAATATTTGTAAAATCCGGAACCATAGCAGAAGAAATAGACAATAAAGCAATCCTGGATTGGCTACACAAGGATGAAGAAACATCAACATCAAAGATCGGTATCAAAAATGTTAGCATCAACATAGACAAGTATGGAAAAGGAAAGGCTATTCTTGAAAAGATGGGTTATGAAGGAAAAGGACCTGTGGGATTAAGAAAGGAGGGAATCTCAGAACCTATCACACCTCTCACTCTCCACACAAAAGAGAAACTAGGACTAGGATATTCTGAAGAAGAGAAGCAGGAGCTAACAATGACAGCTATGGAAAATATCCTTCACCTTAGAGATGGTTTTGAAATAGACTCAAATGAATATGAGTGGGCATTACCTTATGATCTACTTTTTGTTGATATTCCAGTCGAAGTGATTCAAAAATATGCACCTACACGTGAGGAGGGCCAAGGCTCTGGGTCTAGACCATTCGTCACGAGATCACTAAATATCGATGACTCTAATGAGGATGAACAGAATTTGAGTGAACTAGATGATTTTGAAGAGGGTACCATCATGGATCTCGATATCCCAAATGACAATTATGATGATATTGTTGTCCTCACCATTACCTCCATTGACCTAAATCAATCTGATGATACCATGCCATTAATCCATCTGGAACTTATTGATTGGGAACCTATCGAACCTTTAACTGTACCAAAATTTGCAAATGATGATGCCATCGTGCATTTCCTATGTCATACCGAACCTGAAACAAATTTTATCTATAATACTCATAACAACATGACTCAGCAGGAGGGTGTCAAATCTTCCAGTTGCAAAATTGACAACAGGGAAAATAGATCTAATGGTGAAAACCATTATATGGAAGCATTATATCTGGAAAAAGTAAAAATAAAGAACGCATCCAACAATGAAAACCTTTCTAAGGCACTGAAGGATGGAAGATTTGACACTCTCCTAGAACACTATCATGAGTGATCATCCATTCTGGTCGAACCTACACAATCGATGGACATTGGCACAGAAGAGAAAGAAAAAGTTCTACATCTAGCAAAATCAATGACTTATCAAGAGAGACTAAAATTTATCAATTTCTTTAAAGAAAGAAGAATTAACTTCGCTTGGTCATATTTCGATATGCCAGGCTTAGATCCAAATCTGCTTATGCATCATTTGTCTTTGCCAACAGGAATCAAGCTTGTTAAGAAAAAATTAAGAAAAATGCATCCTCACATCGCATTGATGGTAAAGACATAATTAAAGAAATTGTTGGACGCTAAATTCATAAGGTATATAGACTATGCTGAGTGGATATCAAACATAGTACCTATTTCAAAGCCAAACAACAGCATCAGAATCTGCACGGATTTTAGGGACCTCAATAAAGCATGCCCGAAGGATGATTTTCCACTACCAAATATAGACATCATTGTGGACGTGATGGCAGGACATGCCATGTTATCAATCATGGATGACTTCTCTAGGTACAATCAAATAAGAATAGCTCCAGAAGATCAGGAAAAGATGGCTTCTACATGCCCATGGGGAACCTTCTGCTGGAAAGTCATGCCATTTGGTCTAAAGAATGCAGGAGCCACTTATCAAAGAGCAATGATGACAATCTTCCATGATATGATGCACACTTTTATGGAGGATTATGTGGATGACATCTTGGAAAAATCTACTACAAGAGGACATCTACATATACTAGATAAAATCTTCACATGGATGGAAAAATTCAATGTCAGGTTAAACCCCAAGAAGTGTCTCTTTGGGGTCACATCAACAAAACTACTAGGATATATTGTTTTGGAAAAGGGCATTGAGGTGGATCCAACAAAAGTCAAAGCGATTATGGAGATGTCACCTCCTAAGAACATCAGCCAGCTCAGATCACTACAAGGATGACTTCAATCAATCAGAAGATTCATCTCCCAACTGGCAGACAAAAGTCATCCTTTTAATCATCTATTGCATAAAAATATAGTTTTCAGGTGGGATGAAGGGTGTGAAACAACATTCAATCAAATCAAGCAATATCTGATGTCACCACCCATTCTAATGCCACCAATAGAAGGAAGGCCTCTCATTTTGTACATTGCCATGACATATATCTCTTTGGGGGCACTATTAGCACAAGACGACTATGAAGGGAAAGAGTGTGCCATCTACTACATCAGTAGAACTTTAAATGGCTATGAAATAAACTATACATTCATAGAAAAGTCCTGCTTAGTAGTGGTGTTTGCTACTCAACAGCTAAGACACTACATGTTGACTCATACAATCAGATTGATTGCAAAGATTGACCCTTTAAAGTATCTACTAAGTAAAGTTGCCTTAACAGGTAGACTGGCAAAATGGGTTATGCTCCTAAGTGAATTCGACATTCAATATGTCGAGAGAAAGGCAATCAAGGGACAAGCAATCGTTGAATAGCTAGCTGAAGCTCCTCTACCAGATGATCACCCAATGACAATGAAATTTCCAGATGCAAACATTATGACAGCAATGCCCTAACAATGGATACTATATTTTGATGGATCGTATACACAACGAGGATCAAGAGCAGGGATCTTTTTCATCTCTCCCCAAGGACACACAATTCTGAAATCATATAGACTCATGTTTCAATGTACAAATAATGTGGTAGAATATGAGGCATTGATTATTGGGGTCAAGATAGCAATTCAATGGAAAATCACGGATTTATAGGTATATGGAGACTCTCAACTAGTTATTTATCAAGTAAATGATGAGTATCAAACAAAAGATGAAAAATTGATGTCCTACAAGCAGCAAATAGATAATCTAAAACAATCCTTTGTCAGTATCAAGTTTGATCAGATTCCAAGGGCAGAGAACAAAGCTACAGACGCTATGGCTACAATTGCTTCATTACTACAATTGCCTGAGAAGCGTGTTTGTTATGAGTTTATGGTAGAAAAAGTATCATGTCCTTCCCATTATCAATCAGAATCCGCTACCATATGCCATCTAGAAACCACTGAAACCTCCATATATGATAAAACTTATGCTTACCTGAAAGATGATATTCTTCCTCCCGATCTTTCCAGGAACCAAAAATGAAACTTTATTCGCCAATCCGCTCGACATACTTTAATAACATATGTCCTTTATCGTCGAGGTCTTGATGGTACCCTAATGTCTAGAACGCAATGAATCTGAAATGGCCCTACGAGAAGTTCACGAGGGTATTTGTGGTACTCACTCGAGTGGAATAACTCTAGCTAAGAAACTCCTTCGTTTGGGATATTATTGGCCATGCATGGAGAAAGAGTCATATCATTTTGTCAAGAAATGTCAAAAATGTCAAGTTCATAGCAATCTGGTTCATGCACCAGCACAAGAACTGCATCCCTTCACATCGACTTGGCCTTTTTGTCAATGGGGCCTAGATCTGGTAGGAACAATAAATCCATCTTCATCTAATGGACACAAGTTAATTATTATAGCTACAGAGTATTTCACGAAATGGATAGAGGTAGTACCTCTTACTACCATCACTGGGAAGTAGATTTCCTCTTTCATCTTGAACTACATCATCTGTCGCTATGGAATCCCTCAATCTATAATCACAAATAATGGATGACCTTTCAAAAATCAAGATGTCCAAGAGCTATGTGATAAATTCGACATCCAACATCATTTTTCAACATCACACTATCCTCAAGGGAATGGCCAAGCAGAGGCCTCAAACAAAACCATACTCAAAATTCTCAAAAAGATGGTTAACGATGTTGGACGTGATTGGCATGTTCAACTCAACCCTGCACTATGGGCTTACAGAACAAGCATCAGAACACCAATGAGAGCTACACCATTTGCTTTGGTATATGGATCAGAAGCCATATTACCCATTGAATTTGAAATTCCATCCCTTTGTGTATCACTCAGAGGTATCATTTCAGATGAAGACTATAGGGTATCTAGACTGCAGGAACTGGAATTGTTGGATGAACGTCGTCAACAAGATGTTAATCATCTAACAGCTTATCAACAGAGGATGTCAAGAAGTTACAATCACAGGGTAAAATCGTGGGTCTTTCAAGTTGGTGACTTGGTACTGAAAGAAAACCCTAGGAATCAGTAGGACATGGAGAAGAAAGGAAAATTTGAGCCTAACTGGCTTGGTCCCTTTGTCGTCATATCAGTGTATGGATCAGGAGCATATCAGCTATCAACGTCATAAGGGGATTTGTTTGATGAACCTATCAGCAGTATTCATCTCAGAAAATTCTATGCTTAAAACTCCTAGTGCATGGGGCAAACTTTTGAAAATTATTTCCTTAGTGAAAACTTGGCAAACAGGCATCTTGGCAAACGCAAAAATAAAAAAAAGAAAGAAAAACAGAAAAATGAGAAAATACAAAAACATAAAGGGTGTAATCAAAGCATATGGTGAAAACCTGGAAACAGGCATCGTATGTGATTCTAAGATTAGCTTTCCCATCTATTTGGATATATGTCAGGATCATTAGTCTAGGTAGCCAGTATCAATTCATATCATATCATTCGTTTGGCCATCATTACATCCATTATCAAATTCATGTCACATGGTCAACATATCACTCCATAGCTTGGGGGAAACATCTGGATATCATTAGGGGAAATACATATGACATCGAATTCACCAATTTGGGAACACAACAGTATGGCAGAAAAACTGAAAGCAAGATCAAAATGCAATATCAATCATCATCAGAAAAGCATCAAATATCCATATCGTATCGAAAATCCAAAAACATGTCAAAAAGGTAAGTTTGAAAAAGCAACATTCAAAAACATAGGTTTGTGTCAGTCTAACTACGTGGTCTCTGCGTGTGTAACATAGGCAAGGCTAATCTTTGATCAGCCCCCAAGACCCCTAAGTTAGGTTACTAGGTTAGGTCTTTAGTCAAAAATCTCGAAAATCCAAAAACATGTCAAAATCAGGATGGATGATCTAAAATCTGAATAATGAATGAAACACTCTAAGTAAACAATGGATAAATTGTACCTTTTTTATTATCATTTCTTTGGAGTAACTCAATGATGTATTGAACTAGAGGAACAAGGAAAAAGAATGATATTTTTATTGTCTATTGTATGTACGATAAACATATAAATGTGTGAATTATCGGGGGATGTGCTATGCAAATGTATCACCGATGACATTCAGAATTCACACACTCAAATGATTATCTCTTCTTGTTTACACAATGAATGCTCAGGTCATCTCGGTTCAATTATACCTAAGATGCTTGTGTTCGATTGCAATATCAAAAATCATGAAAGAAGTACTTAGGTCATCATTGGTCTAACACATACCTTTGACGCTTGTATTCACTTTCAACATCCAATAAAAGCTCTATGATGATACCAAGCACAAAAAGACTGTTAAAATGACAATTGTTTTACATATAGTTACATGTTAAAAATTAGATTGCATTCATCATCATTCATTCTCTACAGAGTATTTGTTGCATAAAGGATTCCAATCAATGATTATCTTAACTACAAATAAGATGAAGTATACTTGACATAAAATCCAAAAATCATCAAAAAAACATATAAGAGTCATCATCGCATCATTTAGTATCATCATTTCATCATTCATACATACATCAAATAAACTATGAATTAAATTGTACCATAAGTACATCCTGTTTCATTTTACCATAACACCATTCACTACATTATCATCCATCCACATCATATGCATACATCATTTACCATCCATACATTTAAATAAAATCACATCATTATTGTCATCCATTATCATTCATCATAAGATCATCATTCAACACCATCATATTTGAAATTGAAAAGCATTTATCCATCCATCCATACATATTATCACATTTTGATCACATCATATATCCATATATCATATATTCTACACATGCATTTATCATTACATCATTGCATTAAAATAAATAATCATTCATATACATCATCACATTTAGAATTAAATCATCACAAAATCATATAATAAAAGCATCCATCATATAGAAATCATAAAGCCATCGTCATATCACATCAACTGCATCTCATATATATATCACAAATGTCAAGTATACAATGAAGTCTGGTCTACAAAATACATAATCAACAATGAGCCACAATCATAATATACATCATAGAGGATCACAATGCAATCTACGACTTCCTACTGCTAGAGTGAGCAGGCCTAATAGGACCTGTACCACCCCCACTCCTAGAAGGACCCAGATCTATGGAATCTCTGCGTGGAGGCTGTGTCACCCCCTCACTGACTATCCGTGTATGTGTTCGTCCAGATCTCGATGGGGCATAACTGACTCGGCGCTCGGCAGGCACTACATCATGATATCGGCCTTTGTAGAACTCTGCCTCTCGGCCAACCCGCATAACCTCTCTCATATAATCTCCTATAGAGGTGCCATCGGCCAATCTCTGGAGAGTCTCAATTGTCTCCTGTGCCCTCTTGGCAATCTGCTGAGCACTATCTCGCTCAGCTGTCAAGGTATCAACCTGCGTCTGCATAGCGGCTAACTCTCCTTGTACCTGTGCTAAGGTATGTGTATGAGCCTGAGACTATGCTTGCATCTGAGTCTAGGTCTACACAAGCATACCCCAAGCCTGTACCAACTGCCCCTACAAATTTTGGACCTATGCCTGGAGCCCAGCTATCTGCCTCTACTGCCCGACTGCTGGCACTATCAGTGCCTACCTCTTGTGAGGCCTGCTAGAAGAAGGAGCACTGCTGATGCTTGGCCTTGCCCCTCTATCTCCTCCACTGCCGCCATCACTATCATCATCACTGCTATCAAAACTCCTGCTGCTCTCTGAACTACTGCCTGATGAAGAATCATCTCCACCCCTACTATCTGCAGAACCCTCTACCACATCCTCCTCTACAGGTAAAGGTGTTGGCCCATCGGGGATAGTAATGTGAGGATGGGGGACCAAGGCCAGGAATGCTACGTAATCCTCTATCACAGCTGCCTCTGAGATATCTCTTTGCATGTCCCAAGGAGATGGTTGTAATGTCCTGTATCCCTCTACAATAACATCATATGACAGTGTGGGACCCCAATCAGGAATATCCATCCGTCGCCATGCATAATGGGCTACTCCCTATGGCATGCAATGAACAATGCCATATTGTCTGTATACTCAACGGAGCAAGAATCTCTCTAATACAAATGGTGTCCGACCGATGAGGTACATAGAATCACAAAGAAATCCCAACACTACACCATCCTCATCCCACTCCTCGCAGTCAAGGTATGGACGCCAGAAAACTGTCTCGGTGTCATCAAACACCCATCTCTAGTGCTCTAACTTGCCCATCTGGGCCTGTGTGAACCGACCTCTATATCTAAAAACATACGGTTTGCCGGCTGGTCTATTTGCAACTGGAAATGACCGACAAATAGCAAAATGCTCCCAAGCCCACACCTGTAAAAGATTCATCCCTGCAGATAAACTATGTGCACCTAGGTACACAACTAAGTGTAGGTAATGTAAATATGTGCTAGCATGCACATCCCCCATGCATATCTGGTACCGTGTACCATCATGCTCTCAAGAGTCCTACCCCAGCCAACGAGGAATCCCTTTGACCTGTGATTAGGGCAAAGGAAACCTCTAGTGAATCTAGCTAGCACTGTTGGTAGTGTCGCATAGGAATCCACGATCCTTCGCCATAGAACGCTCGGACCCTCTATGTCCTCATCCTGAAAAAATCTGCGGAGAGCATCTCTACTACTGGTCCCATGAGAATCATAACTGACAATCTCCCCCATGAACAGAATGCGGAAAATATGCCACACATTGTCTAGTGTGACTGTCATCTCACCGGTGGGTAGGTGAAAGGTGTTGTGGTCACTATGCCACCTCTCAGCCAACGCAATCAACAGACCCCGATTAATCCTAATCTGGGGCATATCAAGCAAGCTCGTAAGGCCACAATGGCCTATCACCTGAAGCTCATCTAGTGTCAGATGAGGTATCAAGTCTGTCGTCTGTGGAAACCTCTCTCACATTTGGAGGGTACCCAGATCCTCCTATCATCATAATGAAAAATCTACAATCAGTGAACTATGTCAAGAAATCAAAGGTCATTCTACTATCAAATCTATTTCAAAATCTTTGGTATGAATTTTTGATCAAAATTCATAGGTGAACATCAAACCTCACCTATCATGATGTTCATCAAACATTACCTAGATCTCACCTATCATGAGATTTATCAAGTATTGAATCATTTCCTCACCTATCATGAGGATCATCAAGAAATAGGATTTCTTCTCTCCTATCATGAGAGTTAATCTTATTTAAATCATCAAATCCAACATTGAGAATGTGGATTGTCAATCATACCAATCAGAAGAATGGACATGATCAGAATTGATGAAATTAAGGTTCACTAAGTCAAAATCTTTAATTCTGACATGGAAGCGCTAAAACAGGCTTCCAAAGCACTACTTTATCAGCTAAAAGTGCTACAATAGTCTGTCAAAGTGTCACTTTACCAGAAGCGCTAAAACAGGCCTTGAAAGCGCTAATCTACCGACTCAAAGTGCTAAAAGTCTCAAAGCGCTAAAATTCGGCTTCAAAGCACTATTTCTAGACTCCCATGCGCTAAATCACTGAAAGCGCTACTTTACTGACTGGAAGTGCTAGAATTTTAAACGCAAGTGCTAAACTACCTACTGGAAGCACTACATCAGAATGTAAGCGTTACAGCGCGGCTTGAAAGCGCTAAAACTCTCCTAGACACGCCTAAAGGCTAAAAAGCATTAAAAACAAAAATGCACGAATTACGAGGAGGTCAAGGGGTACATACCGGGGGTCCATACGCAGGCAGTCGTCAATGATGTCGAACGCATTTGAATCGGTGAGTGTGGTAGGGGATAGGCATCTTGCTCCAGCTGGCAGAAAAGTCTTTATCACGAAGAATTTTTGAACTCAAAAAGCACATATGACTTTGAAAATGACCTTTTAGCACTATTTATAATTTTTGAAAGGTATTTTTGGTGGATTTTATTACATTTTGATTGATTTTATCCATGAAATTAATTAAAACTCATTTGAGGGCTCTATTTCTTCATCATTTGTCGAGAGATAAATTATTTTATTATCGAAACATCATCAAAACATCATAAAATCATAAAAATTTGAAAAATTATAAAAATCATCAGATCATTAATTTATCTCCTTAGGGGGCATATTATCATCAAATCATCTTAAAATCAATTTTTGGGGCATGTCTGGGTCACACATAATTATTTTTCTTCATCATTAATCCTGGCAGTAGCAGCAAAATTTTCTTCGAAGCAACACGTAAACACATCACTTCGAAGAGGGGCAAAATGTATACACCTAAAAATGGTCTAGAGCATCCTATTAATTAAATACAAATTATTTGATTAATTATCCTAATTTCCTCTATTGTTTGAATAGAAATATTTATTTATATAGTTCACATTTAATATTCATCTTAATTAAATAAACAAAATTAAATACTTAGTTCGATTTAATTATCAAATCCCTATTCTATTATATCACATCCATCTTAAATTAATTAAATAAAGATCAAAACACTTTATTGATTAATTGCCATATTCCTCTATTTAATTTAATAAACAACTATCCTATAGTTTGTTTTATTAAATTATTTATCTCCCTTCTCCTAATTTAAATAAATCAAAAATATTTGAATTAGAGCATAAGGAATATTCCATTCTACATTTCCTCAAAAATGAATTAGATTTCTTATGTTTAAATCATGTCTAAAATATGTCACAATTAATGCTTTGAAACTTCACGAGAAGTTTTGGAGACAAATTGGAGACAAATTTGGAATCTGATCTCTCAATCCTCCTCCATCAATTCTTCCTCTTCTCTTGCCTGGTGTTTTCATGGGCAGAGACAACCTCCATTTTTCTCTCAATCTTCTCCATCTCTCACCATTCAATTCTCCAGATTGAATCCAAGCCTCTCAAAGCTTTCCCTGTGCATTTCTACGGCCAGGAAATCTATAAATAAAGTCTCATTGAACCAAGGAAAGGATCCAGATAATCTAACTTTTGCACTCTTACTCTGCAGGAATTCAAGCATCAAGCATCAAGCATTCACACATCAAGCATCAAACAATCAAACTTTCACATCTATGGCTGCCTCTTGTAGCTACAATTATCTGTTTCACATCAATATCATGCTAGTTTAATTGATTTATCATCTAGCATTGCATTATCATCATCTCGTTCTTTGAATTATCATTTTAATAGTCTTATTTGCTTAAACAATCTGAGAGCAATCAGGATTTAATAAATCTTTGGAGATAGAGAGCAATATGACGCTTTTGATAGATGCGCTAGTGAAAAGTGCTAAGCTACAAAGTCTAAAAGGCAAGTGGGAAGACTTGAAGATGAGTGAAGATGAGAATATCCTCTCTTTTTCTCAAAAGATAAATGAATTAGTGATGAACATTAGATGTGTCGGTGGAACCTTGGATGATGAAGAAGTTGTGGCTAAGATACTTAGATCTGTGCCTCTCTCCTACAAAACAAAAGCTCATGCTATTGATGAACTCAGGACAGTGACAAATATTACAAGAGACATGCTGATTGGAAAACTTGCTACATTTGAGTTGAGTGAATTTGGTGAATCTACTCCTAAGACTGAATCTGCATTCAAAGCTACAGTATCTAGAAAAAGCCAACATAGATACAATCCAGGTGAGAGTTCCAAAAGGACATTCAAATATGAAGATGAAATGAAAAAGATTGAAGATGAAGAAAGAGAATTAGAAGAACTGGAAGCATTGATTGTGAAAAGAGAAGCCAGAGGTCATGGTAAGTACAAAGGAAAGTTACCTATTAAATGTTTTTCTTGTAGTAAAATAGGTCATTTTGCATCTAGATGTCTTGAAAGAGTTTCTAAGTACAAACCTGAGAAGACTAGATTTCAAAGGAAATGTTATTATGTTGAAGAAGGTGTAACTGATGAAGAATTGATAAAGAAACCGGAAAAGAAGATGAATGGGTATTTATTGCTATCAAATAAAATGGTCAGGTGTCCACTGAATCTACTAGTAATGTGAATGTTGAGAAAACTCTTACAACAAAAAATGAAGAAAAGGATGAGTGGGTAATTGATAGTGGATGCTCACATCATATGACTGGTGACAAAAGCAAGTTTGTAAGCTTGGAAAACTATGATTGTGGTGTTGTAATATTTGGAGACAACACTTTTGGTGTGATTTGTGGCAAAGGCACTATTTCTTTTGGTGGTAAGCATAATACTGATGATGTTCTTTATGTAGTTGGCTTAAAGCATAACTTGTTAAGTGTTGGGAAGATGGTAGACAAGGGTTACATTCTTCAAATCAAGGATGGTAAGTGCAAAATAAGGGGAAGTTCTAGAAATATGACTTTTTTAGGTACAAAGACAAAAGGTAATATCTTTCAATTGAGTGTTGCTAGTGAAAGTTGCTTAATTTCTCATATTGATGTAAGTTGGTTATGGCATAGGAGGTTGTGTCATGTGAACTTTGATAGCATTTTCAAGATAAGCACTAATCAAGTAGTCAGAGATCTTCCTAAGTTAGTGAAGCCTACTGACACTATGTGCAAGGAATGTCATATGGGAAAGCAAACAAGAAATTATTTCTGGAGCAAACAGTATAGCTCTAATGGAGTACTAGATTTGATACATACTGATCTATGTGGTCCATCTAGAATCAGAAGTCTACAAGGTGAAAGGTATTTTATGTTTCTCATTGATGATTATTCTAGAATGATATGGGTTGATTTCTTAAGAAAAAATCATGAAGTGTTAGAAAATTTCAAAAGTTTCAAAGCTATGGCAGAGAATGAGATAGATCAGAAGATCAAATGTCTAATCTGGCAGAGGTGGTGAATTCACTTCCTGGGAATTCAATTCTTTCTGTGAAGATCATGGAATCCAAATACAGTTATCTGCTCCCTGGACCCCTCAACAAAATGGAGTTGTTGAAAGAAAGAACAAAACCATTCTAGACACTGCTAGAACCATGATGCTGGAAGAAAATGTTCCTCATTTCTACTAGAGAGAAGTTGTAAGTACTGCAGTGTATACCATTAATAGGGTGTATGTCAAAAGTAATTCTGGTAAGACACCTTTTGAGCTATGGTTTGGTTATAAGCCTACTATCAAGTATTTCAAAAAATTTGGAAGCAAATGTTACATCAAGAGATGATGATATAGGAAAGTTTGATGCTAGAAGTGATGAAGGAATCTTTTTGGGTTACTCTACTAAAAGTAAAGCTTACTGGTGCTTTAATAAGAGGTTAAAGAAAATGGTTGAAAGTGAAAATGTCAAAGTTGATGAAGATATTGTTAAACCATCCAGATATAGTGGATATGATTCAAATGATCAAAATGACAATACTAACAATGATGTTGAGACACAAAATCAACTTCAGATTGTTTCGGTGAACCAAGGGAATCAAGAGGTAGAGACTAGTAGAAGTGAAAAATAAAGAACAAAAGAACAAAAAGTTAGAGAAAATCCTAAGACTCCCAAATATGTAAGGAGAAATCACTCTGATAGTCAGATAATAGGAGACAAGAGAAAATGTGTGCAAACTAGAAGAAGAATTTTGGAAGAGTACTATCTAATTTCCAAAGCTGAGCCTAGCAATATCAATGAAGCATGCAAAGATGAACATTGGATGGAAGCCATGAAAGAAGAACTAATGTAGATAGAAAATAATGATACATGGGATCTTGATCCTAGACCTCAGAACAAAAATGTGATTGGAACCAAGTGGTTGTTCTGGAATAAGTTGAATGAGCAAGGTGAAGTGGTCAGAAATAAAGCAAGACTAGTTTGCAAAGGGTACTCACAGATGGAAGGTATTTATTTTGAAGAAAAATTTGCCCCTATTGCTAGAATTGAAGTGGTAAGATTATTTATTGCTTATGCTAATTTCAAGAATTATAAAGTCTATCAGATGGATGTAAATTCAACATTTATGAATGGTGAGCTAGAAGAAGAAATCTATGTTGAACAACCAGATGGATTTCAATTGAATAAATACATGGTATGTCGATTGAAGAAAGCTCTATATGGACTTAAGCAAGATCCTAGAGCTTGGTATGCTATATTGGATAAATACTTATTGAAGCTTGGATTCAATAAAGGTAATGTTGATAGCAATCTGTATTTCAAGTTGGATCAGTGCATAAAGAATTGATCATTGAAGTCTTTGTTGATGACATTATTTTTGAAGGTGATGATGATTTGTGTATGAAGTTTGTTGATGAAATGAAAAGTGAGTTTGAAATGTCAATGATAGGAGAGTTGAAATTATTTTTAGGATTGAAAATCACTCAGTTAAATGATGGAATTTTTATATCTCAGTCTAAGTATGTGAAAGAGCTACTGAAAAAAGTTTGGCATGGAAGATTCAAAGCTAGTTAGTACATCTATGATAATCGAATGCAAACTTACATAGAATGATGATTCTCCTAAAGCAAATCAAACAAAATATAGTTCAATGATTGGTGGATTACTTTATTTGACTTAGACCAGGCTAGATATAATGAATGTTGTATGCATGGTTGCGAGATTTCAAGCCGATCCTAAAGAGTCTCGTGTAACTGTTGTGAAAAGAATTTTCAGATACCTAAAAGGGACAGTTGATCTTGGTCTTTGGTATCCTAGGGATGATGATATTATCCTAAATGATTTCACTTATGCCGATTGGGCAGGAGATGTGGATGACAGGAAGAGTACTAGTGGTGGTGCATTCTTCTTAAGGAAGAAATTGGTATCTTAGCTAAGCAAAAAGAAAATTTTAATTTCATTATCTACTACTGAGGCATAATATATTGTTGCTGCAAACAGTTGTACCCAAGTATTATAGATGAAGAAAATGTTGAGAGATGTCAGAATTGAGTATGAAGAACCAATTGCCATATTTTGTGATAGTTCAAGTGCCATTAATATTTCTAACAATCCAGTGTTGCATTCAAAGAAAAAGCATATATCCATCAAATATCACTTTTTGAGAGATAAAGTGAGTGACAAAGAAGTTAGACTAGAATATGTACCTACCAAGGAGAAAATTGCAGAAATATTTACTAAGCCATTGCCTAAGGATACTTTTGAGTACCTCAGAGGAAAGTTAGGGGTGATTTCCTCTCCTGGTCAGGACTACGATGCAAGTCTTTGTATCAGTCCATGAATTCATAGCCATATCTTATTTTGGATTGATGTTGTGGTGGCTGCTACTCAGGGGGAGTAGTCAGATGATTCAAACTTGTGATCGGAGCATGTGTACCTTTTCTATTGATGTCAAAGGGGGAGAGAAGAGAAATGTGAAAAACATGGGAGAAGAAGGAAATAGGAAAGAGTGCACAATCTCAGGGGGAGATTGTTGGAAAAGAGCTAGTTGGGTTGGTGGCATTATTTTTCACATCATGTGTTGCCATCAATGCCAAAAGGGGGAGATTTTTGGATGTTGTGGTTGCATTGTTGATATGTGGTTGTCATTGATGTCAACACTATTAGCATTGATGATACTGAAGGCTGTATATGTCAAGGATATAGAGAAAATTGTAAAAATAATATTGTTGGTAGCCAGTGAAGCTGAGAAGGTCAGAATGTTGGAAATTTTTGTACATTGAAGATCTGAAGGTGCACTTAAAAGTGTTTGTTGTTGAAGCTTTCTAGTATGTTTTCTGAAAGTTTCAGAGGTTTGCATCAAGATTTGTGCAAGTTATGAAGATCTGTGTTCCTACAATTATTTAGTTTTTGTAGATGGTGTTCTTGGATGAAGCGGATGAGATTCTGGTAATTTCATGTGTTGTGCATGTACCTATGATGTTCATGGAGGATTCTAGATCACACTCTATCCTTTTTGTACATCCGCATTGATCAGCATGTTCGTGATCGAAGATTTTTCTGATTTGTGCTCGATTTTTCATGTTCTTGGCCGACATAATGGTGTTAGCGTGTTGCGGATCCATGAAGATTAATATTTTATTGTTTGTCATGTTTGAAGGTGTTTATTCGGGTCCTCACTATGTTCTGACCAAAATGTGTTGGTGTGCATTGAAATTTATTCATGTATTGAGGCCGACACTTGTTATTTATTCTTTATTTGAGGCCAACTAAATAGTGGATGTAAATCCATATAGAGGATATATATAAGTGTTTATTCTCCTCATTTAGAGGAAATTCTCAGTGTGTGCAAGAGGTGTACATGTGTGAATAAATTTCAAATCATTCAAGAGCAAAGCAGAGCGTGAAGAAGTTTTAGTAGAGTGTGGAAGAGTGTGTAGAAGTTTTTGTGTGACCAATTGGAATTGTAATCAAGATTTTGTAGAAGCTATTTTCTTAGTTCAACTTCATCAGATGAATTTAATCTAGTTATTTTATGTAAGCCAGTGAGCCTTCCCTTTGAGCAGTGTGCTCTAGGCAGTGCACCTAAATGCAAGTGCATTAATTTTTCATTCTTTATTATATTTCTAATAGGGTATAATCTTGTGGACTAACATCCATCGTGGTTTTTCCCCTAACAAGGTTTCCATGTATAAAATCTTGGTGTTCATGTGTCCCTGATGTTTTATAAATTTATGCTTGCACTTTTATTTATCATATCTGAGATTTAAGGTAGACTAATGTTGTATAATTTTGATTTTGGTAACAACTGATTCACCCCCCTCTTAGTTGTCTATCCTTGTTTTTCCAACAGTTACTATCTCCCAATCAACAATACCGTTGGGAAACGGACATTCTCAAACTTGTGAAACCAGGTGGAGTCGATGTCTTGTACCTACAAATGTGTAAACAAAGCATATGTTGAACATGCATATATCTCATAATCAAACACACCATGAAGAGAAAATCACAAAATCGCAAGGCACTCGCAAGCGAGTGATACAATTTTGTTCCCTTCACCAATACAATGTCAGAACAAACTGAAAAACCTAACATCCATAACTACTCATGAGCATATAACAATATTAATTAAAATAACATCTATGCTAATCAAAAGCATGTCATAATAATAAACATTAGAATAATGTACCATCACATCGTAATATAAAAACCAACATCGCTCCAAAGTTAGCAATCAAATAATAACAAAGTATCATAGTCTATCATAGTCAAGGTACTAATAGAAAACATAAGCATATCAAAGAAACACACTGTCTGATCATAAGAGAAAAATGGAGGGGTGCTACAAGAAATAAAAATATGAAACATAGTAGCTATCGAATGCCATAAGGCAAGAGATTAAGATAAACCTTCAACAACGATTATCATAGGCAAAGGTTAATACGACTATCAAATTCTTTAATAAATGATTTCTCTGAATTCTATCAAACGATAAATCAAAAATACCAAGCATTATATGATTAAATCTTAACCCCTAAAGAGATTACTAAGATCCACAGGTCATGGGAGTGAGTAAGAAATGAGCATGCCAAAGGACTAATCTCACATAATCTCAAGGTTGTGCGAAACGAGAGATAAGTTTGATCAGCTCTAGGAAACAAGGATTGAATCAAAGTAAAGCATTCAAAAAGAGAAGATGTTAATAGCAGGAGGTGTGCTAAAGTTATCATACATACAAATGAGAGATAAAGGCCGAGAAACATGAGATCACTGTGTGTAAACAAGGTAAAAGCTATGGATCGAAGGAAGACATTACAACATCCTAAAAAATAAAATACTAAATATGTCTAATCATCAAACAATCTGTATAATCCATATTCAAAGAAACCAATCGCCATCTGCCATTTGTACTTTGCATGTCACGGATATTACAAATCAAGGCATCAAATGCCATAACTATCGATTTCTACATAGTTGAACTTTTAAAAGAAATCAACAAGAATCGAAGTTCCTAACATAGTAAGCATCCAACGGTGATCAAAGGAAGGACCATTAAAAGAAAACGCATTGCACAACTGCCAAGCTTAAATCACCTAGCATCTTTTCATCAGAGGGAAAGGCAATAAAAGTGTTGAAAGCTAAGCACAATCAAGATAGGGCCATAAAAGAAAAATAAAGGCAAAAATAAAGTTAGCATGCAAATATTGGGATGGATTTTCATCAAAAGGAATATAATCGTTCAAAAGTTGATTGAGATAGAGGTTTAGAAAATTTCAGGCAAATGCATCAACAAGGAAAAAAATGCCAAGGCTGCATAAACCATGCTACGCAGGGTAAAGTGGTCAAGTTACTCAGTTCAGGATGCCATTCCTAAGACAATAAAAATGAATATTTTCACCATGAATAATATCCTATATGCAATACTTCTATCGATAGGTTCTCTAATAAATTGGCATAAAACATAGAACTTTGTATACTCACAAAACAAGACCATCCCACTTCAATCATAAATATCAAATATAAATCGGTATATATTGAATCAGACAAATGTAGTGTAACGCCTCGCCACACAAACCCCATAGGACACAAAAAACTAACAAAAGACACAACAATTTTATTTTTTAGATAACACTATGCAACACCCATAAAAAGATAAACATACAACATTATGATAATTACATAATGACACCAACTAGTCCCATGGGGTTACATGGTTGCATTACATGAAAATGTTCCTAACCCAATAACATTGTTACAAATTAAATGCCAAGAGAATAAATGATAGAAGCATACATATATAAGATAACATAATGATCACACATAAATATCCATAATTCAACAGAGAAGATAAAAGTGTGTACATCATTGTATTACATTACAAACTCAAAGTTCAATGATACAATTGTGGAGCATATTTCCATAGATATAACACATCAAGAATCCATTAATACATTACAAGGTTACTTCCCTCATATCAATGGGAAGAGTACATCAAAGCCAGAGTGATACAACAATGGATAATTGGATACATAGATATGGTACAGTCTTCCTCCATGTGAAGCTTTGAGATCACTGCATCTGCTTCCGCATCACGATCACAACCTGGGAACCCAATGGGGTGTGTAGCATGTTTCACCCGACCATGTGGACTTGAAGGTCCACCCCCCATGCTAGGATAAGACAAGAAAGGATCCACATCCATACAAGGTCAAACAAACAAGGCTAACACAACCCAACATAAAACCACCTAACACGAAGGCATCAACAATACTCCCAAAGGCAACCAAAGCAAGGGAAAACAAACGGGTACAGTAGGAGAGTGTCATCACATGGCCTTACATGGATTAACCAGACTACCTAACACTAGGAGCCACCTCCATCAATGTGGATTAACCAAACTACCTAACACGAGGAGCTGCCTCCATCTATGGTTAACTTGAAAGGCTATCTCAAGGTGTCAACCCATAGGGTGAATCATGCGGAGCCACTTACCTTTCGCAAAGACAAGATAATGACCTTACCAACTAGCTCTTCCCATCCCATCCTTAGCCTTTAAGAGCACTAACAACATGGGTGAGACACATAATTAGTCATGTTAAGAGTTTGATTATCCCAACCCATTAGTTCTTTAATTAGTTTATCACTTATTAAGGAAACTCTTCCATGGAGGTATTCTGACAGCCTCTTTGTGTGTCGACCCCCATGAAGAGCCACTGTCCCTACGGTTACCCAAAACCCAAAATCAAGCAAAGGGTGTACCTCCTCTCACATAAAATTCAAGTGTACTTACAACATACAAAGATTGAACCATCTCACAACACACAAATCATAACACAAAACTAAGAACAAAGGAGGTACCACCATTACATGAATTCCACAAATCCACCAAAACAATGAAGTGCCCAAAAGGATCAATCTTTCCCACAAGCCTTTGGAAGCTACAAAAATCCACCCATATCTCCAAAAACATAAGACCAAGAAATGAGCATAAGTCATGGGTTCTCGAGCCACAAAGTCAAAACAAAGATAAACCAACACATAATATTAAATGAAACATCATATGACACTTAAACTGAACAAAAAGAAGAAAATCAAAGGATAATCACATCAACCATGAAATACACTTTTTGAAACAATCACACAATATCTAGTAATCACAAAGGCACCACTTCCACATTTAAACAATAAACAAATCAAATCATCCATGGGGGAGCGTGATAAACCACAATTCAAAGAATATCAATCTAAGTACTCCTTGTATCCACGTATAGTTACTCTAATTACGTGCATACAAATTACACAATAACTTTCGCTTCCTTCAATTTAATTACATACTTAACTAATGACCCAATTATAAACGAAAGTAATTCCAAGCATAGAATTTTACCAACATAAATACTATCTCACAATTACAATAACTTTCATTTATAGTAACATAATTATGACTACTTAAAATCTCAAGTTCTATTTCCTTTACCCATATACCTTTCCACATAATTCCCCTGCAAGATTCTTTTGCTTTAGTGTAGTTTATATATGTATGTATCTTTCGAACATCTACTTGGCCAATAAGCTCTTATATGTAAAAATTTTCACTAACCTATCCACTAACTTAATAGACCCTTGATGATTTTATTGCATAGAAGGTTATTCAATTAATAATAATCACACAATTTATTAAAAGATAACGTAAGGTAAATTTTCACTCAAACAATATGTCGAAAACTAGATCCGTGAAAAGTGATACTTGCCAATAATCGACTTAAATAGATTGGAATAAGTATAATAAATTAATTTCTTAAACTACAATAACACTTTCCCTATTACCTAATCATTCTACTAGAAACCCAATTCCTAATACAAGTTCTTCATTTCTCCTTCAATTATCCCAACATAGCTAATCAACTTAAAGATTTAGCCAATGGTATTCTATTTCTTCCATCTCTTCTCAAAGAATGCTTGATAAAAAAATATTTAAACAAAACCATTTGTTTCTTGACTCTAAATTAAAACATCTAGACCTATCTACAATAGACTACAACTTTTATTATAATGATAGAATTTTCGAATTCAAAAATGAAATACAAATAAATTTAGTTTCCAAACCTACATATTTATTTATGTAATCTCATAATCTATTTCTTTTCCTCAAATAATAAATCTATATGCAACTCCTTATAATTAATTGAAATTAATGCATCCTAGATAAACCTCTTTCTCCATACTTTGAATATTCATTTTATTAGGTATTTATCTCCAAACCCTTTCATAAACTTAAACCGAAATGATTTTTTTTGCATAAGATAGTGGTTAATCTGGTTCCCTCCATTATTATAAATGTATTATTGAATTTCTTTTAACAGAAGATATGAATCTACCTATTCAATGATACATAGTACTTCATCACAATTCAATTCATTAATAATGTCCATTCAATACCACCATATGATAAGTCAGTATCAAATAAATATAAGGGATATCAATTCACTGATGTGAGCGCTCATCCCTATAAGGCAAAAGAGCTTTAAAAAGGATAGCTATTCGAATCAATACTGGGCAATATGATTAATGGAAATCTATGGCTCACAAAGATATTTAGGACTCTATGACAAGCATAAACATCAAATCAAATGGGAACGATTGCCAATATAGCTAAGGCAATGGTCAAGTCATAAAACTTCAAGCATGCACGTCTACGCAGGGATGGAAATGTTGAAGAGTCTCAAGAAACTTCAAGCAAATGCGTCAATGGATAGGGAGAGATAAAGGCAGGAAAGAGCATGGATGTGTGATTTACAGATCCAAGAGAGAGTTAAGAGATTAATAAGCGCAAACATTTCTTTTTTGGTAAGGTATAGAACTATTCACTGCAATCTTTATATTATGGCTGCAAAATTCAAGAAGACCTATAATCCAGAAATGGCGAAGCTTAGACAGGGTGCATGCTTTTCCAGTACTGATAATAGAGTCTGAAAAGGAAGAGACAACTATGTTGGTAAACATGAATGCAAAATGCGGAAAGCATGGACATGGCATGAGAATTGTTTGACATAATGCCACAGATGTTAATTTTATATTGTAGCTCGGACAGTTGTTTCTCCAATTCCAAGAATTAGCATTTAATTCTTGAGACTTCTAGATAGAAGTTAGTTAGGTCTAGATATTTAATTATTTAATTAAATAATTGATTCCTCTAGAGACTTCTAGAAACCAGTTAGTTAGGGTTTGTTAGAGTCTAATTAATCTTAGCCATTGATTGAGATTAAATCTTGGCCATTGGTTTTCCAATGAGAATAGTTTAAAAGGGGGTCATTGGGCATTTGGAGAACACGGACTGATAGACACAAGTTGGAGAAATATTTGCAGTGATAGCAAATAGTCTTGCAGTGATAGCAAGGGTGCAGTGATAGCGTTGGAGGCAGCAGCAGTGGAATTTCAGCAGGAGAAATTGAGAGAAGAATTTCCGGTGAAGAATATTGTCGGAGCTTTGTCAGTGAGAGGCAAGCAGTTTCTTTTGTATCTCTTGATTTGCTGAAGATTAATATAATTCCTCATCTGCAGTACTAGCAAATAGTCTTATAGTAATATTTGCAGTGATAGCAAATAGTCTTGCAGTGATAGCAAGGGCGCAGTGATAGCATTGGAGGTAGCAGCAGTGGAATTTCAACAGGAGAAATTGAGAGAAGAATTTCTGGAGAAGAATATTGCTGGAGCTTTGTCAGTAAGAGGCAAGCAGTTCTTTTGTATCTCTTGATTTTCTGAAAATTAATATAATTCCTCATCTGCAGTACCGATTTTCCCTCCGAGGTTTTTCTAGGGACAATTTGTCCAAAAATATTGTGTTTATTAGTTTGCATGTTTTCTTCTCTATTCCTGTGAGTTTTATTTGTGAAGTTGCAGTTGTATTATTTTTCAGTATTTGCTATGAATTAATTTTCGGTAGTCAAATAATCTTTATAGATAGGAGATTAATAATCAGTAACTGCTATAGATTTTTCACATGGTATTAGAGCAGATCTAAGGGCTGAAAGAGCTTAGCGCAGGCATAGGAAGAAAAGAAAAATAGAGGGTTTATAAAACCTAGTTCTACCTCTTCAGTATTATTATTTTTGTTATTAATATTTTTTGTTTGAAATGGCCTCAACAAGTTTAAGAGATCAGGACAGATTGGATGGAGCCTCAAATTTTGGTGTCTGGAAAGCCAGAATTTCTTAATTGCTAGAAGAGAATGGTATCAAGGAATATGTTACCAGTGTTGTAGCTGTACCTACAGATCCAGCATAGCTCTTAGCATATAAGAAGGAAGATGCCAAGGCAAGGAGGTTGATTCTTGATGGTGTTAAGGATCATATTGTTCCACATATCGCAGAGTTGGATACAGCGAAGATGATGTGGGACGCCATTTTGAATCTGTACCAGAATGCTACCACTAACAGGAAGCTGATTCTCAGAGAAAAGTTGAGGAACACCAGGATGAACAAGGGAGAAGATGTTACAAGTTACCTCACCAGACTTAGACTTGTCAAAGATGAGTTGGCAGCTGTTGGAGATAAACCAGATGATGATGAGCTAGTACGGATAGCCCTAAATGGGTTTACTAAGCAGTGGGATGTCTTTGTTCAAGTTATTAATGGACGAGACACCTTACCGAGTTGGGATCGACTATGGAGTGACTTCACTCAGGAGGAGCTTAGATTAAGCCTTGTCAATGGTGCCAGCAGTAAGAGTCAGAAAAGTGAGGCAGAACAGGAAAACGTTGCCCTAGCAGGAAAAGGTAAAGCAAAGAAGGGGTCTAGCAAAGGATCAAATCCTAAAGGTGAGAAGAAGAAGGACTTGTCTAAAGTCAAGTGCTACGGTTGTCACGAGTTTGGCCACTATGTCAGCAATTTCCCACAAAAGAAGAAAGGCAAGAAGCAGACGGCAGCTTCAGCAAGTGCAGATGAGCTCTCTAGCAGAATGGAAGATGAGTTTGCACTCATAGCTTGTATGGTTAGCTCAACCTCACAGGGTGTTTGGTATATAGACAGTGGGGCGTCATTTCATATGATAGGAGTTAGAGAATACTTCTCTAGTTATAAGGAGGAGGACATCAGAATCTAGATTTCTATGGGGAACATGTCCAAACTAAATCCAGTTGGAAAAGGGACTGTTCTATTTCAGAGGGAGAATGGCAAGCCGATTCCCATTCATGATGTGTTGCATGTGCCAGGCTTGGGTATGAATCTTATTTCTGTATCTGTCCTTCAAGATAAAGGCTACAATGTACTCTTTAGAGGGGCAAATGTGTTAATCAAGCACAAGGATTGGAAATCACCCATAGCTATTGGAGTTAGGAGCGGCTGACTTTACAGGTTGCAATTTGATACTCATAAGGCACTGATGAGCAGCGGAAATTCTAGAGATCAAGGAAAGCTATGACATAGGAGGATGGGCCATATTCATCATGGAGTACTCAAATTGCTTTGTGAGACAGTGACAGGTGTTCCAGAGGTGAGCACAGAGCATGATGATGTATGTAAGGGATGTGTGTTGGGGAAGTTTGTGAAAGCAGCTTTTCCAAGGAGTGACACCAAATCCAAGGGTGTTCTTGATCTAGTACATTCAGATATATGTGGACCAATGTCGACAAAGTCTCTCAGAGGATACGAGTACTTTATTACTTTTATTGATGATTTCTCCAGGAAGACATGGATATACTTCTTGAAGACCAAGGATGAGGTTTTCAATCGTTTCCAAGAGTTCAAAGCTCTTGTGGAGAATTCGACAGGCAAGAAGATAAAGGTTCTTCAGTCAGACAATGGAGGCGAGTACAAAGGGAAAGAGTTCCAGGAGTTCTATACCAAGGAAGGAATCAAGAGCGAGTGGATTGTTCCTTACAACCCATAACAGAATGGGGTTGCTGAAAGGAAGAATCGGTCTATATCAGAGGCGGCAAGGGCTATGTTGTATGACCAGGATATGCCACGTTACTTATGGGCAGAGGCATGCAGTACAGCAGTATACATACAAAACAGGGTTCCACATAAGGTATTGGGCAAGATGACACCAGAGGAGGCGTTCTCAGGGAAGAAGCCATATGTTAGCCACTTCAAGATATTTGGGAGTTTGGCATATTGTCACATTCCAGGTGCTACACGTTCATATCGAAACGAGACCTCAAAGGCATATCGGATATTTATTCCAGGGGCCAGGAGGATTATAGTCAAGCGTGATGTCAAGTTCATGGAGGACAAGGCATTTAGAAGGTCCAGAGATTTGCCAGCAGATGATCAGAGTGAGCAGCCAACAGAAGCTCCAAGGATTGAGCAATCAGATCAGGGACAGCGAAGCTCGAGTACAGTGACTAGTACAAGCACAGGCTCAGGTGCTGAGAGTTCGCAGAGTATGGAGCAAAAGATGCAGCAGATCCAAGAGATGCATCAGGAACACATGGGGGTTGATATTTCATCCTCTACAGTTGGTAGCAGTAACCAACAGGATACTCAGGAGTTTGTGGGAGCTCCTAGGACGAGTAGTAGGCAGCGGAGACAACCAGCCAGGTATAATGACTATATGGCTTTAGTTAGTCAGTTGGTCGATAGTGAGCCTTCCAGTTATCAGGAGGCCGCACAGCAACAGGTGTGGCGAGATGCAATGGTTGAGGAATATACCTCAATAGTGCAGAACGATGTGTGGGAGGTTGTGCCTAGACCAACAGATAGGGCAGTGGTTGGATCACGCTGGATCTATAAGATCAAGCATGGTGAAGATGGTAGCATCGAGAAATACAAGGCAAGGTTTGTGGCCAAGGGTTTCTCTCAGAAGGAGGGAATAGACTATGAGGAGACATTCGCTCCAATGGCCAGGTATACTTCTATACGAGCTGTGATCTCTCTTGCAGCATAGATGGGATGGCAGATCCATCAAATGGATGTCAAGACAACATTTCTTAATGGTGAATTGAAAGAGGAAGTATACATAGAACAACCAGAGGGCTTTGTAGCACACAGTAGTGAAACCCACGTGTGCAGATTGAAGAGAGCTTTGTATGGACTCAAGCAGGCTCCCAGGGCGTGGTATGAGCACATTGATGAATACTTGCAGGGATTGGGCTTTGTGAAGAGTGAGGCGGATGCTAATCTCTACTACTTGGTAGTTGGGGGTGAGATTCTCATTCTTGTTCTATATGTGGACGACTTGTTTTTAACAGGTTCACTGGGGCTCATAGAGGAGTGCAAGAGGGACCTTGCAGCAGAGTTCGAGATGAAGGATTTGGGGCTTATGCACTACTTTCTAGGCATGGAGGTATGGTAGACAGATGGTGAGATTTTCCTTGGTCAAGGGAAATACTGCATTGAAATCTTGAGGAGGTTCGAGATGGAGGATTGTAGAGCCATGTCTACTCCTATGATCACGAATTGGAAGAAGGTAGACTCATCCAGGGAGAAGGATGTAGACCCCACCTTATGTAGACAATTGATTGGGTCTCTCATGTATTTGGTCAACACCAGACCAGATATATCCTTTGCAGTAAATTCTCTTAGTCAGTTCATGGTTGAGCCGAAGAGAATGCATTGGATAGCGGCAAAGAATGTGTTGCGGTATTTGCGTGGTACAATCGAGTATGGGATCAAATATACTCAAGGTGATGGTATCAAGTTGATAGGCTATACTGACGCAGATTGGGTAGGCAGTACAATGGACAGAAAAGCACTTCAGGGTGTTGCTTTAGCTTGGGATCAGGAGTTGTCTCTTGGTATAGCAGGAAGCAGAAGTTCGTGGCCCTGAGTTCTGCAGAGGCAGAATACATAGCAGCTAGCATGGCGACATGTGAGGCGATATGGCTTCGAAAGTTGCTGGTAGCCTTGTTAGGTCAGAGGGTTGAGACTACAGTGATACACTGTGACAATCAGAGTTGCATCAAGTTTTCTGAGAATCCGGTGTTTCGTGATAGGTCTAAGCATATAGACATCAGGTATCATTTCATCAGGGATTGTGTACAACGGGGGATTATTCAGCTACAGTATATACCTACAGATCAGTAGGAAGTAGACATTATGACAAAGGCTTTGGGGAAGGTGAAATTCATCTTCTTCAAAGATATGTTGGGTGTTATGCAGAACACCTTCCTCGCTAAGAGGGAGTGTTAATTTTATATTGTAGCTCGGATAATTGTTTCTCCAATTCCAAGAATTAGCATTTAATTCTTGAGACTTCTAGATAGAAGTTAGTTAGGTCTAGATATTTAATTATTTAATTAAATAATTGATTCCTCTAGAGACTTCTAGAAACCAGTTAGTTAGGGTTTGTTAGAGTCTAATTAATCTTAGCCATTGATTGAGATTAAATCTTGGCCATTGGTTTTCCAATGAGAATAGTTTAAAAGGGGGTCATTGGGCATTTGGAGAACACAAACTGATAGACACAAGTTGGAGAAATATTTGCAGTGATAGCAAGGGCGCAGTGATAGCGTTGGAGGCAGTAGCAGTGGAATTTCAGCATGAGAAATTGAGAGAAGAATTTCCGGTGAAGAATATTGCCGGAGCTTTGTCAGTGAGAGGCAAGCAGTTTCTTTTGTATCTCTTGATTTGCTGAAGATTAATATAATTCCTCAGTTGCAGTACTAGCAAATAGTCTTATAGTAATATTTGCAGTGATAGCAAATAGTCTTGCAGTGATAGCAAGGGCGCAGTGATAGCGTTGGAGGTAGCAGCAGTGGAATTTCAGCAGGAGAAATTGAGAGAAGAATTTCCGACGAAGAATATTGCCGGAGCTTTGTCAATAAGAGGCAAGCAGTTCTTTTGTATCTCTTGATTTGCTGAAGATTAATATAATTCCTCATCTGCAGTACTGGTTTTTCCTTCGGGGTTTGTCCAGGGACAATTTGTCCAAAAATATTGTGTTTATTAGTTTGCATGTTTTCTTCTCTATTTCTATGAGTTTTATTTGTGAAGTTGCAGTTGTATTATTTTTCAGTATTTGCTGTGAATTAATTTTTGGCAGTCAAATAATCTTTATAGATAGGAGATTAATAATCAGTAACTATAATAGATTTTTCACAATAGAGAGATGTCATTTCAAGGAACGAAATGAAAAGATTGCAGAATGTGCATAAAATGGATTTTGCAAGGAAGCTCTCAAATTTTTGGAATTAATTAAGCATTCTCAAGTGCATCGTAACATTGTAATCTCAGTTGTGCTCAAGTACATGCAATCACGTGGGTATAGAGGGAAGAAGAGGTAAGTTCGATAGGCTCCGGAAACACAAGAGATCGAGCATGAGAAGAGGCGACACTAGTAGCAGGTTGTGAATATTATTTAGAAGGAACTTGCAGATCGAAACACATTTTACAGGCTACGGGACCAAAATCAAGCTTGCAGATCATCAAATTCCTACCTACTAGGAAATAATAACTCAGTTGTAGATCATGAAATTCACATGAGATGCAATAATTGTGCAATGTTATTAGTCGATATCTTAAATAACCTTTGATAAATAAATAATTTATCAATATAGTCGAGATTAAGGAGAAAGCTAATTCCTAGACAAAATTCACCTATGTATATAAGATACTCCATGCCCCCCATAGCGCATGGAGAAAAGAGCCACGATGGAAGAGGTGGGACCTGCAGCGGAAAAGGTTGTCGGACAGAAGGAAAGACATGATGGCCGGACATCTCATCTCCTGTGCCGTTTGCTATCCCGTCGTCGGGAAATTGTGTCAATGCTAGCGGGTTTTCAAAATAATCGTTCAGCGTGGATGGACAAAAAGCCAAAAATGTGGCATTTGAAACCATTATTAGCAAATATCAAAAAGCCCCGACGAGGTCCCATTTTCTCCATTTTTGGACGGCGACGTTTTGGTGGATAGCGAGGGCAAGAGTTGTAGGCATGCAGAGCTCCTTCAGGTCTGTATATTGGCTCTATGTATGTGCCATTTTGCCATTTTTCCATGAACATCGAAGAAACGAATGGGCATTCGTTGCGGGGTTTCAGGTTTGTGATTTTCAGTTGAGGGTTTTAGTTCTTCTTCTCCTCCCGTCTGTTGGTTTTAAAATTTTGGGGTTGCCGAAGAAACTATTTAGTTGAAATGCAGGTCTGATAATGTCTTTTTGTGTCGAGGGTTTTGAAATTTTTGTTTCGTTTCCTCCCCATATGTTGGTTTTTGAATTTTTCCATTTCCGAATGAAATAAGCGACAACCCATTGTAGAAATATGAGTGAAATTACTGAATAATGTTTGTAGAAAGTAGAATCTATGGGTTCTGCAATGAAATGCTATATTTCAAAAATCATGTAAAACCCTGAATGTTGCCATTGTTCGCATTGTTTTTCGGAATGGATAGAAGAGGGCATAATGTGGCATTCAAAATCATAATTGGGAAATGGCAAAAAGCCCACATCCAATCCCATTTTTCTGCCATTTTATATGTTGTTGTTTTGGAAAATGCACTGTCTCCTAAAACTCAAACTATTGTAAAACCCACTATTTCACTACGACGTCTCGTCATGTTATGTATGTATCCATGTATGTTCTTATGTATGTTTTTCATGCATTTTTCAATGTGTATAGGTGAATTTTGTCTAGGAGTTAGTTGAAATGCAAGTCTGATAATGTTTTTTCTATCGAGGGTTTTTAAATTATTGTTTTGTTTCTTCCCCATATGTTGGTTTTCGAATTTTTCCATTTCCGAATGAAATAAGCGACAACCCATTGTAGAAATATGAGTGAAATTATTGAATAATGTTTGTATAAAGCAAAATCTGTGGATTCTGCAATGAAATGCTATATTTCAAAAATCATGTAAAACCCTAAATGTCGCCATTGTTCGCATTATTTTTCGGAATGGATAGAAAAGGGCATAACGTGGCATTCGAAATCATAATTGGGAAATGGAAAAAAGCCCACATCAATCCCATTTTTGCCACCATTTTATACACTATTGCTTTGGAAAACACACTGTCTCCTAAAACTCAGACTATTGTAAAACCCACTGTTTCACTATGACGTCTCGTTATGTTATGTATGTATCCATTTATGTTCTTATGTATGTTTTTCATGCATTTTTCAATGTGCATAGGTGAATTTTGTCTAGGAGTTAGTTGAAATGTAGGTCTGATAATGTTTTTTCTGTCGAGGGTTTTTAAATTTTTGTTTTGTTTTCTCCCCGTATGCTGGTTTTCTAATTTTGCCATTTCTGAATGAAATAAGCGACAACCCATTGTAGAAATATGAGTGAAATTACTAAATAATGTTTGTAGACAGTAGAATCTGTGGGTTCTGCAATGAAATGCTATATTTCAAAAATCATGTAAAACCTAGAATGTCGCCATTGTTCGCGTTGTTTTTCAAAATGGATAGAAAAGGGCATAGTGTGGCATTCGAAATCATAATTGGCAAATAGAAAAAAGCCTACATCACATCCCATTTTTGCTGCCATTTTATACACTGTTGTTTTGGAAACCACACTGTCTCCTAAAACTCAGACTATTGTAAAACCCACTGTTTCACTACGACGTCTCATCATGTTATGTATGTTCTTATGTATTTTTTCATGCATTTTTCAATGTGCATAGGTGAATTTTGTCTAGGAGTTAGTTGAAATGCAGGTCTAATAATGTTTTTACTATCGAGGGTTTTTAAATTTTTGTTTTATTTCCTCCCCGTATGCTGGTTTTCAAATTTTGCCATTTTCGAATGAAATAAGCGACAACCCATTGTAGAAATATGAGTGAAATTACTGAATAATGTTTGTAGAAAGCATAATCTATGGGTTCTACAATGAAATGCTATATTTCAAAAATCATGTAAAACTCGGAATGTCGCCATTGTTTGCATTGTTTTTCGAAATGGATAGAAAAGGGCATAACGTGGCATTCAAAATCATAATTGGGAAATGGCAAAAAGTGCACATCCAATCCCATTTTTGTCGCCAGTTTATACACTATTGTTTTGGAAAACACACTGTCTCCTAAAACTCAGACTATTGTAAAACCCACTATTTCACTACGACATCTCGTCATGTTATGTATGTATCCATGTATGTTCTTATGTATGTTTTCATGCATTTTTCAATGTGCATAGGTGAATTTTGTCTAGGAGTTAGTTGAAATGCAGGTCTGATAATGTTTTTTCTGTCAAGGGTTTTTTAATTTTTGTTTCGTTTCCTCCCCGTATGTTGGTTTTTGAATTTTTCCATTTTTGAATGAAATAAGGGACAACCCATTGTATAAATATGAGTGAAATTATTGAATAATGTTTGTAGAAAGCAGAATCTGTGGGTTCTACAATGAAATGCTATATTTGGAAAATCATGTAAAACCCAGAATGTCACCATTGTTCGAATTGTTTTTCGGAATGGATAGAAAAGGGCGAAACATGGCATTCGAAATCATATTTGGGAAATAGAAAAAAGCCCACATCCAATCCCATTTTTGCCACCATTTTATACACTGTTGTTTTGGAAAACACACTATCTCCTAAAACTCGGACTATTGTAAAACCCATTGTTTCACTATGACATCTCATCATGTTATGTATGTATCCATGTATGTTCTTATGTATGTTTTTCATGCATTTTTCAATGTGTATAGGTGAATTTTGTCTTGGAGTTAGTTGAAATTTAGGTCTGATAATGTTTCTTCTGTCAAGGGTTTTTTAATTTTTGTTTTGTTTCCTCCCCGTATGCTGGTTTTCAAATTTTGCCATTTTCGAATGAAATAAGGGACAACCCATTGTAGAAATATGAGTGAAATTACTGAATAATGTTTGCAAACAGCAGAATCTGTGGGTTCAGCAATGAAATGCTATATTTCAAAAATCATGTAAAACCCAGAATGTCGCCATTGTTCGCATTGTTTTTCAAAATGGATAGAAAAGGGAAAAACGTGGCATTCAAAATCATATTTGGGAAATGGAAAAAATCTCACATCACATCTCATTTTCGCCACCATTTTATACACTATTGTTTTGGAAAACACAGTGTCTCCTAAAACTCAGACTATTGTAAAATCCACTGTTTCACTACGATGTCTCATCATGTTATGTATGTATCCATGTATGTTCTTATGTATGTTTTTCATGCGATTTTCAATGTGCATAGGTGAATTTTGTCTAGGAGTTAGTTGAAATGCAGGTTTGATAATGTTTTTTCTATCGAGGGTTTTTTAATTTTTGTTTTGTTTCCTCCCCATATGCTGGTTTTCAAATTTTGCCATTTCTGAATGAAATAAGGGACAACCCATTGTAGAAATATGAGTGAAATTATTGAATAATATTTGTAGAAAGCCAAATCTGTGGATTTTGTAATGAAATGCTATATTTCAAAAATCATGTAAAACCTGGAATGTCGTGATTGTTCACATTATTTTTTGGAATGGATAGAAAAGGGAAAAACGTGGCATTCGAAATCATATTTGGGAAATGGCAAAAAGCCCACATCACATCCCATTTTTTCCACCATTTTATACACTATTGTTTTGGAAAACACACTGTCTCCTAAAACTTAGAATATTGTAAAACCCACTATTTCACTATGACGTCTCGTCATGTTATGTATGTAACCATGTATGTTCTTATGTATGTTTTTCATGCATTTTTCAATGTGCATAGGTGAATTTTTTCTAGGAGTTTGAAACTAGCATATCCTATGTTATATACATATGTGAATTTACGCCTGAAACTGGCATATCCTATGTTATATACGTATGTGAATTTTGTCCAGGAGTTAGCTTGCTCCCTCCTTAACTCCTGGACAAAATTCATATATGTATATAACATAGGATATGCCCCCCATACCGCATGGGAAAAAGAGTCACAATGGAAGAGGTGGGACAAGCGAGGGAAAAGGTTGTTGGACAGGAAGGAAAGACTTAAGGGCCAGACGTCTCATCCCATGTGTCGTTTTTTGTCCCGTCGCCAGGAAATCATGTCAGCACCGGTGGGTTTTCAAAATAATTGTTTGGCGTGGACAGAAAAAAAAGCCAAAAACATGGCATTCGAAACCATTATTAGCAAATATCTTGTTCAATGACAACAGTTAGTGTTATGCACACAGTAAGAAGATAATGTATTGAATTTGAGCTTCATAATTTTTAACAACCCTTACTTTCAGCAAAACACTCTTCTTCGATATCTGCCCAACACATTATTCACATAACAGTTGCATCATGGAAAACACAGTGGGCTATGTCTCACTTATTATTTTATGCATGCTATGAGAAATGAATGTTTTGAAGTTCACGTTGTAGTTTTTTAACAACACTTACTTTGAGAAAAACACTCTTTTTCAATATCTGCCCATATGTTTCAAATAGAAAATTTACATAATAGTAGCATCATCGAAAACACAGTGGGTTGTGGCTCACTTCTTATTTATTTCAATCTCCTTGTTTAAATGTAAATGGAAAGCTGAAGGTTTGAGTGCACGTGGAGGAGTTGGAGTAGAATACCGATGAAATGGAGGTGAGGGGTAATTTAAAATTTGGGAAACACAATGTGGAGTATTTCAGTTTCTTGAATGTCTTCCAAATCACGCATTCCATTGTTGTGTTTAAATTTCAGTCGATTGAAAAAAAAATGCGTAAAATAATTGTGAATGGGAAACACAATGCTATATTTCATTTATTTGAATCTCCTTATTTAAATGTAAAGGGTTGTCTCATGGTGGGTTGCTTGCTTCTTAACACCCACATTTTTGCAACATGGAATGTTACAAAATAGTATGAATGTTTTCAAAATCACACATTCCATTGTTGTGTTTAAATTTCACAACATTGAAAAAAAAAAGTGCAGAAAAGAATTCTAAATGGGAAACACAGTATTGGGTTTCAGTTATTTTAATCTCCCTGTTTAGATGTAAAGGGTTGTCTCATGTTGGGTTGCTTGGTTCTTAACACCCAAGGTTTTGTAAGATGGAATGTTAGAAAACAATATGAAAGTCTTCCAGATCACACCTTCCATTGTTGTGTTTAAGTTTCAAGTATATAACAAATTGCATGCTTCATAACACATTGCATTTTTCAACCTCCACATCACAACATACCCAAGCCCTTTCTAGTTTTTAAACTAGTATATCTAGGTGTGCACATTGGGTAGTGCATGTTGGAAAACACAATGTGTTTTGAAGCCTACCTTCACTTCATTCTGTTTTGCAACAATTCATGTTGGAAAACCCTTAGTGTTAAGAAAGAAGCAACCCAAATAGTGTTGTAAAACCCTCTGCAACACTATTGGATAGTACGTGTCACCTCAATTTGGTATGATTTCTTCTCCAACTTGTCCACATGCACTGAAACGTTCAACTTTCCCTTTCAATGTGCATATTGGAAACAAATAGTATTTTCACCTTTCTTTATTGAAATAGAAAAGGCCCAATACCTGCAACCGTTGTCGAGAAAATGTGTCAGTGCTGGCGGGATTTCAAAATAATTTATCAGCATGGACAAAAAGCCTAAAACGTGGCATTTGAAACCATTATTTATAAATATCATAAAGCCCAAACAAGCTCCCATTTTCTCCATTTTTGGACAGTGAAGTTTTGGTGGATAGCAATGGAAAGAGTTCTAGGTGTTCGGAGCTCCCTAAGGTATGTATATCCGCTCTGTGTATGTGCCATTTTTCCATTCTACCATGAACACTGAAGAAAGGAATGACTATTTGTTGTTAGAAAACAGTATTTTCACCTTTCTTTCTTGAAATAGAAAAGGCCCAATAGCAGGAAACAAATAGTATTTTCACCTTTCTTTCTTCAAACAGAAAAGGCCCAATAGCAAGAAACAAATAGTATTTTCACCTTTCTTTCTTCAAACAGAAAAGGCCCACGTCATTCCCTTCCACTTTTGTTACGCCAGACAAAAAAAACTTGTCCACAAAGCTAACCCGCCCACTTTTTTGCCTGGAAACAAGCAAGAAAACCCACCTGACGGTGCCGTTAACTCCCACCTGACCATCACCCGAATGTTTTGTTTTGTCTGCCAATTTCATGTTGATTGCTGGTCTAGCGGGCCTGCACTATGACGTCTTGTCATGTTTTGTATGTTTCCATGTATGTTGTCATGTATGTTTTTCATGCATTTTTGAACAACTCTTTGCTAGAGCCGAAATGTCATTTCGCTTTCTTTATATGATTGGAACAAATAAATTGCTTGCATTATTTGCCGAGTTGGAAAACACACTATCTCCTCTCAATTGCAGAGGGTTTTACAACACTATATGGGTTGCTTGTTTCTTAACACCTTATATCGACACATTGTGTTTTCCAAATGTGCAGATAATGTGAGCATTTATTTGGTCGAATCAGATGAGGAAAATGAATGCCATTTTGATCTCATGTTACATGAATAGGTTCTTTTTGTTTATGAGTTAGCTTTCTCCTGATTGGAACAAATGAATTGCTCTCATTATTTGCACAATTGGAAAACACATTGTCTCCTCTCTATTGCAGAGGGTTTTACAACACTATTTGGGTTGCTTGTTTCTCCCTTAAGGAGCCGGCTAAATCCTAGAAAATATTCACCTATGTACATCGAAAAACACATGAAAAACATACATGGATACATACATAACATGACGAGACGTCATAGTTGGAAAACACATTGTTTCCTCTTTGTTGCAGAGGGTTTTACAACACTGTTTGGGTTGCTTGTTTCTTAACACCTTATATGGAGACATTGTATTTTCCAACAATGCAAATAGTGTGAGCATTTATTTGGTCGAATCAGATGAGGAAAATGAAATGCCATTTTTATCTCATGTTACATACGTAGGTGCTTTTTGTTTTACGAGTTAGCTTTCTCCTAATTCTTGATTGGAACAAATGAATTTATCCAACATAATGAACGTTCATTGCTTCACAGTTCTAGCAAAATGGCAAAATGGCACATATGATTGTTGATATATATACTATTGTTAGCGATAGGTTAAATTAGAAATTAAATTCACAATGTATAATTTAATATGTTTGTTTATTGTCAGTGCAAGCTGGCATTTTGCACTAAGCAGAACATATAAATTGTATATTGGGGAAATTTGGAAGAAATAAAATTATTTCTAGCACCAATTGTCTTTAATTTTCCAATTTAATATATCGCTAACACTTTTCTTTCTTCCAGGTGGTTGATATGGGCCAGGAAAAAAAATTGAACAAAAGAAGGGCAGGTGGATTGAGAAGGATGCTTCAGGAGATGTGAACCTTGTGCAGTAAATACAGGTGATTCTGGTTGTGATAGTTTGAATCGCAAGTGTAGTGGATGCATATTAATGTTAATAAATGTAAGAACATAAATTGACATTTTATTGTAAACTGTATCCTAACAGGGTTAGTATAAAGCATAACTCCATAGCATATAAACAAAAGTACAACAAGGTTTTGTTGTAAAATGATTTAGTGAAAAAATATTCCTCACAAGATAAAGAAAAATAGCACACCTACCAGTTGAACAAGGCTTTAGAATAATAAGTTTCTATAGGATACCTACTAGAGTTGAACAAGGCTTTAGAATAATAAGTTTCTATAGCATACCTACTAGAGTTGAACAAGGCTTTAGAATAATAAGTTTCTATAGCATACCTACCATAGTTGAACAAGGCTTTCTTTGTTACAGAGTTTATTTAAGTAAAACATATTTTATAATAGCATAAAGAAAAAGCAAATTTTCCATAGCATTATCTACCAGTTGAACGAAGGTTTCCATAGCTGAGTAACTTTATTTGCCATAAAGTTGATCTTGCTCTAAAAACTTACAAGTTACTAAAGAGTATTCAGTCCACTACTAAAGGGCTTCTAAATTAAATAAAGTTTAGAACATATGAATATTAAACTCGTACAAGCAAAGTGGAGCCAAATTTAATAGCTTTGGCTAGTTTTCAGCAGAAGGTCCTTGCTAGAACAAACATATTTGTCTCTTCATTAAGATGAAAGTTTTGTATGAAGTTTCCTAACTGTATAAGTCATCGTCATCTTTATTATCTGTTGTAGCAAATACATCTGAAGCCCCAGCAAGAGTACCAGGAGGTCTGTCTGGAGATCAAAACTCGAAACCAATGCCTCGAGATTATTGTAGTGTTTGTGCAAAGGCTTTATACTTCCAAATATCAGCATCACTGACAGTTCTTCAGGAATATTTCATAGACTCCTCAAAATGAGCAGATTTTATTTCAGCTACCTCATCATTATCATCCTCATCCATTGCCTTAGGATTATCGGCTCTTTTTCGTTCACGTTGAATTTCCTGAAAGTGTGGGGGGAGAGGTTATGGTAAAATTGAAACTCATGCTAGTGTGATGAATTGAAATAACAAGCTACAAGTTGAGGTAAGTTGAATAGGTAGACTACTACTCTATCTTAAAAATTAGTAACATAACAGTCAAAATAAAAACCATTAGAAATCCATAAATCTAGTTTACAAAAGATGACATAATTGGAACTCACCTTCTCAATATTTTCTCTAATAGCATACTTGCAAGCCCTTTGACAAATCTCAGTGATATCGGATCCATTGAATCCTTGGGTAGAATGGGCCAGTGCCATTAGGTCTACATCCTTTGATATGGGTGACTTTCTCAAGCAAGATTTGAAGATTTGATAACGTGAGGACTCATTAGGTAAGGGAATATAAATCAGCTGGTCAAGTCGGCCAGGCCTTAACAACGTAGGATCGATGATATCAAACCTATTTGTAGCAGCAATAATGATATAACTATTTTCTTGGTTGTAATACTAGCCATCTCAATCAACAGTTGATTAAGGACTCTGTTTGTAGCACCACCAGCATCCCCAACACTACTACCACACTAGAAACATGCAAACCTATTATGCATCACAAGTTAGAGCCTACTTCAAAAAGGTCAAAAAAAATTCCTAGTCATTTATAGTCAACCTTAAACTTTTACTTATAAAAAAGCAACACACCTGCATAACAATAGAATCAAGCTCATCATAAAACAGGACACAAGGAGCTGACCCTCTGGCCTTATCAAAAAATTGTCACATTAGCCTCACTCTCTCGAAACCACATTGTTAACAATTCAAGGCCCTTCACACTGATGAAATTAGCCTGACATTCATTAGCAATGGATTTTGCAAGCAATGTCTTTCCACAACCCGGTGGCCCATAAAATAGCACTTCTTTTGAAGGAGACATTCCAAATTTTTCAAATTTCTGAAGATGCTCCACTGGATATTGAACAGTCTACACCAAACTCATAATGAATTTTGTTAGTTGATACCTCCTTGAAAAGCAGGTTTTCTGCATTGAAAGAAAAGCAAGGCACAAATATAGTGAACCACGTATCTCAATATACCTCTTGAAGCTCCCTCTTGACATTTTCCAACCCTCCAATATCTTCCCAAGTGACATTTGGAACTTCAAAAACCTGTCAATGTTTTCCCAATATTCATAAGGAAATTTACCATTATTAAAATCATCAGAAACAAACAAACTTAGAAAATTAAAATTTAGGGGCTCAATAGATCAATAGTTTAAAAATACAATCCCTACTTAATCGATATGAGAAAAATTGAATGTCTAGACATGGTTTGGAAAAACACACAGTTTCACAGACATTGGATGGGTTGTTAGATCCCAATGCACTCTGGAAGTGCTAATTAGTCATGGCCATTGAATTTAGAATCTCAGCATCTATTGTCTCATCTTCTAAGTCAATGACATCCATTTTTTCCCTAATACACTGAATTCCATCCTTAGTGCACAAAGTTGCAAGATCTGCTCCAATGTATCCATGAGCATCCTTAGCAATCCTTTCAGGATCAACCTGTACCTAGAATCCTAAAGATTAATATATACTCTCACCAAGAAAAAAAAATATTAATAAATTCTCTCAAAATCCAAGCATTGCTTGACATTAGATCTAGAAGTACAAAAAATAATTTAGGTTCTACAATACCTACATCATCAGAGAGCTTCATATTCTTCGTATGGATACGAAGCACTTCCAACCTACCTACTTCATCCAGAAACCCAATGTCAATTTTCCTATTAAACCTTCCAAACCTTCTGAGTGACGGGTCAATACTATTTGGTTGGTTAGATGTTGCAATCACAATAACATGAGCATGAGACTTAAGTCCGTCCATAACTGTAAGAAGTTGAGAAACAATTCTCCTCTCAACTTCACCGTGGGTTTTTTCCCTCTTGAGAGCTATGGAATCAGTTTCATCAATAAATATAGTGCAAGGTGCTTTCTTCTCAGCCTCCTCAAAAGCCTTTTGGAGATTTCTTTTGCTTTCTCCGGCCAGCTTTGACATAATTTTAAGTCGATTGATACAAAAAAAGAAGGCACCGGTTTCATTTGCAACTTCCCTAGCAATTAAGGTTTTCCCATAACCAGGTGGCCTGTAAAGCAGAATACCCTTTGGGGGTTTCACACCAATTGATTTGAAGAGTTGTGGGTGCCTGAGAGGAAGTTCTACCAATTCACGTATCTAATCCATTTGTTTTCGTACACCACCAACATCATCATAACCTATTTCATCTAATTTATCTTCATCCTCCCGCTTTACAAGCTCCCCTTCATAGAAAATTTCAGTATCTGGAGGAACAACACAGTATTCCCTAGGATCTGTCTCAATTACCTTAAACTCAACACTACGCATACCACCTCTTACAAGGAAAAGATCATCTCTTGTCATTGGGCGATAAGCTTCCAAGAAATAGGCTACAAGTTATAAATCAGTAAAGTCTTTTAGCACATAGACTTCACAAAGGCAATTAGGTAGAGGGTTTTACAACACTATTTGGGTTGCTTCTTTCTTAACACCTTATATCGAGACATTGTGTTTTCCAACTATGCAGATAATGGGAGCATTTAGTTGGTTGAATCAGATGAGGAAAATGAAATGAAATTTTGATCTCATGTTACATAAATAGGTCATTTTTGTTTATGAGTTAGCTTGCTTGTTTCTTAACACCTTATATCGAGACAGTGTGTTTTCCAATTGTGCAGATAATGTGAGCACTTATTTGGTCGAATCAAATGAGGAAAATGAAATGCCATTTTCATCTCATGTTACATAAGTAGGTGCTTTTTTTTTATGAGTTATCTTTCTCTTGATTGGAACAATTGAATTGCTCTCATTATTTGCACAGTTGGAAAACACACTGTCTCCTCTCTGTTGCAGTGGGTTTTACAACACTATTTGGGTTGCTTCTTTCTTAACACATTATATCCAGATAGTGTGTTTTCCAATCGTGCAGATAATGGGAGCATTTAGTTGGTTGAATCAGATGAGGAAAATGAAATGTCATTTTTATCTCATGTTACATAAATAGGTGTTTTTTTTTTATGAGTTAGCTTGCTTGTTTCTTAAAACCTTATATCGAGACAGTGTATTTTCCAACTATACAGATAATGTGAACACTTATTTGGTCAAATCAGATGAGGAAAATGAAATGCCTTTTTAATCTCATGTTATATAAATAGGTGTTTTTTGTTTATGAGTTAGCTTTCTCCTGATTGGAACAATTCAATTGATCTCGTTATTTGCATAGTTGGAAAACACATTGTCTCCTCTCTGTCACACAGGGTTTTACAATACTATTTGGGTTGCTTGTTTATTAAGGAGCCGACTAACTCCTAGACATACAAATACACCTATGTACATCGAAAAACACATGAAAAATATACATGGATACATACATAACATGACGAGACGTCATAGTTGGAAAACACACTATCTCCTCTCTATTGCAGAGGGATTTACAACACTATTTGGGTTGCTCATTTCTTAACACCTTATATGGAGACATTTTATTTTCCAACACTGCAAATAGTATGAGCATTTATTTGGTCGAATCAGATGAGGAAAATGAAATGCCATTTTCATCTCATGTTACATACATAGGTTCTTTTTGTTTACGAGTTAGCTTTCTCCTGATTCCTAATTGGAACAAATGAATTTATCCAACAGAATGAACATTCATTGCTTCACAGTTCCAACAGAATGGAAAAATGACACATATGATTGTTGATATATATACTAGTGTTAGCGATAGGTTAAATTGGAAATTAAATTCCCAATGTACAGATTAATATGTTTGTTTATTGTTTGTGCAAGCTGGCATTTTGCACTCAGCAGAACATATAAATTGTATATTTGGGAAATATGGAAGAAATAAAATTATTTCTAGCACCAATTGTCTTTAATTTGCCAATTTAATCTATCGCTAACACTTGTCTTTCTTCCAGGTGGTTTATATAGGCTAGGAAAGAAAATTGAACAAAACAAAAGTAGGTGAATTGAGAAGGATGCTTCAGGAGATGTGAACCTTGTGTAGTAAATACAAGTGATTCTGGCTGCCATAGCTTAAATTGCAAGTGTAGTGGACAGTTGAATTTCCAAAATTTAATATGCATTTAGAAGTGTCGATTTGTTTGAAATTGTGAAATGTTGGGGTTTTCAATCAGCTGTCATTTTCATGTGATTCTTAAGTGTTGCGCTAATTTGTAATCTTTCACCAAAAGAGTTTATATGTGGTTCATAAGTTTTTTCGTAATAGTTCTTTTTACAATTTTGCTATTTGTCTAGAATATTTAGTAAGTCATAAATGGTTCACTTTTAACATCTGATGGAAATTTTGTAGAATGCTATTTCTATATCCTATTTCTACTCTTTTTCAGTATGTTTTGATCTGACCACCACACTGCAAAAAGATGTGCACATATAACAAGTGACTACTTCAAATAGTTCTATCCACTGTATTAAATAGAACTCATAAATCCAATGGGTAGGAATAACTTAATTGATAATTTGACCTACTCCCATTCCTTGGCCCTAAATATTATAGACAAATTGTAAAAGAGCTATTAGAATAACAACATACATGGAAACAAAAAGTGATGAAACGGGAAGACAAGACCAAATGTCCGGGCGATGGTTACATAGGAGTTAGCGGCGCCGTCGGGTGGGTTTTCCTACCTGTTGCCAAATGAAAAAGTGGGTGGGTTAGCTTTGTTGACAAGTTTCTTTTGTCTAGCAAGGGAAAAGTGGAAGGGAATGACATGGGCCTTTTCTATTTCAAGAAAGAAAGGTGAAAATACTATTTGTTTTGTTTTCACTTTGCACGTTGAAAGGGAAAGTAGAAGGTCTCAGTGCACATGGAAGACTTGGAGGAGAATACCGACCAAATTGAGGTGACGAGTATTATCCAATAGTGTTGCAGAGGGTCTTATAACACTATTTGGGTTGCTTCTTTCTTAACACCTAGGGTTTTCCATCATGAATTGTTGTGAAACAGAATGAAGTGCGTACTATGAATTACACTATGTGTTGAGGGTTAGTATTGTCCCCGTTAAATGAGAGATGTGCTATTTGATAAAATAAAACACCATCTATACATTTGTATATTTGCATTACAAGAAAAAGGTTGGGTATACCTTATAAGTAAAGGCATGCTTCAAAACACATTGTGTTTTCCAACATGCACTACACAATGTGCACACCTAGATATACTGGTTTAAAAACCAGAAAGGGCTAGGGTATGTTGTGATGTGGAGATTGAAAAATGCAATGTGTTATGAAGCATGCAATTTGTTATATACTTGAAACTTAAACACAACAATGGAAGTTGTGATCTAGAAGACTTTCATACTGTTTTCTAACATTCCATCTTACAAAACCATGGGTGTTAAGAACCAAGCAACCTAGCATGAGACAACCATTTACATCTAAACAGGGAGATTAAAATAACTGAAACCCAGCACTGTGTTTCTCATTCAGAATTATTTTGTGCAGTTTTCTTTTCAATCGACTGAAATTTAAACACAACAATGGAATGTGTGATTTGGAAGACATTCAAGAAACTGAAATACTCCACATTGTGTTTCCCAAATTTCAAATTACCCCTCACCTCCATTTCATCGGTATTCTACTCCAAATCCACGTGCACTCAGACCTCTAGCTTTCCATTTACATTTAAACAAGGAGATTGAAATAACTGAAATCCACCATTGCGTTTCCCATTTAGAATTATATTGTGCACTTTTTTTTCAATCAACTCAAATTTAAACACAACAATAGAATGTGTGATTTGGAAGAAATTCATACTATTTTGTAACATTCCATGATGCAAAACCATGCATGTTAAGAATCAAGCAACCCACCATGAGACGACCCTTTACATTTAAACAAGGAGATCCAAATAACTGAAATGGGACAGTGTATTTTTCAACACTGCAGAGCGGCTATAACAACACTGTGCCTTGCAAGTATCATAACATAATACTTGCAAAGCACAATGTTGTTATAGATGGTTTGCAGTGTTGGAAAACACATTGTCCCATTTCAGTTTTCCAATTTAATTACATTATTGGCACCTCATTTTGCTATTTGGAAATAATGGTTTTCAATGACATGTATTGGGATTTTTGTCCATCCATGCCGAACAATTATTTTGAAAAGAAGATGATTGTTATGATGCATGTGACACGCATTTTTGTAGGGACAATAGCCTGCTCCCAATTGCAGAAGGTGATCTCCTTGCGACATGGCTTACACATGATAATGTATTGCCCTTCTTCAGGGATAAGACATATCTGCTTATCATTTCTAGTTGATTTATGGATTCGATTGTCTAAGAATTTTTTCATCAATGTTGCAGATGAGACTCTGTGATCCAACATCATGATGAGTGATGTTGTCTTCTTCATCCTTATGTTGGATCATGGAGTGTGATCCCAAACGTTGATGCAAGAACTCTTACACAATCGAATCCACAATTCAACTAGCAATAATCAATACGAATTGTGAAAATTTGATATCATTTATGTCTGATTATGTTATCATTTCAAACACATATTGTTTCAGGGATAATAACTTGATTTTACTATATTGCGTAGGGAGATTAGCTTCTGCATTGCAATTGGACATCGCTATTATCCCTAGAATAATGCATGTCAGAGGCATCATAACATGCAAAAACCCATTGTGTTTTCCATTATGCTACTATTATGTAAATTTTGTGTTTGAAACATATGAGCAAATATTGAAAAAGAGTGTTTTGCTCAAAGTAAGCGTTGTTAAAAAAATACAACATGAACTTCAAAACATTCATTTCTCACAGCCTACATAAAATAATAAGTGAGCCACAACCCACTGTGTTTTCCATGATGCAACTGTTATGCGAATAATGTGTTGGGCAGATATGGAAGAAGAGTGTTTTGTTGAAACTAAGGGTTGTTTAAAATTATGAAGCTCAAATTCAATACATTGTCTTCTTAATATGTGCATAACACTAGCTGTTGTCTTCGAACAAGATTTGCAAAGTCTAGGACAACCCAGTGTGTTTTCCATCCTGCAACAGTTATTTAAATTTTTTGTTGGAAACATATGAACAGACAGTGAACAAGACTATTTTTCTTAAAGTAACGGGTGTCATAAAATAAGAAAGTGAAGTTGAAAACATTATTTTGTTACAGTCTGAAAAAAATAAGAAGTGAGCCACAACCCACTATGTTTTCCATGATGCTACTGTTATGTAAATTTTCTGTTGGAAACATATGGGCATATATTGAAAAAGAGTGTTTTGCTATAAGTAAGTGTTGTTAAAAAAATACAACGTGAACTTCAAAACATTTATTTCTCATGGCCTACATAAAATAATAAGTGAGCCACAGCCCACTATGTTTTCCATGATGCAATTGTTATGTGAATAATGTGTTGGGAAGATATCGAAGAAGAGTGTTTTGTTGAAAGTAAGGGTTGTTAAAAATTATGAAGCTCAAATTCAATACATTTTCTTCTTACTGTGTGCATAACACCAACTATTGTCATTGAACAAGATTTGAAAAGTGCGGGACAAAATGAAAACCCTGCAATGAATGGTCGTTTGTTTCTTCAGTGTTCATTTTAGAATGGAAAAATGGCACATACACAGAGTGGATATACATACCTGAAGGAGCTCCACATGCCTACAACTCTTGCCCTTGCTATCCACCAAAACATCACTGTCCAAAAATGGAGAAAATGGGACCTTGTCTATGCTTTTTGATATTTGCTAATAATGGTTTTGAATGCCACGTTTTTGGATTTTTGTTCGTGCACGCCGAACAATTATTTTGAAAACCCGCTGACGCTGCCACGATTTCCTAGTGATGGGACAACAAATGGTACATGGGATCAGACGTCCGGCCCTCAAGTCTTTCCTTCTCGTCCGACAACCTTTTCCTTCGTTAGTCCCACCTCTTCCGTCGCGACTCTTTTCTCCATGTGGTATGGGGGGCATATCCTATGTTATATAAATATGTGAATTTTTTCCATGGGTTAAGGAGGGAGCAAGCTAACTCCTGGACAAAATTCACATATGTATAAAAACATAGGATATGCCAGTTTCAGGCGTAAATTCACATATGTATATAACATAGGATATGCCGGTTTCAAATTCCTAGAAAAAATTCACCTATGCACATTGAAAAATGCATGAAAAACATACATAAGAACATACGTGGATACATACATAACATGACGAGACGTCGTAGTGAAACAGTGGATTTTACAATAGTCTGAGTTTTAGGAGACAGTGTGTTTTCCAAAACAACAGTGTATAAAATGGCAGAAAAAATGGGATGGGATGTGGGCTTTTTGCTATTTCCCAATTATGATTTTGAATGCCAGGTTATGCCCTTTTCTATCTATTCCGAAAAACAATGCGAACAATGGCAACATTTCAGGTTTTACATGATTTTTGAAATATAGCATTTCATTGCAAAACCCACAGATTCTGCTTACTACAAACATTATTCAGTAATTTCACTCATATTTCTACAATGGGTTGTCGCTTATTTCATTCGGAAATGGCAAAATTCAAAAACCAGCATATGTGGAGGAAATGAAGCAAAAATTTCAAAACCCTCAACACAAAAAAAAATGCTTGAAACTGGCATATCCTATGTTATATACATATGTGAATTTTTTCCAAGAGTTAGCTTTTTCCCATTATATATAACCTAAATGATCCTAAAGCTTTTAAATAACCATAATTATTTAAGCTTTTAAGAAGCAATGGACAACCCTCTGGGTTTTTCATATTGCAATTTTATTTATTTTTTTGCAACTTTTGTTGCAAGCAATGGCAGCTATAAAATATGAAAGTGGACTTCAATACTTTCTTTTCTTACGGTGTGCATAACACTAAGTGTTGTCATTGAACAAGATTTGAAAAGTGTGGGACAACCTAGTGTGTTTTCCATCGTGCAAAATTTTTTGTGCATCTTCTCTTCGAAACATATTATGATATTCAAATGGAATGTTTGGTGCATGTGATGGATTGTTATAAAATATGAATGTGAACTTCAATACAGTGTTTTTTTGCAGTCTACATAATAGAAAGTGTTGTCTTTGAAGAAGAATAGAGAAGCACGGGAAAACTGTGTTAACCTAATTGAGGTTGGGGGAGTAACCAATAGGGTTGTTTCTTGTAAAGGGTTTTAGAACAGTTTGTGGGTTGCATGGTTTATAACACCCTATGTTTTCCAACCTGAAAATTTGGATATCCATTTGAGTTTCTTGAAAATATTTTCTTATTTACACTGTATGAATGTAAAAATGGCACCCCCAAAAATTACAACTGTTAGTTATGGTATAAATTGCAATTTAGTATCTTCGCGTGATTGACAATAATAATTGGACAAAATAATTGCATGTTGTAAAGCACAGTGGGTTACTTGTATAGCATTTTACAACAATGTGGGTTGTGCGTTTCAAATTCTTCTTTTCATTGAAAAAATATATGCTTGATTACTGCAAAATTGTGCATTAAATTTTGGAACTTTAACTGTCCATAACACTTGCAACAATTTTACAGTTTACAGGAAACCAAGGATGTGTGTTGTAAAATGGAAATTGGTTCCTATAGTGAAGAATGTCATTGATGTGGACAACACACCTAAAAGGTTGTGTAGTAGCGCATCTTCTTCGGGGCGGTCGCATTCACGAAACGTGCAGGTAAGATCTAGTAATTACAACATGCAATCAAATGTATAATTTTAATCTCTCATAAGTGGTTATGAGGTTGATTGGAAAGTGGGAATGTTTTATTTAGGAGGCAGCAACCGCGGTATGGAGGAAGTCCCCTCGGTTTATGAAAATAGTCAACCATAAGGCAGGGACATGTTCAATAATTGATTTTGAACTTGCAATTGCCCTTCCCTTCCTATGCATGAATCAGAATGCTTTTTAATTTCAGTTTGAAAATATCATGTCTGTTACAAATATTCTGATTTTGGCATATATCATTCCTTTGATTCGGGAAAATAATCAGGGAGATGATCTCGCTCTTGCCATAGTCCATGACCAGAATGAAAAGCATGCAGAGGGAGACCCTAAGGATGGAGAGGGATCCAATGAAGCACGAGGTGATATGGTGGACGAGAAGGTAGATATAATAACTAAATTATTTCATCATTTGGTTGTGTGTATATGTTGTGCATTCAATTTGTTTGAATATCAAATATATTAAGCAATTTTATTTTCCAAATTTGTTGTGCAGGTTGTTGTTGAATACAAAAGAGAAACAGTGAATGGTAGATATATATACTATTGTATTATAGAAGAATGTACGAGAAAGTATTATGATTGGAGAGTGTTCAACGTGCATAGGTTTTAGCATCACCACCTTCATATTCTTGAGGCACCAAAGCATGGCCGAGCTGTGTTGGGGGAACCAAAACAACCCACTCCTCGCCCTGATAAATTGAAAGAGTACCTTCTAAAGAAGGTGGAAAATACAAAGTACCAAATGAATATATGGCAGCAGCTGCAGCAGAAGCGTGTTATTAGACATGTCTATCAAAAGTATGGGAAACAAAACTTCCTTCAACTTCCCCAAGAAGGAAAGGATGAGGTGAAGAAGCAAACGGTGTTATACAACAGTGAGGAGATGAAGGAGTAGAGAAGGCAAAGAATATTACAATTGTAGGAGAGAAAGAGACAGGAAGGAATGGTAATGTTGAACTGAACTATTAAATGTGAATTTTCCTTGCTTCAACTTTTCTATTCGGATGCATACAAGGTTCACTTAACGTTAACTTACATGACATGACAGGGTGATGGTCGAGAAGTGGTTTCTTCCCCCTAGTAGAGTAGGGTTCATTCGCTAGAGGAAGCTATGCCCACGAAAGGCGAAGACAATGTTGTTCCTCCCACCCCTACGTCTAACATTCAGAGTAAGCATCCTACACAGTTGAAAGTTTCAAGGCACCCTCTGAAGAAGAAATGAAAACAAATGGTGATCTCCAAATCTTTTGTTTACTCTAAGTTTGTTTTGATTATTTGAATGAATTGGTTGCATGCATATGATTTTGGTGCAACGTTTCAATTCCTCCTATTACACAACAATGATGAACAATGAACTACTGCCCTCAAGTAGGTTTTTGTGATTTTCGATGGTGAACAATTGCCCATGGAAGCACAAGATGATGTTGTTCCTCCCGACCCACCGTCTAACAATGTTGAGAAGAAGAAGAAGAAGAAGAAGAATAAGGAGCATATTCCATCAAACATGTCAAGGTGCCTTGACATGGAGGAACTAGAAGAAACGATGAATTACAATTCTTTTATTTAATGTGTGTTTTGATTATTTCAATGAATTGGTTGCATGCAGCTGAATTTGAAATGACCTTTTAATTCCTGCTATTACAGGGCAAGGATAAAAAATGAAGTGTTGGCCTTGACCTAATTGGCATGTCATTGCAATTGAAATGAGAGAGGCTAATACAGATGGACATGCAGATGGGGAGAGCACTGGCCACAAAGTGGGACAGGCTAACACAGATGGTCATCAGGATGGGGAGAACACTGGCTTGAATGTGGAACTGGGTAACAGAGATGGACATGGGGACGGGGAGAGCAGTGGCTTGCAAGTGGGAGAGGGTAATAAGGATGGACCCAGGGAGGAGGAGAGCGTTGGCCTACAAGGGGGAGATGGCAATAAATATGCAAATGGGGATGGGGAGAGGTGCGGCGTGCCATCTATATCGGTATGAGACCCAACACACTTCCATGCTCTGTTCTTATTTCTTTAGGAATCTTTTAATGTGCCTTCAATTATGCTTCACATCAATGAAATTTCCATTGCAAGCAAATCTCGTGGATGAACAAATGATAGAGTTGAATGGCATAAATTTTAAGGTTGGTGATCATGTTGACCTTTGGAGGCCGCAAAAATGGGTTACAAAAGGCATTCTGCAAGTTGTCACCAGAAACGCTCACACCCACAGCTTGAGGCACCCAAAAAAATGTGCAAGAGTCAACATTGTTGAGGCCATTGATGGTCAATGTTGCGTTCCTTTTCTCATGCCTGGCGTAGAGACAATCGGAGAGTGCATGGGCGGCTTTGTCATATGGCAGCTCATCGAGATGAACCATTATGTTCCAGAGGTACACATAAACGATATGTTGTATATATATCATACTGCATATATTGTTTCCATGCATATGTTAATTCTCATTAATTTTTTGCTATAGGGTGAAGGTGTTAAACCTAACACGGACAAAGCACGGACTATGAAGAAATCTATTTTTCACGTTCATCATTTGCGAGGGTTCGTGGATCTAGAATCACCCCTCCCAAAATACACAAGGACCCTAAGAAACGTGCCATATTTTACGCAGACCTGAACTCGATTGCAAGGAATAGGCAACGTAGGAATTGATGAGACAGGCTTCAAATACTAATTCTTCTCTGTGGGTTTCATTATTTGAATATTGAACAATTATGGTGTAGAGATACACTATTTGCATATGTTTCAACACTGTGGTGTTATACATTTGTTATGAGACTTTTCATGGGCTTCTTTAATAATTTTATTATTGTACAATTATGTTGAACATATATACTAATTTCTTGCCATTGGAACACATAATTTTTATCCATTTCATATCAGACTTTAAGAAAAAAAGTCTTGTTCACTATCTGTACATATGTTTGGAACATAAATTTTACATGACCCTTGTGTTGTCCCCTCTGGCATGTGTTGCCATTAATGTCAAAGCAATAAGATAATAAGATGTTCTTGATTGCTAAACAAGTCAGTAGTATTGGTTTGGTAATTCAGTTGATGGTCTCTTCATTTCAGTTCTTTGATAATCACTTGACTTGGCATACAAGTGTTTTTCAACTCTAGTACACCGCATATTGTTTCATGTTCAGTCATCTTGCATATTGTGATAAGGATCTAAAATTGTGACTTTATGTAAATACAATTATATGAGTTGAAACAGTTATGAAGACAGTTTTGGTCCTCATGTTCATTTATTTATCATATGTCATTTAGTTTTAAAGTTGTTGTAAGATTATGTTATCTTGTAAATATTTCAGCTTTTGGGTTTCTATAATGTTGTCAGTCTCTATGATCTGGTTATGGTCTTTATGTTCATACATGTTAAAAATCATCAAACATGCTTGATAACTAAATTTCTCTAGAGCTTGCACTTTACATTTGGTTATTAATGCTAAAGTGGTTGGTATGGGAACAATTGATGTCACCATTTATCAATAAATTTGAGAAATTATTTTAAAAAATAATCCATGAGGTATGGGATTTGAAACCCATCAAGTGTCGGTAATTTAGTTTTGGATTGTGATAATCCATACAAGTGGATAGAATGATATACTAGTTTTTGAAATGCACCATTTGTAATGCATATTATATGTATAACTACCTAAAAAATATGTTGGGTCTCAATCCTGGAAATATAAAAATAAGGACTATCCATGAGTCACTCACAAGATCAAATCAACTTTCGAATGAACAGGTGAAATGCCTCAAGAAAAGAATGATGAAAATCAAACTAATGCCAACAATTGCAAAGGTGATTACAATAGGCCCATCAAAATATCTCAATCAAGTAATGCACCCTTGATTCTCATTATGTACCTTCAACTATATGGTAATGACAACAATGTGATAGGTAAAGTATTCATCTTAATGATGTACCCTTACCCAAATGCCAATGACAAAGCAAAGCATATATTGGTGGGTTAGAAAACCCTATTCATCCTTCTAGAAAACCTTTAAAGTAAGGTTTTAAGTCTTAATATTCTAAAACACCACTCTGTATGATTTGTTTATCCTCTACAAACTTCCCTATTCATCCTTCTATAAAACCTTTAAAGTAAGGTATTAAGTCTCAATATTCTAAAACACCACTCTCTATGAGTTTTCATCCTCTACAATTTTCCCTGTTCATCCTTCTAGAAAACCTTTAAAGTAAGGTATTAAGTCTCAATATTCTAAAACACCACTCTCCATAAGTTGTTTATCCTCTACAAACTTAGTTGTTCAAACCTCTTCTCCATTTAAGGAAGGTAACTTCTAAAAAAATATTTATCTTGGAGTATTTTCTCCATGTAACCTGAATTGGTTCATGTATAATAGTTCTATACATAACTGTTGCAGGATGGAAAACACACTGGGTTGTCCCATACTTTGCAAATCTTGTTCGAAGATAGCAGTTAGTGTTATGCACACAGTAAGAAGACAATGTATTGAATTTGAGATTCATAATTTTTAACAACCCTTACTTTCAACAAAACACTCTTCTTTGATATCTTCCCAACACATTATTTACATAACAGTTGCATCATGGAAAACATAGTGGGTTGTGGCTCACTTATTATTTTTTTCGGACTGTAACAAAATAATGTTTTGAACTTCGCTTTCTTGTTTTATGACACCCGTTACTTTAAGAAAAGTAGTCTTGTTCACTATCTATTCATATGTTTCCAAAAAAAATTTACTTAATTGTTGCAGGATCAAAAACACACTGGGTTGTCCTGGACTTTGCAAATCTTGTTCGAAGATAGCAGCTAGTGTTATGCACATAGTAAGAAGACAATGTATTGAATTTGAGCTTCATAATTTTAAACAACCCTTACTTTCATCAAAACACTCTTCTTCGATATCTGCCCAACGCATTATTCACATAACAGTTGCATCATGGAAAACACAGTGGGCTATGGCTCACTTATTATTTTTTTCGGACTGTAACAAAATACTATTTTGAACTTCGATTTCTTGTTTTATGACACCTGTTACTTTAAGAAAAACAGTCTTGTTCACTATCTGTTCATTTGTTTCCAACAATTTTTTTTACTTAACTGTTACAAGATGGAAAACACACTAGGTTGTCCCAAACTTTGCAAATCTTGTTCGAAGATAGCAGCTAGTGTTATGCACACAGTAAGAAGACAATGTATTGAATTTGAGCTTCATAATTTTTAACAACCCTTACTTTCAGCAAAACACTCTTCTTCGGTATCTGCCCAACACATTATTCACATAACAGTTGCATCATGGAAAACACAGTGGGTTGTGGCTCACTTATTATTTTTTCCGGACTATAACAAAATACTATTTTGAACTTCGCTTTCTTGTTTTATGACACTCGTTACTTTAAGAAAAATAGTATTTTTCACTATATATTCATATGTTCCCAACAAATTTTTTTACTTAACTGTTGCAGGATGGAAAACACACTGGGTTGTCCCAGACTTTGCAAATCTTGTTCAAAGACAACAGCTAGTGTTATGCACACAGTAAGAAGACAATGTATTGAATTTGAGCTTCATAATTTTAAACAACCCTTACTTTCAGCAAACCACTCTTCTTTGATATATGCCCAACACATTATTCGCATAATAGTTGCATACAAGAGACTTCAGAAATTGTGTTGTACTTCCAGGGATGGCTAAATTTCGATCAATTGTTGTCATAGATTTTCTATATGATTTTAGATGTAAATCAAATTCAACATGATTTTGACAACAACAAGTTTCACGTACTTTATTTATACGTACAAATGATGGTCGTAGTGTCTCAAACATCCATTGACAAATCTTCAAATTTGAAAAATCTTGCTTGAATTCTTCAAAAAGTTCACTTTGTGTTGTATCTATAAAATGTTTTGGATGAGAAATTTTTGTACCATCGTCACTTATTATTTGTATAGTATCCCTTCTATTGGATGAAACACGAGAGTGAGTAGTCCAATATTCAACCACCCGTTTCTTTACATCTTCTGAAATTCTATCTTTTCGGGGAACCCTACAAATATTTACCCAATTTTTCTCAATTTTTTCATCTATTTGATTTCTCTTTTCAATATACCTTTGAACAGCTCTCCTAGAAACATTTAGTAATTCAGAAATTGCTTGAAATTGTCTTCTATGTGATAATTTCTTACTAGAAACTACAGTCATCAACGCTCTACATGCAACACTTAAATCACTAGATCGACTCTTTTTTTCAATACATTTTAATGCTTCTTGCAAGTTTTCAACAATTGTGTGTTTTAAATCTAATGACTTTTTGCTATTATCAACCACTAACAACTCCAAAATAGGGGTCATTTCTTTTCATCTAAATAACTTTGAAACTAACTGTGCTCTTCAAATTAGAGATTTTTCTTCAAAAAAATCATCCCATATTCTTTTTGAGTGTAATTTTAGTGTGCTTTCAGATAACATATCTTCAAATGAAAAATTATTGAAAAGAGAATCCTCCTCCATCTCCATCAGATTTTCCATACCATTGTCCAAAAAAAAACTATTATTAGGTTCAGTTTGTTCTTGTACCTGTACGTCTCCTTCGTCATTGATATTTTCCAAGGGTTGTTCTTCATGAGATGTTCCTTCACCCGCTCTTCTCTTCCTCTGTCTTGTTCGTGTTCGATCATACTTCCTTGATCTATTCCTTTTACATGCCATCACAAATTGCACTCAAATTTGAATTCACCTGCATACAAATTTGTACACACATGATCTTTCAATGAAACATGTACTTGATTAATATTGCATTTAAATATCTAAGACTTAAAAAAACAATGGAATAACATATATCTAATTGGTGATCAATAATAATGAAATCTAAGACTATAAATAGTGAAAACAAAGTTCAAATGCATTAATGAAAATAAAAAACATAATCAATTAAATAAGTTCAAGATCAATGTACTTTCGAATATAGCTCTCCTATTGTTTAAATACATTTTCTTTTGTCGAAATAAACCTTCTTTTGGACTAGAATAAACCTTCTTTTGTCGGAATAAACCTTCTAACTTGTTGAAATAAACATTATTTTGTCGAAATAAGCTTTCTTTAGTCGACAATTTTTGAACAATAGTATATCGATCGAGTGGGTTTTGGTCGAGTCAATAAGCTTTCCTTAGTCGAGATCAGTCTTCTTTCTCTTTGGTCGAAATATATTTCATTGAATTACTTGAGTTGAAAAATCTAAAAAAAAATAAAATATATTTTATACCGCCCAATGTCAGTCGAATGACTTTAGACCAAACTATTTTCGACCGATAGGATATCGGTCGAGTGTGTTTCGGCCGAAACTATTTTGACCGAAAAGCACTCGACCGAACATGTCTAGGTGGCATCCTACATGGCAGCAAACTCACCATTTTCTGAAACATTCAACTTTGGTAGAGTGTTTCTCCTCTCAGAATTATTATTTTGCAAAAAACAAAAATACTCTTTTGTAGAGCTCGGAGTTATGAATCCAAATATATAATTTTTTTAATATTTTGATTAGTTTTAATATATGTTATTTTTAAAATAATGAAATTAGGTTGTTAAAATGAAAAAAAAAAAGTTGATTAGAAATTTTAAAAAAATAGTAAAACATATTAATTTTTTTTAAAACTTATATGGTGTAGTAGAGGAGAGAGTCTTCTTCAAAAATGTATAATCTTTTTTTTGAAAATGATTAAAAAAATAGAAAATAGTTGATGGCCCGTGAAAACTGTCAAATTTGACATGTTTAACTTTAAAACGTTATTATGAGAAAAATATACATCAAAATTTGAAAAATAAATAAATCATGCAGTAGATATTGAAGTTACCTATTTAGGGAAAAAAATTTAGAGAAAAATAATGTTTTTTTCAATTTGTTTCTTGACGGCCCGTGAAGTCGCTGTTTTTTGAAATTTTCAGCATTCCAAAATTTTTCCTTAATTGAAAAAAACATAATGAAAATGATTTATTTTTAAATTTAAAAAATTACAGGTTCAATCTTCATCAAAAGTTCTACATTTCATTATTTTACACCATTTTGAAATTCAAAACACAAAGACTACTTTTATGTGGCTGAAGTTTAGAAATTTTTTTGTTGTTGGCCGATTCCTTTATAAAGTGTGACACAGATTTGTGCTTTTACCCATTTACGAACAGGTATAATCTCTGTGTTCTCAGCATCTGGAAGCATTTTTCACACTCTGATTGTCAAGGTGGAATTGACAGCATACAATGTTGGCACCCCGTAATTCTCATGTAGCAGCCTAAAGGAGGGCCTGACACGGTGGATCTCAAACCTGACAATGTGGTTGAATTTGAACACGGCCAACAACCATTCCTCCCCAGGACCTTTTTGATTACTAATTAGAGATTCCCCCTTGAGGAATCTCATAAACCTCATGCTCAGCTGATCCATAAGATTGTGCCTCTATATGATAATTGTTGGTCTAATGCACACCTTCCATATGCATCCAGCTAGGAAAAGGTCTCGAATTTCTCTATAAACAGACATTGGTCAGTCACATAAATTGACAATCTCTATTTGTAGATTGTAATATCCCACGTCCATGCCCATATGTTCCCATACACCAAAGACGTTGTTGAAGAAGTGAGCATAATTATCATACTGCAAATCTATGTGGTTTGGACCTTTTCTATTAATTCTCCTTAACATTTTTTCCCGCAACCTATACGGGAGGCTGAGTTCCTCAATTCGAGCAAGAATATTGCATGGTAGATACGGGTGGTAGTTGGTCAACCAACTAGCCACCCATGCTCGAGAACTGTGAGACATCTTCTATAGAACTGCAACAGCAGGTTGTAAAATTCCTGAAATTAAAGACAAAACAACTTTTTTAGAAGGTAGACCTACATTCTCTAATTACAAGGACATTGTCAATGCAATGGAAACAGTGAGAAAATAAGCAAGCAAAGTGGACTTATGTAGATAATGTATGCACTAAAGAGATTGTACCTATTGTTTTGAACTGAATGAGGCAGCACATGCAGTATCTCCAATGGACATATGGCAACACACGATTCGAATAGTGGGAAGAACAATGCCTGAAAGGAAAGAGAAAAAAAATTTCAGCACATACAACAACATTCTCTAATAAGAAACACACGAAACAGTTGCTAAAAAAAATTGAAAGTGAAAGAAAACTTTTCATAACTAAGTAACTGTGTATGGACGGTGTCTTTTCTAACATGGAAAATAATTTCAGCAAATAATTTGAGCATTTCATTTGTTGCAATCACATGAGTTGAACTAATGAATTTTAGAAAATATATTTATGTTACGAACACAAGATATAAATAATAATAGTTGCAGGATGGAAAACACAGTGGGTTCTGCCTGACATTTTTATTTTCTACATATTTATAACAAAACAAGGTCTCAAAGTTCACCTTCTTGTTTTGTGGCAGCCCTTTCTTTCACAAAACATTCCATTGTAATATGTCTTCATATGTTCCAAACAAAAAATGCACATAACAGTTGCACGATGGAAGACACACTCAAATTTGTCAACTTAACTATCTGAAAACCATCTTCCCAGCAACAAAACCTAACCTGTCAGAATCATTCCCCGAGCGACGAAGATCACATCGCCGATTACATCCATTGCATCGCACATCTTTCATAAGGCGACTTTTAGGTGAAATATGGTGAGTTTAGTAAGTGAATGTCTATCAAAATTGGGGGCAGCAAATTTTAAGGTAAGATTAAGTTTTTGAAGGCTTAATTAGTCGTGTTTGAAGAATGTTTTAGGCTTAATTATTCTGTTTGTAAAATAGGCCTATTTTGGGGTCCACGACAATGAAGAAGAGCTTGTTTGAAGTGTTTTTTCCATAAGGTGTTTGCTATTCCAGAAACCCATTTGTGCCAAATTTTACATATCACAAATTGAGATGCTATTGTTTTCAAAAGAATGCTTGAAAACATGACTCTACCACTAGAAATGCACTCAATTAGCCCAAATTTACAAAGGAGTAGGTCTTAAATCATCATCAAAACACCTAACAACTTGAAACAGTCCTTTGATAACTCTCATAACTTAGGAATCATCTACTTTTACGAATACAAAGGCTCAAGCCAACGTTGATCTACTAAACCCTTACTTTATGCACAAAAAAAGCTCTATCAAATGAGGCTTTAATAGAATATTGTATTACAAACCTTCCCATGCTCTACCACCATATGAAACATGTTTACAAATGTCTGCCCATGCTTTAGGAACAAACTTTTAGCCCCTTTGAATGCACTTTCCTCAATTACCAACTTGTACGCATCCTTTTTCATTGGAAATCTTTTGTATTTTCTAAAGATCAGCAACCAAACATTGAATGGTTCGCTTCCCCTACATGATTCAATAGATACACTTCTTAAATTACATAACATCATACCAAAAATTGGACTTATGTAAGCAAAGTTAATAAATTAGAAGCATACCTTCCATTGGGTTTACACCCGCGAAAGATAGTCGTTGATGAGGACTCCTTTCTCGAGATTGGAATGTTGAAGTGAACAAAAAAATCCATAAAAGAAATCATAAAGTTTATGGTGTGATACAAGCACATATACTGGAAAAAAGGAATATGTAATACCATTTCCTATTACAATAAAGAAATTGAAATGGGTTTTCTCATACTCACCCGTATTAGATGTTGTATCCTCTACCACATCCATAGCAGTTGCACCTGAAGTCTCACATTGCATATTGACATTCAAAGGCAACTATTTTTTGCATACAACAGAAAGGAGTCATCCAAAGGGGTTCAATGATCTGACTGTTGTGCGGAATGCTTCGTACGCTGGGTTGGACATCGACGACGATCCCTGGTTGCACTAAACCATGGATGCATGCGAACAGTGGTAGTTGCAGCTTGATCAGGATATGGAATGAATTCAAACGGAAATGCATTTGATTGTCGTAGGTCCTCTACAAACCTGTCCATGTATTTTGCATATAATTGCACCTGTTCTAGAGATTGTGGTGGTGTACGCATCACTTTCTTCAAGAGTTCGTTAGTGTCATTCCAAAGAGACATTGTCACCACATGTTCATCATATACATGAGTCATAGAAGGAGCTTGCACAGGGGTTAGAACATTAGGATTGATTTCTTCTATGGCCCCCTCTGACAATTTCTCGTTCAAATCTATGTTTGTATCAATTGGTTGACCTCCCCCATCTAAATGAGGACACAAAAGAAATTTGTATTAGGCTGTAGAAAATGCAAAACACAATTGACTCCAATAAAGTAACACAATTAGAATTGAAATTCACTTACCATGGACCACCCCTTCAACGGTAGATGACCTTTTAATCAAGTGAGCAACCTTGATGACATGTTTACAAGTGTTCCCCTGCAAACTCCAAGGGCAGTCACAAATAAAAAGGTGCTCACCAAATTTTTGCACAAGGTAGTGCATTGACCTACTTTGAATTTTCACCCAGTACCGTCCAGGATCTATTTCATCAAGAATACAGTCATCATCTGGAATTGCCTCGGCCTACTCCACACTAGATCACATATTTAAATAATTTTTGTTCGTCAAAAAACCATAATGCTGCAAATTTTCCTTTTGCCTATAGGATGGTTCCATTTTATACACAAGTGTGTAATACAAATAGTCCATTCTCCTATTGCATATTTTTGAACGATCGCACAAGTATCGATTTTTTAGTACGCAATGGTACAACTCAATGGCTGCATTTGTATCCTGGTTGGCATGTGGGAATAGTCTGCAATTTTTCGCCCGCATGGCTATGAAAAAAATTCCAATAGTCAAGTAAGCCACAATGTATTAGATGTGACATCAAAGAATTTGAATAGTGTGAATCATGCGAGGTGACGAGAATTGTCAACTCACCAATTTGACCTTCTCCTTCACACCAAGTCTTCTTGAAGTACTCTAAGAATCAGGGTTGATCATTGAACTCTTGAAAGAAAGAGTTCAATAGCTGAGTGACGCAATCTTCGGTGCCAACAATTGCCATCATGATTGTGCCATGCAGAAGACGTCCATTGCCCTTTCCTTGGCTAGATACTTATATACATTCTTTAGCCAAGCCCTTGTGACATACCAAAGGAATAGAAGCACACGACATTGAAAGACAACCCTAATAGACAATACAAACGATATTGTTTACTGCTCGACTGCATGAGAAAGTGGCATTGAAAATGAATAGCAAATGAGAAAGGTACACAAATGAAGAAAGGGATGCACATACTGTATGGCTTGGATCTCTGCAGTCACATCATCGATCAAAAATGAATTGATTCTCCAGTCAGGCCTGGTTCTTCTTCCACGTTCGAGCAATATGCATAGTCACGCAGAGATGTCCTCAATCTTGTTTCGTGAGGAGACTACCCATGCAACCGGCACACCACTTTGTTTCTCGTCGAAAATGAGGAGAGTATACAATGGGTACTGTAGAGAGAACAACTTGACGTGATCATTGTGAAGTTTACAATGAAGAAGATCATTGAAAACAAAATGAACTATTTGACAATGTTTATAAGGCCTCACCTCATATTTTTTAGTTGCAAACATGGAATCCATCAAGATGACTGAATTGTGTGAGCAGCTAACCATCCTATCCAGCATCCATGGAGTTTGAACCCCGATAACAAAAGGCGTATTTTTCCCATCAGGCCGTTGAAAGTAGAAGAAGTTCTCAAAGTCCTGTCCACTCCACAGTAGGATACTTGTCGAATCAACTTTGTGTTTTTGTGCATGAGTAGAACGCACCTTTTTTCAAGCATTCATAACATCCTTTCTTGTAAGGAATTGATCTCTTTTGGACATCATGCCACATAATAGAGGATTGTTGATGTGTCTATCCATTATTGCATTGACACTGTCATCCATGAGCAAAAGGCTTTCAATATAGCTTTTGCACTCCATGGATAGATTAGTGGCAAACATAGAACACTTCTCTCCACTTGTGTCATGAATGCCATGGAAAAATTCACCATTTTTATCTACATGGAACATTTCTTTGTAGATAATATAGGCAACATCAGGTTTTCCTTCCATAACCTTTACCATGAAGTGGTATTGACAACCTCGCATTTGTATAAACGTCTTATGTGGTTTATTCTCCAGTGCAGGCTAGTGTCTATTGTCTTTAGGACCATATTGACACCAGTAACTAGAAGAAAGGCATCATCTCATCATGTTCAACCAAGAGAGTAAAATATCGTTCGGCCATAGAAATGAATGTCGATATATAGAAACCTCTTATACAAAATTGTTTTGCTATAAGTTTTGTCGTAGATGGGACATGAGGTGGTAGGTTCTCTTATTTTCTTGTCCAAAAATTTGGTTTCTACACCTTCAACCAACATTTCACCATCAATGAACTGATCAAGTCTTATAAGAGGAATTGTTGCAACAAGGTTAGTGACCTTATCCGTGTTGACGGAAATAGTAGCCCATTCCAAATCAAAAGACAAAAAAGGAGAGCCTCCATTTTGTATATCTTGCACCTGCAATTCTTCTAGCTTCTTCCATTTGAAACCTCTCCCCATTCTAGGAAATCACAACATTGGAGGAATACTTAAATTAGTGTGGATTGTGTGAAGAAAAAGAAAAAAATCATTCATTAAACATAGATAAAATGTGCTTGCATTGCTCTCACCCACGTGAGACCAATAGGATGTTCCGGCTTCAACCGAGGAAAATTAAAGGTGATAGATTCAATCAAGCTACGCATAAAATATAACACAAACACATGCTGGAAATCAGACAGTCCAACAACCCAACACTATGTTTTCTGAATCACAATTATTTTCTGCACTTTTCTTTCAATCATGCGAAATTCAAACACAACAATGGAATGTGTGGTTTGGAAGACATTCATACTATTTTGTAACATTCCATGTTGCAAAACTGTCGGTGTTAAGAAGCAAGCAACGGAACATGAGACGACCCTTTACAATTAGACAGGGAGATTTAAATAGCTGAAACCCAGCACTGTGTTTCCCATTCAAAATTATTTTGCGTAGTTTTCTTATCAATCGACTGAAATTTAAAGACAACAATGGAATGTGTGATTTGGAAGACAGTCATATTGTATTGTAACATTCCATATTGCAAAACCATGGGTTTTAAGAAGGAAGCAAACCACCATGAGACAACCCTCTACATTTAAACAAGGAGATTGAAATAACTGAAACCCAACACTGTGTTTCCCATTCACAATTATTTTGTGCAGTTTTTTTTTCAATCAACTAAAATTTAAACACAACAATGGAATGTGTGATTTGGAATACATTCATACTATTTTGTAGCATTCCATGTTTCAAAACCATGGGTGCTAAGAAGCAAGCAACCCACCATGAGACAACCATTTAAGAAACAAGCAACCAACTATGAGACAAGGAAAGATAAACAATAGACTAATTTCACAAGATGATTTCTTATAGAATTCACAGATTCAGCAAATAAAACATCAACACAATTTGACTCAGCAAATATAATATTGAAGAATGATCACAGAAGCACAAAAGCCATTTGTGATCAAGAAAATATTAACAAACTCAAAGATTCAATCTTATTTCCTTTTTTCTCAATACAAAATATGGGTTCAAAGGCTCCATGGTTGCGTAACAAAATTGTCTGAAAATAGAAAATGCCCTTCTCCCCCCTTTTCCTCTCTTTCTTTCCTCCCCTTTTTTTTTCTCCAATAATTGTTCGCAACCCTCCTTAAAAATGGCCAAGGTTGCAATAATTCATTAAGAAACGGACACTATTTCCATTACACCCTAGGATTTCGGTCACTATTCATAATTACAAAATTTTCATACATGTAAAGTAAACATTCAATTTATTTCGAAAGAAACCATTTTTGTTGACAACTGCATAAAGAAACCAAGTTCGCTAAACAACTGGAGGAGCTGGAGCACATAAAATCTCCGCAAGCATTTCATTAAGCAAATTATTAAATCCGGCTCGCTCTTCCTCTCTATCTAAGACAGAGATCACCCTCCAATATTCAGCATAGGTGGAATTTTCCTTCCATGCAAGCAAACGTAGCTCAGAAACAATGTCGAGTTGTTCCTCCTTGAGCCACATTAAATTAGGTTGAATGATTGGTACTAGCTTGATTTCCCATTCCGCAACTTCACCACGAAGCACCTTGTTGAAGAAAACCTGGGATCAAAATTCTACCACCTTTGCAAAATCATGGGTGTTAAGAAGCAAGCAACCGACCATAAGAAAACCCTTTACATTTCAAGTGGATGATTAAAATAACTAAAACCCAGCACTGTATTTCCCATTCATAATTATTTTGTAAAAAAAAAAAATCAATGGTGCGAAATTTAAACACAACAATGGAATGTGTGATCTGGAAGACATTCATATTGTTTTGTAACATTCCATGTTAAAAAACCATGGGTGTTAACAAGCAAGAAACCGACCATAAGAAAACCCATTACATTTAAACAAGGAGATTGAAATAAATGAAACCCAGCACTGTGTTTCCCATTCAAAATTATTTTGTGTAGTTTTCTTATCAATCGACTAAAATTTAAACACAATAATAGAATGTGTGATTTGGAAGATAGTCATACTATATTGTAATATTCCATATTGCAAAACCATGGTTTTTAAGAAGCAAGCAACCCACCATGAGACAACCCTCTACATTTAAACAAGGAGACTCAAATAATTGAAACCCAGCACTGTGTTTCCCATTCACAATTATTTAGAGACTTGCAAAAAAGAATAACAATTGAACTAATATAGTGGAGGCTAAATACTTCAATGGGTTACTTGTTATTGATTTTCCAAATTTGGATAACTTATATAATGTCTTACTTATATGAATTAAAGTAAAAAATTATAGATAACTCATAAGAAAGAGACCAATTTGAAATGTAGGAAATGGGTTGAAGGCTAGATTTCGGTATGATTCTTGGTTGGGAAACACTCTCCGTGATTTTTTAATCCCTTGTTTAGCTATCAAGAATGGTCTTTGTTCTTTATTTTCATACTGTGTGGCTAATTACTAGGAATATGGTACTTAATGTAGAAAGTTGATTAATTTATTTACTCCTCTCAATCATCTCAATCAAGAGGTTATTAGCTATCTTATAAAAAAGTTAAATAGTTCTATATAGTCTAGTTTCATAGGAAAAAATAGACCATTTGGTTGGGTTCTTCCATATGGAAGTGTACTATTGCATCTACTTATCTCCTTTAACATTATATACATGTTGAGGTGTTTGAAAAGAAGAATATTTTGAACAAGAATATATTACATAAATTCAATGACATCTAGCAGGCTGCTTGTTAGAGTAAATTATTGATTATTGATAATCTTAAAAATAGAGCCATTACAATCCCAAATAGGTGTGATCTTTGTGAGAATAATGTTGAGTCTATTTTTCACATTTTTCTATAATATTTATTCACCTACTCTATCTAAATATCAAGTTCTCACCCTTAATGATGAATGGAGATGCCCTCGGCATTTTAAACTACCTCAATTACCTTTCTCCCCCTCTTGGAATATCTTAAAAATTATTAAAAGCTATAAGAAAATTCACTCCATAAATGAGGAAACAATTGATCATCTCTACCATGGAGGTAGTGGAAAAACTATTTCTTTAGACAATATGAGTTGTTTTATGGAAAACATCGCATTGGTATGATGGAAAATATTTTCCTAGTAAAATTACTTGTGGAATAATTATGAGAAGTGGGGTCGATTGCAATTATGTGATCTTGGGAAAATTATTGAATGAATTGATAATAATTGAAGTTTATCAAAATATTTATTTGGGTTACTCATGATGAGCCAAGTCTTTGGCACATTTTGATCATACTTTTATAAATACTTTTCTGTTTTTATTATGCTAAAACAAACATTCAGTTTGATTATGGGATAGGACATAGACCTTTTTATGACTTTAATATGATGAGTATATTATGATAAAAAGTCCCATGATTATTACCTTTAATGTTCTATTAGTCTGATAAATACTTTATGGCTTTTTGTGATCATAAAACCTTCCTGCAGCCATATCTAAAACAATGTTTGCCTTAGTTTTATACTTAATGAATGAATGAATAAAGTAATGGATTGTCTTAAAGGATGAACGTGTTGAGATAACCTTCTTCTCCAGGAAAGATGGCGAGATATTTTGCAGGTACCACGATTGGAGGAAGAAATTCAATTTCCACTTGAAGAATAGAAGACCGAATCTGTAAAGACTGGTTCAACAGCAAAAGATGGGGAGACAGTTTCAACTCATCTGCCATGCAAGGAGAGTGTTCTAGAAATCTAGGCCAGGAGTCTTAGAGGTGCATGAATCCAGGATGATGGCGCTTTAAGACTGATAAACCGATTTGACTTAGTTCTTGCATTGTCATTCACCTCTTTACTTAAGTTAGTGAAATGTAATAAATGCCTCTCATTTTATAAGGGAAGGTTGGTTAGTAGTTAGAATTAGTTTTCAATAAATAGCCTATTCTCCTTTAGAGAATGGGCTGGAAGAACTTGCTATTGTAATACATTTTTCAGTTTCAGAAATACAGTCAAGAGATTGCGCTATGTACTTGTTTACATTGAATCAATAAAGCTTATGAAGTTTTTCACCTAATTTGTTGTCTACTCTTGGCATTACCTAAGGGGGCCCACCTAGGGAACTATCCATACTTTTATTCTGCAAGTAAGAGTAGCTGCATTTCCCTTCATAGAAGTTAATGTGACTGTTCCTGCAGCTGACAGAAACACAGAGCTGTCAAGTATTCCTGCAGCCACTAGATGCAGAATAGTTTTATCTTTCAAGTTTTCATTTCCAAGCAATTTATTCAGTAAAAGTTGTTTCCAGTAATTTAAGTTCTAGTATAAAGCATTTTAGGAATCATGTATGTCTGGAAGGGTGATTAGTGCATATATTGTGCTAACCCATTTCAAGTTTACATCCCTAGGTTGATGATTAAATGAGGTTCTTTAGTAGGTTATGACTGCCAGTTATGTTGTTCAATCCCTACGTATAGGAATTCATGTTCCTAGTTATTGAGCTGATTAAAGAACACTACATTTTTGGCATCGTTGTCGGGGATGGTGTCAAACTAAGGACCTATTACAGGCATGCTAGTAAAGAGTTTAAGATTTCATTCTTAGTATTTTTAGTTTAGAATCCTCCATTCCAGCATCCCCATAGTTAGTTCACTTTTGTTGTATGCATAGAAGAAGAGACCAATTTGAAAGATTTCTTCTTGGGAGCATAGATATTGAAGAAATTGAACCGAACCTATTTCAAGACGACCCATATCTAGATGTTGGCCAGGACTTAGTTACCTCATCTTCTTCTTCCTCCGAAGAGACAAAATCAAATAATTCCCTTGCTCTTATAGTTCATCAACCAGGAGCTAATCCAAGGACATAACCAAGAATGGAAAACCCTACTTTTCCATTCCCAATCCCTGACCTGCATGACAATAATAACCTCAAGAACATCCCTGCCTCAGTATTGCCAAAGTTCTATGGACTTATTACTGAGGACCCTCATACCTTCTTGTTTGAATTTGACATCCTTTGCAAAAGCTATGACTATACAACCTCAGCACACAAGCTGAAGTTGTTTCCTTCTACTCTAAAAGAGGCGGCCTTGAGATGGTTCATGGGATTGGGAGCCAATGCAGCTAACACTTGGGATGAAATGAAGACTCTGTTATTGGGTAAATATAAAGAATATTGTAGAGGAAATGATATGAGAGGAGATGACATCTTCAAAATGTCACAAAAGGAGGATGAAACCTTGGAAGATTATGTGTCAAGGTTCTTGTTTAGTGTGCAGAAGAATACTCATCATGATTTGAATGAGGAATCTCAAAAACTTCTCTTCTTAAGAGGAGTTAATGATACTTGCATGGAGGCCCTTGACCTCATGGTAGGAGGTGATGTCACCCAAAGCGATTGGGATGATATTAAGAAAATTTGTCTCAATTACTCCAGGGAAGCTATGAAGAAGGGAAGGGGGTTTAGACCCTCTTCTATAAAAGGAAGTGGCTCTGGAGTATCTAAAGGGGAGATCTCTTGTCCGACTTCAAGCAGGATATCATCAATGATGTAGCTACTCAACTAGATACTATGCAAGCTAGAAGGAAGAAGGAAGAAGCTGAGGCAATGTTAGTTGAATATTGCCCCCATTGCCGACAAAGAAAGAAAGACTACAAATGCAAAACAGTGGCCAATTTGGAGGTGCAGCATCTCCCTACTGAGTTCAAAACCATTGAAGGAGAGGAGGAAGTGTTCTTTGTTGCCCAGCGCAAGCCATGGGCCCCAAGACAAGGTATGCCTCAGGACCCTTTGCAAAATTTTGGTTCATATAATAGTTAGTGGCAAAACTAGTACCCTCCAAACTATGGGCCATACTCCCAACCTCAGTGGAATAACCCTTGGCCAAATGCCTAGCAAAACCATTGGCAATCCCCACAAAGGAATTGGCAATCACCATAGCAAAATCAGTGGTAGCAATCTAACCAATGGAGAGGAGGCCAGCAATGGTCAAATCCACCCACTGGTTTCCTAAAGCAACCCCAACAGCAATCCATTATGCCACCTCCTGCAGCTAATCAACATCAGAATCCAAAGCCAACCCAACTACCTACTCAGGCAACACCCAATCCAAATAACCAGCAGCAGCAGTAGCAGCAGCAACAAGTCTATTTTACTGATCCTAATCATCAGCCTGCCTATGCTCTCAACCTGAATAATATCAATTTACGTTCAAGAACTGTGCTGCCCACACCATCTCCTCCCATAATATCAGAATTGCCATCTGAGGAGGTTGACCAAGAAGAAGCTACCAATGACCTAGCCCAATCGAATGAGCCAGTTCAGATTCCATCATTACCTAAGACATCCAATAAAGTGTCACCTCCTTTCCCACAAAGTTTGGAAGGTGAAAATGTGAAAAAACAAGAACCTACCTTTGACATCCTTGACCAACTAAAGCATATATGTGTGAAAATTTCCTTGTTCCAAGCAATCAAAGAGGTACCTATCTATAGCAAAGTCATCAAGGAGGCATGTTTGAAGAAGTCGAGGAGGAAAAAGAAAGACCCTCAAACTGTCCATGTCATGGGCCAACTCTTTAACTTAATGCTAGGGAAGCTTACCATCCCAAAATATTCAAACCCAGGTAGCCCTATTGTGGAAATCAATATTAATGGGGTGAAAATTAAGAATGCTTTAGTGGATCTTGGTGCAGCTATCAATGTCATGACAAAGGACCTGGTTGTAAAACTTAGTATTTCTGACCTAAGGGCTACACCTACAATATTGCAGCTTGCTGATAGCTCAATTGTCAAACCTGATGGGGTAGCTGAAGACCTGGTTGTCACCTTAGATTCCTGGGAGTATTCTGCTAACTTTATGGTCTTATCTCCAAAGGCATCATTGGGAGGATACCCTATCATACTAGGAAGGCCTTGGTTGGCTATTGTTGATGCTTACATTGGTTGTAGGTTGGTTAACATGACAATATCTGATGGGTATAGCACAAAGAAGCTTACCCTCTATTCTCCAACCCAACCCCAACTTGAGTCTGGAGAGGCTCTTTGGCCATATTTGGGAGAAGAGGAGGGAGTGAACTCCGTGGCCAATTTAATGATGATTTCCAGAGAGCCTTTCATTGCACAACAAGAAGAAGAGGATATACTGTCCAATATCCTGCTGAATAACTATGGTACCGAATACTTTCATTGTAAAAAAAATCCATTCTCCCTATAGACCATTCTTCCTCCATCTACATCAGCTCATCATCCTGCAGCAACTGATTGCTTGCACACCTTGCTACCCCACGAAGTTGAAATTCCATTCCTACATAAAGTATCTATGGTTGATTTAACCTCCCAAGTCGAGGTGGTAGCAGGAAAAACCTTGAGTATCAATAAAAACCTCACCAATGAGCAACAAGAATCTATGGTCAAAATGCTCACCAATCATAAGTTAGCTTTTGCATGGGAATATGGTGGCATGAAGGGTTTAGACCCGAAACTCTGCACACATCGCATATTCATTAACAGTGAGTTTAGACCTGTCGGGCAGCCTCAAAGAAGAATAAATCCAGCCTTGAGAGAAATTGTTAAAGAAGAGTTGCAGAAAATGTTAATAGCTGGCTTTATCTACCCAATTTCAAATAGTTAGTGGGTTTCCCCACTGGTTATGGTTCCTAAGAAAGGTGGAAAATGGAGGGTATGTGTAGATTACAGAGAGTTTAACTTGGCAACAAAGAAAGATTACTTTCCTCTTCCCTTTATTGATCAAGTTCTAGATAATTTATCTGGGAAAAAGTATTTCTCATTCTTAGATGGCTTCAGTAGGTACAATCAAATCAAGATTACTCCTGAGGATCAAGAAAAGACTACTTTTACATGGCCTTGGGGAACGTTTTCCTACTCAGTTTTGTCTTTTGGTCTCTGTAATGCACCTGCAACTTTCCAGAGAGCAGTCATCAGTATCTTCTCAAACATCTCGTATGATTGCATGGAAATATACATGGATGACTTTATTGTTTATGGTGCAACATTTGAGGAAGCTCAAGCCAACTTGAAGAAAGTACTACAGAGATGTGAAGATCATAACCTATCGTTGAATAGTCAAAAGTGCTATATGATGATGCAGGAGGGAATAGTGCTTGGTCACTATATTTTTGTTGTAGGAATACAGGTTGATCCTTCTAAGATTGAGGTCATCTCTAATTTACCCTTTCCTACCAAGCAGAAGGAATTAAAAAGCTTTCTAGGCCATGCTGGATACTATAGGAGACTCATCAAGGACTTCAGCCAAACAATAGGCCCCTTATATAGTCTGCTGAAGAAAGATACATATTTTTCTTGGACAGAAGAATGTGAAAAAGCATTCCTTGATTTAAAAGTTGCCCTTACACAAGCACCTATTTTGAAAGGACCTGATTGGTCACTTCCATTTCATATTCATACTGATGCATCAGATTATGCCATTGGAGCCATGTTAGGACAGAAGGGTGGTTCAACAGAACATGCACTCTACTACATAAGCAAAAATTTGCAAGGGGTTGAACTAAACTACATTGTTACAGAAAAAGAGATGTTGGAAATCATCTATGCCCTCAATAAATTTAGGCATTACATCACAAGTTATCAGATATTTGTCCACACTGATCATGCAGCAATCAGGTATCTCATGAACAAAAGCTCAATAGCTGGGAGACTGGCAAGGTGGTTGTTGCTGATGCGGGAATTTGGCATTACAATTGTGGACAAGCTAGGTAAAACAAATGTGGTTGCTGATTTCCTTTCTAAAAATCAAAGGCAAGATGACTCTGCACTTATTGAAGATTCCTTTCCTGATGAGGACCTATTTGCAATCAAGGTTATTCACCCATGGTATGTCGATATAACAAATTATCTAGCTGCAGGAAGAACTCCTCCTCAATTCTCCCCTAAGGAAAAAAGATTATTGGTAGAGAAAAGTTTTAACTTTTCTTGGATTGCAGATTGCATGTTTTATACAGGGCCAGATCAAGTTATGAGGAGATGTGTACAGGAGGAAGACACTCATAATATACTGCATGCAAGCCATGATGAGCAATGTGGTGGACATTTTGCTGCCAAAAGAAAAGCAATGAAAAATTTAAATACTGGCTACTATTGGCCAACTCTGCATAGGGATGCAGCCAAATATACCAGGAGGTGTGACAGATGCCAAAGGATGGGAAGACCAACTAGATCTGATGAGATTCCTCTATTTCCACAAGTTGTTGTTACACCCTTTGACAAATGGGGACTGGATTTTGTAGGACCAATTGATCCACCTTCCAATGGTAAGTCCTACATCCTTGTATGCACAGATTATGTGACAAAATGGGTGGAAACTAAACCTATGAAACATGCTAGGGATAATAAAATGGCCGTATTCCTCTATGAGGAAATATTCATCAGGTTTGGTGTCCCTAGGGAAATAGTGACAGATCAAAGAGCACAATTCACTTCTACACTTATCACAGTCTTAGACAATGAATACAATATATGGCATAGGAAATCAACTCTTTATCATCCCTAGGGTAATGGCCAAGTTGAGGTCACCAACAAGGACATAGAGGCCATTCTAACTAAAACTATAGATTTACATAGGAAGGACTAGGCCGCAAGATTACCAGAAGCTATATGGGCCTAGCGTACTACCTGGAAGACTGCTACAGGATATACACCTTTTGAAATGGTGTATGGTAAAATAGTTGTGATGCCAATAGAATTTGAACATAAGACTCTAAGAACAACATTAGAGATGGACATGGATTTAACAAATGCACAAAAGGACAGTCATGTAGCTCAATGCTCTGGATGAGCTCCGAAAGAATGCCCTGCAGCACACTGAGATGATAAAAAAACCAAAGAATAAGGTGGCATGATAAATACATCAAAGAAAAGAAATTCAAAGCAAGAGATTGGGCTCTGCTTTATGACTCACAGTATAAGGACAGTCCAGCAAAACTATAAACCAGATGGTTGGGTCCATATGAGATAGAAGAGGTATTCACCAATGGTGTTGTTTAATTAAGGACCATTGATGAGGTATGATTCAAGCTATTAGTCAATGGGAATCGCCTAAAGCTCTATTCTAAACCCATTGATAAGGAAACATTTTTGAGACAGTTCGAAATTGAGCTGGATAGCAGCGATCCTGCAGCCAAAGGAATTGAGCCTAGGCTCAAATTCCCAGGCCTTGCATAAAATTGCATACCACATCATAATAAAGGGGTATCTATTAAGATCCGCAATCTATTCATTCACTTCATCCACAATCTGTACTCACTCTCTCTCTTCCACATCATCCACTTATCATTTCCCATATCATCCATGTTTCTTCATGTCACTTATTGCAATGAAGAAGGAGGTCACATCAGATAATTATGATGATTCTCTCTAGGTTCGCTCCACTTCACTTTAAGATTATTTAAGTTGCTTTATTTATTGCATTTAATTTAGTATTAATTAGCGCAAAAAAAATTCCTATATGGTTGCCATTCCCTTCGGCTCATTTACATGATTGAGCGTGTTTCTCTATGACATAACTTCTGCCACGTCCTTATTATCGCCGCCATAACCTTTGTCCTATCAGTTGTCAAGAATCCCCAATATTTGAAAACTGTAATTAATAATCAAACAGTCTTTCCTTCCTACAATAATGAACTTAAATGTATTTTGATTATGCATGATTACTCTCTCCCTCAAAAAGATTGCATGATCACATTATTTTCCCTATTTTTCTGTCACTTTTGAAGAGTAGTTCAAAATTTTTGGTTGAGGGGAGGGGTAGAGTGCTAAAGAATTACAGAAGATTCATTACTTGGGTTGTAGGAAGTTCAGTCGGAAAGGCCAGGTGAGCATTGCTTAAACGCATTTAATTACAGAGAACCAAGGAAATGGGAGGTCCGTCGATTCGGCACGAGCCTACAGACCATAGCATCCTGTTGTAGGATGCGCTGCATGTGCCACTATTCAGACAATATGGGTGGCTCAATTACTTCCTGAAGCTTGGGACTTTCAATACAGACATTGCAAAGGAGTTCACAAGGACATTTCAGGATGGGGAAGTAAAGGTTAGAGGCATAACAGTCAAAGCATCAATTGATAGAATTGCTGAGATAACCGGATTACCTCAAGTCGGAGAACCATTTCCCAGAGGAAGAGATGCAAGAAGTGTCAGGGTTGAGTTCACTTGGCCAAATGACCCTCCTTTACGAGTAGATAAGACAGGTGCGCAAAGAATGAGTCTGCCGCAGGATTGGGTGTCACGGGCGGGATATATCATCAAATATATAACCTGTGAAGGTAGGTTTTCAGTCCTGCATTCTCATCACTTTAAGCTTTTGTCTCATTTACATCATGCCTTGTTGATGAATGTTCCTGACTTCCTTTACAACTTGTTATCCAATAGTGCCGCTGAATATAGAAAAGGTAGGGTTAACTCTGTATCCCACCACTGCCTCATTAAATTGCTTGTTGAAAATTTTGTTCAAGATACATCAGGGATGACCTGGGAGGAGTTTATTGTCAAATTTAATCCCAAAATTCAAAATGTAGGACCGAGGGGTGAACCTCTTACCTTTAAGCGACGAACCTCCCAGTCCATAGGCCAGACCTCTGCTGCTATGTCCCCTCCTCAGGAATCATCCGATTCACAGGATGATGTTCCTCTTTCTGAAAGAACTCCCAAGCAGTCGGCACAAGGTCCTGTCAAAATTCCTGAGCCATCTCCCAAGGATAGGAAGGGAAAGTCACCTATTGTAGCGACCCCTGAGCTTGTAAAAAGAAAGCAAAAAGAAAACTTCTCTATTCCTACAGCAAAACCTTCCAAAAATCATAAGATAGTTCCTACATCCATAAGAAGGAGCTCTAGGCTCCAAAACCAGGCAGCCCGCCAATCACTTAATACTACTCCTACCACACCACCTTCAGATCCTTCCAGTCTTGAACTGAGAGAAGAAGAACCTGTTATCGAGGAGGTTGTGAGTACACCTGAAGGGGTTGGCCTGAATGAATTGACAGCCACTGCAAAGTAGCTACAAAAAGGAATGAAATGTGATGAGAAGGAGGAAGAACCAGTTGTGTTTCTGTCAGAAGAAGAACATGAAAACATTGGCATGACTGATGAGATTCTTGTTGATCAAGAAGAATAGGAAGGTCAACAACAGGATGATAATTTGGGACAGGATAACCCTGAACAACCACATAATGCAGAGGTAATTGAAGAATTACAGGAGACACCTATAGTATGCTATAATCATAGACCACCACTCCATGTCACAAACTTTGTTGCAAGAATGGCATGTTTTGAAGAACTTCAGCAACAGCAGACTGCTTCTGCACTTGAAATTGAGAGACTACAAAGGATAATCCATAACAAGAATCTAGAAATTGCTAACTTGAATGACACTCTCAATCAGGTGGTAGAACTTGTTCCACAGCTAATGCAGTGTCGAGCACCTTCACCGATTTATGCAATGTACCTCAAGGAACTGTATTTGAACTTCCAACTGATTAGAGTCTGGAAAGGTAAGAGTCCTTCTTTGGATACACCTGAAGAATTTTATGAAGCATACATGGATTCACCTCTGCACATCAGGAACCTCCTGTGTGAATTTTATCTGCACAATTTGGCTGTATCCCAGGATAAGGAATGGAATCCCTTATGTTATGTCGGTGATATTCATATCAGCGCTCTGATCTCCTAGATCACCAACGAAATAAGCAGAGGGGAACAATTCGATAGCCATATGCATGATGAAGTAAATATGCCATTGTCTGTGAGAAATGAATCTAGAAATGGAATGGGTATTTACTTTGATTGGAAGAAGTTGTGGAGAGATGAAAGAGCCAGGCCACTGATTGAGCCTCTAAGATAAGAGGTATTTTCTCAATATTCCCAAATTGTAAATAGTGATTTTAATGCTGCAACCATGCACATTCAGAACAGATGGGAGCATATTTCATTTCAGTTAAAAAAAGCAGAACCACATACTCCCAATACCTTGTATGCAGCAACCAGAAGGGTAGAGAGGTACATGAGGAATGCCAGAACAAAGAGGGAGAATTGGTTGCCCTTGTTTATGCATCTGCCTATTCTCCTATGGCCATTATTGGCTATACAAGGCAACAACAACACTTATAACAAAAGTTCAGAGGATAACACATGGAAAAGGCTAGAGGCAATGCGGGCTCACTTCTGGAATTTCCAGAATAGCGAATGTGGACAGCAACTGATTGTAGATCTGAGAGAGTTTGCTAGAAGAAGGAATACTACACTTGCTGAAGGGTCCAGCAAGTAGTTGGTTGAGGGGAGTGATGAGCCAAGTCTTTGGCACATTTTGATCATACTTTTATAAATATTTTTCTGTTTTTATCATGCTAAAACAAACATTCAGTCTGATTATGGGATAGGACATAGACCTTTTTATGACTTAAATATGATGAGTAAATTATGATAAAAAGTCCCATGATTATTACCTTTAATGTTTTATTAGTCTGATAAATACTTTATGGCTTTTTGTGATCATAAAACCTTCATGCAGCCTCCACTACCAAAACTTCCTGCAGCCATATCTGAAGCAATGTTTGCCTTAGTTTAATACTTAATGAATGAATTTATAAAGTAATGGATTGTCTTAAAGGATGAATGTGTTGAGCTAACCTTCTTCTCTAGGAAAGATGGTGAGATATTTTGCAGGTACCATGATTGAAGGAAGGAATTCAATTTCCACTTGAAGAATAGAAGATTAAATCCGCAAAGACTGGTTCAATAGCAAAAGATGGGGAGACAGTTTCAACTCATCCGCCATGCAGGGAGAGTGTTCCAAAAATCTAGGCCAGGCATCTTGGAGGTGCATGAATCCAGGATGATGGCGCTTTAAGACTAATAAACCGATTTGACTTAGTTCTTGCATTGTCATTCACCTCTTTACTTAAGTTAGTTAAATGTAATAAATGCCTCCCGTTTTATAAGGGAAGGTTGGTTAGTAGTTAGAATCAGTTTTCAATAAATAGCCTATTCTCCTTTAGAGAATGGGCTGGAAGAACTTGCTATTGTAATACATTTTTTAGTTTCAGAAATACAGTCAAGAGATTGCACTATGTACTTGTTTACATTGAATCAATAAAGCTTATGAAGTTTTTCGCCTAATTTGTTGTCTACTCTTGGCATTACCTAAGGGGGCCCACTTAGGGAACTGTCCATACTTTTATTCTGCAAGTAAGTGTAGCTGCATTTCCCTTCATAGAAGTTAATGTGACTGTTCCTGCAGGTGGCAGAAACACAGAGTTGTCAACTGTTCCTGCAGCCACTAGATGCAGAATAGTTTTATCTTTCAAGTTTTCATTTCCAAGCAAGTTATTCAGTAAAAGTTGTTTTCAGTAATTTAAGTTCCAGTATAAAGCATTTTAGGAATCATGTATGTCTGAAGGGTGATTAGTGCATATATTGTGCTAACCCATTTCAAGTTTACATCCCTGGGTTGATGATTAAATGAGGTTCTTTAGTAGGTTATGACTGCCAGTTGTGATGTTCAATCCCTGCGTATAGGAATTCATGTTCCTAATTATTGAGTTGATTAAAGAACACTACAACTCCTTTAGATTTATCACAATCTACAACTTGGAGGTCAATGATATCACCATTTTTCTCTTTATTTGTAAAGGATACTACCTATCAATCAATCTCCTTATTGATCCCTCTTTGGGAATCAACATCTTTCATTTTTCCAATGAGACTTAATAATTTCATCATTTTCTACTTGTTTATGGACTAGTACATTTGGAAGATTATCATGGGAGATGAGAGACTATGAATAGAGGCTTATTATTGTCAATAATACAATAAAAAAATTACTATTTGGCAATCCTTTTGAAGGGTGAGCTAAATCCATTTATATAATACATAGATAGTTACAATCCATTAGTTCATAGAGATTTCATTGTACAATGGAAGAGTAAGAAGGTTATTGTGAGGGATCTGAAATTTTAAGACTCTAAAGAGTTCAACATTGTAGTTGCTAGCATGTCTAAGAAAAGAGCCAAGACCTAGATCAAGCAAATGTCAAAGAAAAGAAAACATTGACACTTTCGTAAAAGGATTTGAGAAGCTCATTAAATGATAATTAAGATATCTCAAGGAGGCTCTTTCTTAAAATGAATTCAACTTCTTTCTCATTAAATATTTTACCCTAAATGAGAAGTATAAATTATCTATCTTTTGTTAAATAACTTTCCCTTTGTAAACAATATAAGGCATAATTACTTGGTATGCTTTGTTTTGTACCTTTCATTATATATAGAGAAATAAGTCATGAATGAGATTCTAGGTAAGAAAGAATGGTCGACTACACCAAGTTTTTATAATTTAACTTTATAATTGTGATAAATCCAATTCCTTACTTCTCAAATCCAACCATAGGGTGGTTGTTAATGAAAAATTCCTCTTATCTTATAAGAATCAAGTCTCTTTTATGCGGGAAAAGATTCTCTAACCCCAAAAAAATGTGATCACTAAAATTTCTCCCTATAGTTCCCATATTTTTAAATCTTACAAGAGGTCTAGTCTTGGTGAGGAAACTACAAATGATCCCACTAAATCTTCATTATTCCTAGTGTTATCTTCTTTAAACTTATTAGACCTATAGGTAAAGCTAGTATTAGTAGAAGTCCTACCCCCTTTAATCTTAGTGTTGAGGTGATCCATCTAATGTTTCCCCTATTGATATCATTTCCCCTCCCTCTAATACAAAAGGAAAATACCTAGATATCATTGGTTCTTCAATTGAGTTTATTGATAACCCTAGATTTAATAATATATAAACAACTACTAAAAGGAATAATAATTATATCAAGGAGACTATGGCCTAAAATGAAATCACTCAATGATGGTTTTAATCTTCAACATAGATTCCTAAAGTGGTTCAAGAATGAAGTTGAGAATGAAATTAAGGATGGAGAAAATTCATAAATAGGTGAATATGGATGTTACTAAAATTGAGATTAAAGTGAGATTGTTTGATAAGGATTGTACAAATACATTGCTTCGATTAAGATTCTATTTATATTGTAATCATATTTCTATCTCATGCATCTCGAACACTCTTAGAATGTGAATTTGGATTCCTATAGTGTATAATTATAGAGGTATCTTCTATTTATATTCTAATGGTAACCTTGGCATTATTTTTCATATTACATTTGACTTTAGACTCATTTAAAGTATTTTCCCTTTCTTAAGTACTAGAAGAAGAAGCTGAGAATCTTGTCATAAAAATGGGTCCCACATGTGTTAGTGGCTCCAAAATAGAGAACTATATTTAGGGATTTAATCCATAAGATAGTTATGCGTCGAACATGTCTTTGCGGTTTTATTTTGTATTTAGGGTCTCATTGATTGAGCCCATATGACGTCCATGTGAATTCTTTGATGTCCAAGGTGGGTATTGGATTTTTTCATGTACTAAGGCCTTGGTCTATTATTTTGGTGAAAAAAAAATTATGGCTTTTGTCTCTTTTCTTATGTATTAGTAGTATAAGATAGTAGTTTAATATCATTTTGTGTAGTTTCTTTTTTCAATGGTGCGAAATTCAAACACAACAATGGAATATGTGATTTTGAAGACATTCAAAAAACTAAAATACTCCATATTGTGTTTCCCAAATTTCAAATTAAAAGATCTTGTAAAACCCTCTACATTTAAACAAGGAGATTCAAATAACTGAAACCCAGCACTGTGTTTCCCATTTAGAATTATTTTGTACAGTTTTTTAATTGAAACCCAACACTGCGTTTCCCATTCATAATTATCTTTTGCAAAAAAAATTTCAATGGTGCGAAATTTAAACACAACAATGGAATGTGTGATTTTGAAGACATTCAAGCAACTGAAAAACTCCACATTGTGATTCCCAAATTTCAAATTAAAAGAACTTGTAAAACTCTCTACATTTACATAAGGTGATTCAAATAAATGAAACCCATCGCTGTGTTTCCCATTCAGAATTATTTTGTACAATTTTTTATTGAAACCCAGCACTACGTTTCGCATTCAGAATTATTTTTTGTAGTTTTTTTTCAATGGTGTGAAATTTAAACACAACAATGGAATGTGTGATTTTGAAGACATTCAAGCAACTGAAATACTCCACATTGTGTTCCCAAATTTCAAATTAAAAGAACTTGTAAAACCCTCTACATTTAAACAAGGAAATTCAAATAAATGAAACCCAACACTGTGTTTCCCATTTGGAATTATTTTGTACAGTTTTTATTGAAACCCAACACTACATTTCCCATTTGGAATTATTTTTTGCAGCCTTTTTTCAAAATGGTGTGAAATTTAAACCCAACAATGGAATGTGTGATTTTAAAGACATTCAAGCAACTGAAATACTCCACATTATGTTTCCCAAATTTCAAATTAAAACATCTTGTAAAACCCTCTTCTTGCAACAAATGTACCCCTCACCTCGATTTCGTCTATATTCTCCTGCAAATCCTCCATGTGCACTCCACACTTCAACTTATTTGGTCAGAAGGCCTTCTCCTCGAAGTCATCCACATGCAGTCAGACCTTCAACTTTCCCTTTCAATGTGCAGACATGAAACAAAACAAATAGTCTTTTCACCTTGCTTTCTCCAAACAGAAAAGGCCC
>CM021110.1:407240272-407350883 GCA_007115665.2 Sequoiadendron giganteum | reverse complement strand
GACAACCCTCTACATTTAAACAAGGAGATTGAAATAACTGAAACCCAACACTGTGTTTCCCATTCACAATTATTTTGTGCAGTTTTTTTTTCAATCAACTAAAATTTAAACACAACAATGGAATGTGTGATTTGGAATACATTCATACTATTTTGTAGCATTCCATGTTTCAAAACCATGGGTGCTAAGAAGCAAGCAACCCACCATGAGACAACCATTTAAGAAACAAGCAACCAACTATGAGACAAGGAAAGATAAACAATAGACTAATTTCACAAGATGATTTCTTATAGAATTCACAGATTCAGCAAATAAAACATCAACACAATTTGACTCAGCAAATATAATATTGAAGAATGATCACAGAAGCACAAAAGCCATTTGTGATCAAGAAAATATTAACAAACTCAAAGATTCAATCTTATTTCCTTTTTTCTCAATACAAAATATGGGTTCAAAGGCTCCATGGTTGCGTAACAAAATTGTCTGAAAATAGAAAATGCCCTTCTCCCCCCTTTTCCTCTCTTTCTTTCCTCCCCTTTTTTTTTCTCCAATAATTGTTCGCAACCCTCCTTAAAAATGGCCAAGGTTGCAATAATTCATTAAGAAACGGACACTATTTCCATTACACCCTAGGATTTCGGTCACTATTCATAATTACAAAATTTTCATACATGTAAAGTAAACATTCAATTTATTTCGAAAGAAACCATTTTTGTTGACAACTGCATAAAGAAACCAAGTTCGCTAAACAACTGGAGGAGCTGGAGCACATAAAATCTCCGCAAGCATTTCATTAAGCAAATTATTAAATCCGGCTCGCTCTTCCTCTCTATCTAAGACAGAGATCACCCTCCAATATTCAGCATAGGTGGAATTTTCCTTCCATGCAAGCAAACGTAGCTCAGAAACAATGTCGAGTTGTTCCTCCTTGAGCCACATTAAATTAGGTTGAATGATTGGTACTAGCTTGATTTCCCATTCCGCAACTTCACCACGAAGCACCTTGTTGAAGAAAACCTGGGATCAAAATTCTACCACCTTTGCAAAATCATGGGTGTTAAGAAGCAAGCAACCGACCATAAGAAAACCCTTTACATTTCAAGTGGATGATTAAAATAACTAAAACCCAGCACTGTATTTCCCATTCATAATTATTTTGTAAAAAAAAAAAATCAATGGTGCGAAATTTAAACACAACAATGGAATGTGTGATCTGGAAGACATTCATATTGTTTTGTAACATTCCATGTTAAAAAACCATGGGTGTTAACAAGCAAGAAACCGACCATAAGAAAACCCATTACATTTAAACAAGGAGATTGAAATAAATGAAACCCAGCACTGTGTTTCCCATTCAAAATTATTTTGTGTAGTTTTCTTATCAATCGACTAAAATTTAAACACAATAATAGAATGTGTGATTTGGAAGATAGTCATACTATATTGTAATATTCCATATTGCAAAACCATGGTTTTTAAGAAGCAAGCAACCCACCATGAGACAACCCTCTACATTTAAACAAGGAGACTCAAATAATTGAAACCCAGCACTGTGTTTCCCATTCACAATTATTTAGAGACTTGCAAAAAAGAATAACAATTGAACTAATATAGTGGAGGCTAAATACTTCAATGGGTTACTTGTTATTGATTTTCCAAATTTGGATAACTTATATAATGTCTTACTTATATGAATTAAAGTAAAAAATTATAGATAACTCATAAGAAAGAGACCAATTTGAAATGTAGGAAATGGGTTGAAGGCTAGATTTCGGTATGATTCTTGGTTGGGAAACACTCTCCGTGATTTTTTAATCCCTTGTTTAGCTATCAAGAATGGTCTTTGTTCTTTATTTTCATACTGTGTGGCTAATTACTAGGAATATGGTACTTAATGTAGAAAGTTGATTAATTTATTTACTCCTCTCAATCATCTCAATCAAGAGGTTATTAGCTATCTTATAAAAAAGTTAAATAGTTCTATATAGTCTAGTTTCATAGGAAAAAATAGACCATTTGGTTGGGTTCTTCCATATGGAAGTGTACTATTGCATCTACTTATCTCCTTTAACATTATATACATGTTGAGGTGTTTGAAAAGAAGAATATTTTGAACAAGAATATATTACATAAATTCAATGACATCTAGCAGGCTGCTTGTTAGAGTAAATTATTGATTATTGATAATCTTAAAAATAGAGCCATTACAATCCCAAATAGGTGTGATCTTTGTGAGAATAATGTTGAGTCTATTTTTCACATTTTTCTATAATATTTATTCACCTACTCTATCTAAATATCAAGTTCTCACCCTTAATGATGAATGGAGATGCCCTCGGCATTTTAAACTACCTCAATTACCTTTCTCCCCCTCTTGGAATATCTTAAAAATTATTAAAAGCTATAAGAAAATTCACTCCATAAATGAGGAAACAATTGATCATCTCTACCATGGAGGTAGTGGAAAAACTATTTCTTTAGACAATATGAGTTGTTTTATGGAAAACATCGCATTGGTATGATGGAAAATATTTTCCTAGTAAAATTACTTGTGGAATAATTATGAGAAGTGGGGTCGATTGCAATTATGTGATCTTGGGAAAATTATTGAATGAATTGATAATAATTGAAGTTTATCAAAATATTTATTTGGGTTACTCATGATGAGCCAAGTCTTTGGCACATTTTGATCATACTTTTATAAATACTTTTCTGTTTTTATTATGCTAAAACAAACATTCAGTTTGATTATGGGATAGGACATAGACCTTTTTATGACTTTAATATGATGAGTATATTATGATAAAAAGTCCCATGATTATTACCTTTAATGTTCTATTAGTCTGATAAATACTTTATGGCTTTTTGTGATCATAAAACCTTCCTGCAGCCATATCTAAAACAATGTTTGCCTTAGTTTTATACTTAATGAATGAATGAATAAAGTAATGGATTGTCTTAAAGGATGAACGTGTTGAGATAACCTTCTTCTCCAGGAAAGATGGCGAGATATTTTGCAGGTACCACGATTGGAGGAAGAAATTCAATTTCCACTTGAAGAATAGAAGACCGAATCTGTAAAGACTGGTTCAACAGCAAAAGATGGGGAGACAGTTTCAACTCATCTGCCATGCAAGGAGAGTGTTCTAGAAATCTAGGCCAGGAGTCTTAGAGGTGCATGAATCCAGGATGATGGCGCTTTAAGACTGATAAACCGATTTGACTTAGTTCTTGCATTGTCATTCACCTCTTTACTTAAGTTAGTGAAATGTAATAAATGCCTCTCATTTTATAAGGGAAGGTTGGTTAGTAGTTAGAATTAGTTTTCAATAAATAGCCTATTCTCCTTTAGAGAATGGGCTGGAAGAACTTGCTATTGTAATACATTTTTCAGTTTCAGAAATACAGTCAAGAGATTGCGCTATGTACTTGTTTACATTGAATCAATAAAGCTTATGAAGTTTTTCACCTAATTTGTTGTCTACTCTTGGCATTACCTAAGGGGGCCCACCTAGGGAACTATCCATACTTTTATTCTGCAAGTAAGAGTAGCTGCATTTCCCTTCATAGAAGTTAATGTGACTGTTCCTGCAGCTGACAGAAACACAGAGCTGTCAAGTATTCCTGCAGCCACTAGATGCAGAATAGTTTTATCTTTCAAGTTTTCATTTCCAAGCAATTTATTCAGTAAAAGTTGTTTCCAGTAATTTAAGTTCTAGTATAAAGCATTTTAGGAATCATGTATGTCTGGAAGGGTGATTAGTGCATATATTGTGCTAACCCATTTCAAGTTTACATCCCTAGGTTGATGATTAAATGAGGTTCTTTAGTAGGTTATGACTGCCAGTTATGTTGTTCAATCCCTACGTATAGGAATTCATGTTCCTAGTTATTGAGCTGATTAAAGAACACTACATTTTTGGCATCGTTGTCGGGGATGGTGTCAAACTAAGGACCTATTACAGGCATGCTAGTAAAGAGTTTAAGATTTCATTCTTAGTATTTTTAGTTTAGAATCCTCCATTCCAGCATCCCCATAGTTAGTTCACTTTTGTTGTATGCATAGAAGAAGAGACCAATTTGAAAGATTTCTTCTTGGGAGCATAGATATTGAAGAAATTGAACCGAACCTATTTCAAGACGACCCATATCTAGATGTTGGCCAGGACTTAGTTACCTCATCTTCTTCTTCCTCCGAAGAGACAAAATCAAATAATTCCCTTGCTCTTATAGTTCATCAACCAGGAGCTAATCCAAGGACATAACCAAGAATGGAAAACCCTACTTTTCCATTCCCAATCCCTGACCTGCATGACAATAATAACCTCAAGAACATCCCTGCCTCAGTATTGCCAAAGTTCTATGGACTTATTACTGAGGACCCTCATACCTTCTTGTTTGAATTTGACATCCTTTGCAAAAGCTATGACTATACAACCTCAGCACACAAGCTGAAGTTGTTTCCTTCTACTCTAAAAGAGGCGGCCTTGAGATGGTTCATGGGATTGGGAGCCAATGCAGCTAACACTTGGGATGAAATGAAGACTCTGTTATTGGGTAAATATAAAGAATATTGTAGAGGAAATGATATGAGAGGAGATGACATCTTCAAAATGTCACAAAAGGAGGATGAAACCTTGGAAGATTATGTGTCAAGGTTCTTGTTTAGTGTGCAGAAGAATACTCATCATGATTTGAATGAGGAATCTCAAAAACTTCTCTTCTTAAGAGGAGTTAATGATACTTGCATGGAGGCCCTTGACCTCATGGTAGGAGGTGATGTCACCCAAAGCGATTGGGATGATATTAAGAAAATTTGTCTCAATTACTCCAGGGAAGCTATGAAGAAGGGAAGGGGGTTTAGACCCTCTTCTATAAAAGGAAGTGGCTCTGGAGTATCTAAAGGGGAGATCTCTTGTCCGACTTCAAGCAGGATATCATCAATGATGTAGCTACTCAACTAGATACTATGCAAGCTAGAAGGAAGAAGGAAGAAGCTGAGGCAATGTTAGTTGAATATTGCCCCCATTGCCGACAAAGAAAGAAAGACTACAAATGCAAAACAGTGGCCAATTTGGAGGTGCAGCATCTCCCTACTGAGTTCAAAACCATTGAAGGAGAGGAGGAAGTGTTCTTTGTTGCCCAGCGCAAGCCATGGGCCCCAAGACAAGGTATGCCTCAGGACCCTTTGCAAAATTTTGGTTCATATAATAGTTAGTGGCAAAACTAGTACCCTCCAAACTATGGGCCATACTCCCAACCTCAGTGGAATAACCCTTGGCCAAATGCCTAGCAAAACCATTGGCAATCCCCACAAAGGAATTGGCAATCACCATAGCAAAATCAGTGGTAGCAATCTAACCAATGGAGAGGAGGCCAGCAATGGTCAAATCCACCCACTGGTTTCCTAAAGCAACCCCAACAGCAATCCATTATGCCACCTCCTGCAGCTAATCAACATCAGAATCCAAAGCCAACCCAACTACCTACTCAGGCAACACCCAATCCAAATAACCAGCAGCAGCAGTAGCAGCAGCAACAAGTCTATTTTACTGATCCTAATCATCAGCCTGCCTATGCTCTCAACCTGAATAATATCAATTTACGTTCAAGAACTGTGCTGCCCACACCATCTCCTCCCATAATATCAGAATTGCCATCTGAGGAGGTTGACCAAGAAGAAGCTACCAATGACCTAGCCCAATCGAATGAGCCAGTTCAGATTCCATCATTACCTAAGACATCCAATAAAGTGTCACCTCCTTTCCCACAAAGTTTGGAAGGTGAAAATGTGAAAAAACAAGAACCTACCTTTGACATCCTTGACCAACTAAAGCATATATGTGTGAAAATTTCCTTGTTCCAAGCAATCAAAGAGGTACCTATCTATAGCAAAGTCATCAAGGAGGCATGTTTGAAGAAGTCGAGGAGGAAAAAGAAAGACCCTCAAACTGTCCATGTCATGGGCCAACTCTTTAACTTAATGCTAGGGAAGCTTACCATCCCAAAATATTCAAACCCAGGTAGCCCTATTGTGGAAATCAATATTAATGGGGTGAAAATTAAGAATGCTTTAGTGGATCTTGGTGCAGCTATCAATGTCATGACAAAGGACCTGGTTGTAAAACTTAGTATTTCTGACCTAAGGGCTACACCTACAATATTGCAGCTTGCTGATAGCTCAATTGTCAAACCTGATGGGGTAGCTGAAGACCTGGTTGTCACCTTAGATTCCTGGGAGTATTCTGCTAACTTTATGGTCTTATCTCCAAAGGCATCATTGGGAGGATACCCTATCATACTAGGAAGGCCTTGGTTGGCTATTGTTGATGCTTACATTGGTTGTAGGTTGGTTAACATGACAATATCTGATGGGTATAGCACAAAGAAGCTTACCCTCTATTCTCCAACCCAACCCCAACTTGAGTCTGGAGAGGCTCTTTGGCCATATTTGGGAGAAGAGGAGGGAGTGAACTCCGTGGCCAATTTAATGATGATTTCCAGAGAGCCTTTCATTGCACAACAAGAAGAAGAGGATATACTGTCCAATATCCTGCTGAATAACTATGGTACCGAATACTTTCATTGTAAAAAAAATCCATTCTCCCTATAGACCATTCTTCCTCCATCTACATCAGCTCATCATCCTGCAGCAACTGATTGCTTGCACACCTTGCTACCCCACGAAGTTGAAATTCCATTCCTACATAAAGTATCTATGGTTGATTTAACCTCCCAAGTCGAGGTGGTAGCAGGAAAAACCTTGAGTATCAATAAAAACCTCACCAATGAGCAACAAGAATCTATGGTCAAAATGCTCACCAATCATAAGTTAGCTTTTGCATGGGAATATGGTGGCATGAAGGGTTTAGACCCGAAACTCTGCACACATCGCATATTCATTAACAGTGAGTTTAGACCTGTCGGGCAGCCTCAAAGAAGAATAAATCCAGCCTTGAGAGAAATTGTTAAAGAAGAGTTGCAGAAAATGTTAATAGCTGGCTTTATCTACCCAATTTCAAATAGTTAGTGGGTTTCCCCACTGGTTATGGTTCCTAAGAAAGGTGGAAAATGGAGGGTATGTGTAGATTACAGAGAGTTTAACTTGGCAACAAAGAAAGATTACTTTCCTCTTCCCTTTATTGATCAAGTTCTAGATAATTTATCTGGGAAAAAGTATTTCTCATTCTTAGATGGCTTCAGTAGGTACAATCAAATCAAGATTACTCCTGAGGATCAAGAAAAGACTACTTTTACATGGCCTTGGGGAACGTTTTCCTACTCAGTTTTGTCTTTTGGTCTCTGTAATGCACCTGCAACTTTCCAGAGAGCAGTCATCAGTATCTTCTCAAACATCTCGTATGATTGCATGGAAATATACATGGATGACTTTATTGTTTATGGTGCAACATTTGAGGAAGCTCAAGCCAACTTGAAGAAAGTACTACAGAGATGTGAAGATCATAACCTATCGTTGAATAGTCAAAAGTGCTATATGATGATGCAGGAGGGAATAGTGCTTGGTCACTATATTTTTGTTGTAGGAATACAGGTTGATCCTTCTAAGATTGAGGTCATCTCTAATTTACCCTTTCCTACCAAGCAGAAGGAATTAAAAAGCTTTCTAGGCCATGCTGGATACTATAGGAGACTCATCAAGGACTTCAGCCAAACAATAGGCCCCTTATATAGTCTGCTGAAGAAAGATACATATTTTTCTTGGACAGAAGAATGTGAAAAAGCATTCCTTGATTTAAAAGTTGCCCTTACACAAGCACCTATTTTGAAAGGACCTGATTGGTCACTTCCATTTCATATTCATACTGATGCATCAGATTATGCCATTGGAGCCATGTTAGGACAGAAGGGTGGTTCAACAGAACATGCACTCTACTACATAAGCAAAAATTTGCAAGGGGTTGAACTAAACTACATTGTTACAGAAAAAGAGATGTTGGAAATCATCTATGCCCTCAATAAATTTAGGCATTACATCACAAGTTATCAGATATTTGTCCACACTGATCATGCAGCAATCAGGTATCTCATGAACAAAAGCTCAATAGCTGGGAGACTGGCAAGGTGGTTGTTGCTAATGCGGGAATTTGGCATTACAATTGTGGACAAGCTAGGTAAAACAAATGTGGTTGCTGATTTCCTTTCTAAAAATCAAAGGCAATATGACTCTGCACTTATTGAAGATTCCTTTCCTGATGAGGACCTATTTGCAATCAAGGTTATCAGATATTTGTCCACACTGATCATGCAGCAATCAGGTATCTCATGAACAAAAGCTCAATAGCTGGGAGACTGGCAAGGTGGTTGTTGCTGATGCGGGAATTTGGCATTACAATTGTGGACAAGCTAGGTAAAACAAATGTGGTTGCTGATTTCCTTTCTAAAAATCAAAGGCAAGATGACTCTGCACTTATTGAAGATTCCTTTCCTGATGAGGACCTATTTGCAATCAAGGTTATTCACCCATGGTATGTCGATATAACAAATTATCTAGCTGCAGGAAGAACTCCTCCTCAATTCTCCCCTAAGGAAAAAAGATTATTGGTAGAGAAAAGTTTTAACTTTTCTTGGATTGCAGATTGCATGTTTTATACAGGGCCAGATCAAGTTATGAGGAGATGTGTACAGGAGGAAGACACTCATAATATACTGCATGCAAGCCATGATGAGCAATGTGGTGGACATTTTGCTGCCAAAAGAAAAGCAATGAAAAATTTAAATACTGGCTACTATTGGCCAACTCTGCATAGGGATGCAGCCAAATATACCAGGAGGTGTGACAGATGCCAAAGGATGGGAAGACCAACTAGATCTGATGAGATTCCTCTATTTCCACAAGTTGTTGTTACACCCTTTGACAAATGGGGACTGGATTTTGTAGGACCAATTGATCCACCTTCCAATGGTAAGTCCTACATCCTTGTATGCACAGATTATGTGACAAAATGGGTGGAAACTAAACCTATGAAACATGCTAGGGATAATAAAATGGCCGTATTCCTCTATGAGGAAATATTCATCAGGTTTGGTGTCCCTAGGGAAATAGTGACAGATCAAAGAGCACAATTCACTTCTACACTTATCACAGTCTTAGACAATGAATACAATATATGGCATAGGAAATCAACTCTTTATCATCCCTAGGGTAATGGCCAAGTTGAGGTCACCAACAAGGACATAGAGGCCATTCTAACTAAAACTATAGATTTACATAGGAAGGACTAGGCCGCAAGATTACCAGAAGCTATATGGGCCTAGCGTACTACCTGGAAGACTGCTACAGGATATACACCTTTTGAAATGGTGTATGGTAAAATAGTTGTGATGCCAATAGAATTTGAACATAAGACTCTAAGAACAACATTAGAGATGGACATGGATTTAACAAATGCACAAAAGGACAGTCATGTAGCTCAATGCTCTGGATGAGCTCCGAAAGAATGCCCTGCAGCACACTGAGATGATAAAAAAACCAAAGAATAAGGTGGCATGATAAATACATCAAAGAAAAGAAATTCAAAGCAAGAGATTGGGCTCTGCTTTATGACTCACAGTATAAGGACAGTCCAGCAAAACTATAAACCAGATGGTTGGGTCCATATGAGATAGAAGAGGTATTCACCAATGGTGTTGTTTAATTAAGGACCATTGATGAGGTATGATTCAAGCTATTAGTCAATGGGAATCGCCTAAAGCTCTATTCTAAACCCATTGATAAGGAAACATTTTTGAGACAGTTCGAAATTGAGCTGGATAGCAGCGATCCTGCAGCCAAAGGAATTGAGCCTAGGCTCAAATTCCCAGGCCTTGCATAAAATTGCATACCACATCATAATAAAGGGGTATCTATTAAGATCCGCAATCTATTCATTCACTTCATCCACAATCTGTACTCACTCTCTCTCTTCCACATCATCCACTTATCATTTCCCATATCATCCATGTTTCTTCATGTCACTTATTGCAATGAAGAAGGAGGTCACATCAGATAATTATGATGATTCTCTCTAGGTTCGCTCCACTTCACTTTAAGATTATTTAAGTTGCTTTATTTATTGCATTTAATTTAGTATTAATTAGCGCAAAAAAAATTCCTATATGGTTGCCATTCCCTTCGGCTCATTTACATGATTGAGCGTGTTTCTCTATGACATAACTTCTGCCACGTCCTTATTATCGCCGCCATAACCTTTGTCCTATCAGTTGTCAAGAATCCCCAATATTTGAAAACTGTAATTAATAATCAAACAGTCTTTCCTTCCTACAATAATGAACTTAAATGTATTTTGATTATGCATGATTACTCTCTCCCTCAAAAAGATTGCATGATCACATTATTTTCCCTATTTTTCTGTCACTTTTGAAGAGTAGTTCAAAATTTTTGGTTGAGGGGAGGGGTAGAGTGCTAAAGAATTACAGAAGATTCATTACTTGGGTTGTAGGAAGTTCAGTCGGAAAGGCCAGGTGAGCATTGCTTAAACGCATTTAATTACAGAGAACCAAGGAAATGGGAGGTCCGTCGATTCGGCACGAGCCTACAGACCATAGCATCCTGTTGTAGGATGCGCTGCATGTGCCACTATTCAGACAATATGGGTGGCTCAATTACTTCCTGAAGCTTGGGACTTTCAATACAGACATTGCAAAGGAGTTCACAAGGACATTTCAGGATGGGGAAGTAAAGGTTAGAGGCATAACAGTCAAAGCATCAATTGATAGAATTGCTGAGATAACCGGATTACCTCAAGTCGGAGAACCATTTCCCAGAGGAAGAGATGCAAGAAGTGTCAGGGTTGAGTTCACTTGGCCAAATGACCCTCCTTTACGAGTAGATAAGACAGGTGCGCAAAGAATGAGTCTGCCGCAGGATTGGGTGTCACGGGCGGGATATATCATCAAATATATAACCTGTGAAGGTAGGTTTTCAGTCCTGCATTCTCATCACTTTAAGCTTTTGTCTCATTTACATCATGCCTTGTTGATGAATGTTCCTGACTTCCTTTACAACTTGTTATCCAATAGTGCCGCTGAATATAGAAAAGGTAGGGTTAACTCTGTATCCCACCACTGCCTCATTAAATTGCTTGTTGAAAATTTTGTTCAAGATACATCAGGGATGACCTGGGAGGAGTTTATTGTCAAATTTAATCCCAAAATTCAAAATGTAGGACCGAGGGGTGAACCTCTTACCTTTAAGCGACGAACCTCCCAGTCCATAGGCCAGACCTCTGCTGCTATGTCCCCTCCTCAGGAATCATCCGATTCACAGGATGATGTTCCTCTTTCTGAAAGAACTCCCAAGCAGTCGGCACAAGGTCCTGTCAAAATTCCTGAGCCATCTCCCAAGGATAGGAAGGGAAAGTCACCTATTGTAGCGACCCCTGAGCTTGTAAAAAGAAAGCAAAAAGAAAACTTCTCTATTCCTACAGCAAAACCTTCCAAAAATCATAAGATAGTTCCTACATCCATAAGAAGGAGCTCTAGGCTCCAAAACCAGGCAGCCCGCCAATCACTTAATACTACTCCTACCACACCACCTTCAGATCCTTCCAGTCTTGAACTGAGAGAAGAAGAACCTGTTATCGAGGAGGTTGTGAGTACACCTGAAGGGGTTGGCCTGAATGAATTGACAGCCACTGCAAAGTAGCTACAAAAAGGAATGAAATGTGATGAGAAGGAGGAAGAACCAGTTGTGTTTCTGTCAGAAGAAGAACATGAAAACATTGGCATGACTGATGAGATTCTTGTTGATCAAGAAGAATAGGAAGGTCAACAACAGGATGATAATTTGGGACAGGATAACCCTGAACAACCACATAATGCAGAGGTAATTGAAGAATTACAGGAGACACCTATAGTATGCTATAATCATAGACCACCACTCCATGTCACAAACTTTGTTGCAAGAATGGCATGTTTTGAAGAACTTCAGCAACAGCAGACTGCTTCTGCACTTGAAATTGAGAGACTACAAAGGATAATCCATAACAAGAATCTAGAAATTGCTAACTTGAATGACACTCTCAATCAGGTGGTAGAACTTGTTCCACAGCTAATGCAGTGTCGAGCACCTTCACCGATTTATGCAATGTACCTCAAGGAACTGTATTTGAACTTCCAACTGATTAGAGTCTGGAAAGGTAAGAGTCCTTCTTTGGATACACCTGAAGAATTTTATGAAGCATACATGGATTCACCTCTGCACATCAGGAACCTCCTGTGTGAATTTTATCTGCACAATTTGGCTGTATCCCAGGATAAGGAATGGAATCCCTTATGTTATGTCGGTGATATTCATATCAGCGCTCTGATCTCCTAGATCACCAACGAAATAAGCAGAGGGGAACAATTCGATAGCCATATGCATGATGAAGTAAATATGCCATTGTCTGTGAGAAATGAATCTAGAAATGGAATGGGTATTTACTTTGATTGGAAGAAGTTGTGGAGAGATGAAAGAGCCAGGCCACTGATTGAGCCTCTAAGATAAGAGGTATTTTCTCAATATTCCCAAATTGTAAATAGTGATTTTAATGCTGCAACCATGCACATTCAGAACAGATGGGAGCATATTTCATTTCAGTTAAAAAAAGCAGAACCACATACTCCCAATACCTTGTATGCAGCAACCAGAAGGGTAGAGAGGTACATGAGGAATGCCAGAACAAAGAGGGAGAATTGGTTGCCCTTGTTTATGCATCTGCCTATTCTCCTATGGCCATTATTGGCTATACAAGGCAACAACAACACTTATAACAAAAGTTCAGAGGATAACACATGGAAAAGGCTAGAGGCAATGCGGGCTCACTTCTGGAATTTCCAGAATAGCGAATGTGGACAGCAACTGATTGTAGATCTGAGAGAGTTTGCTAGAAGAAGGAATACTACACTTGCTGAAGGGTCCAGCAAGTAGTTGGTTGAGGGGAGTGATGAGCCAAGTCTTTGGCACATTTTGATCATACTTTTATAAATATTTTTCTGTTTTTATCATGCTAAAACAAACATTCAGTCTGATTATGGGATAGGACATAGACCTTTTTATGACTTAAATATGATGAGTAAATTATGATAAAAAGTCCCATGATTATTACCTTTAATGTTTTATTAGTCTGATAAATACTTTATGGCTTTTTGTGATCATAAAACCTTCATGCAGCCTCCACTACCAAAACTTCCTGCAGCCATATCTGAAGCAATGTTTGCCTTAGTTTAATACTTAATGAATGAATTTATAAAGTAATGGATTGTCTTAAAGGATGAATGTGTTGAGCTAACCTTCTTCTCTAGGAAAGATGGTGAGATATTTTGCAGGTACCATGATTGAAGGAAGGAATTCAATTTCCACTTGAAGAATAGAAGATTAAATCCGCAAAGACTGGTTCAATAGCAAAAGATGGGGAGACAGTTTCAACTCATCCGCCATGCAGGGAGAGTGTTCCAAAAATCTAGGCCAGGCATCTTGGAGGTGCATGAATCCAGGATGATGGCGCTTTAAGACTAATAAACCGATTTGACTTAGTTCTTGCATTGTCATTCACCTCTTTACTTAAGTTAGTTAAATGTAATAAATGCCTCCCGTTTTATAAGGGAAGGTTGGTTAGTAGTTAGAATCAGTTTTCAATAAATAGCCTATTCTCCTTTAGAGAATGGGCTGGAAGAACTTGCTATTGTAATACATTTTTTAGTTTCAGAAATACAGTCAAGAGATTGCACTATGTACTTGTTTACATTGAATCAATAAAGCTTATGAAGTTTTTCGCCTAATTTGTTGTCTACTCTTGGCATTACCTAAGGGGGCCCACTTAGGGAACTGTCCATACTTTTATTCTGCAAGTAAGTGTAGCTGCATTTCCCTTCATAGAAGTTAATGTGACTGTTCCTGCAGGTGGCAGAAACACAGAGTTGTCAACTGTTCCTGCAGCCACTAGATGCAGAATAGTTTTATCTTTCAAGTTTTCATTTCCAAGCAAGTTATTCAGTAAAAGTTGTTTTCAGTAATTTAAGTTCCAGTATAAAGCATTTTAGGAATCATGTATGTCTGAAGGGTGATTAGTGCATATATTGTGCTAACCCATTTCAAGTTTACATCCCTGGGTTGATGATTAAATGAGGTTCTTTAGTAGGTTATGACTGCCAGTTGTGATGTTCAATCCCTGCGTATAGGAATTCATGTTCCTAATTATTGAGTTGATTAAAGAACACTACAACTCCTTTAGATTTATCACAATCTACAACTTGGAGGTCAATGATATCACCATTTTTCTCTTTATTTGTAAAGGATACTACCTATCAATCAATCTCCTTATTGATCCCTCTTTGGGAATCAACATCTTTCATTTTTCCAATGAGACTTAATAATTTCATCATTTTCTACTTGTTTATGGACTAGTACATTTGGAAGATTATCATGGGAGATGAGAGACTATGAATAGAGGCTTATTATTGTCAATAATACAATAAAAAAATTACTATTTGGCAATCCTTTTGAAGGGTGAGCTAAATCCATTTATATAATACATAGATAGTTACAATCCATTAGTTCATAGAGATTTCATTGTACAATGGAAGAGTAAGAAGGTTATTGTGAGGGATCTGAAATTTTAAGACTCTAAAGAGTTCAACATTGTAGTTGCTAGCATGTCTAAGAAAAGAGCCAAGACCTAGATCAAGCAAATGTCAAAGAAAAGAAAACATTGACACTTTCGTAAAAGGATTTGAGAAGCTCATTAAATGATAATTAAGATATCTCAAGGAGGCTCTTTCTTAAAATGAATTCAACTTCTTTCTCATTAAATATTTTACCCTAAATGAGAAGTATAAATTATCTATCTTTTGTTAAATAACTTTCCCTTTGTAAACAATATAAGGCATAATTACTTGGTATGCTTTGTTTTGTACCTTTCATTATATATAGAGAAATAAGTCATGAATGAGATTCTAGGTAAGAAAGAATGGTCGACTACACCAAGTTTTTATAATTTAACTTTATAATTGTGATAAATCCAATTCCTTACTTCTCAAATCCAACCATAGGGTGGTTGTTAATGAAAAATTCCTCTTATCTTATAAGAATCAAGTCTCTTTTATGCGGGAAAAGATTCTCTAACCCCAAAAAAATGTGATCACTAAAATTTCTCCCTATAGTTCCCATATTTTTAAATCTTACAAGAGGTCTAGTCTTGGTGAGGAAACTACAAATGATCCCACTAAATCTTCATTATTCCTAGTGTTATCTTCTTTAAACTTATTAGACCTATAGGTAAAGCTAGTATTAGTAGAAGTCCTACCCCCTTTAATCTTAGTGTTGAGGTGATCCATCTAATGTTTCCCCTATTGATATCATTTCCCCTCCCTCTAATACAAAAGGAAAATACCTAGATATCATTGGTTCTTCAATTGAGTTTATTGATAACCCTAGATTTAAGAATATATAAACAACTACTAAAAGGAATAGTAATTATATCAAGGAGACTATGGCCTAAAATGAAATCACTCAATGATGGTTTTAATCCTCAACATAGATTCCTAAAGTGGTTCAAGAATGAAGTTGAGAATGAAATTAAGGATGGAGAAAATTCATAAATAGGTGAATATGGATGTTACTAAAATTGAGATTAAAGTGAGATTGTTTGATAAGGATTGTACAAATACATTGCTTGGATTAAGATTCTATTTATATTGTAATCATATTTCTATCTCATGCATCCCGAACACTCTTAGAATGTGAATTTGGATTCCTATAGTGTATAATTATAGAGGTATCTTCTATTTATATTCTAATGGTAACCTTGGCATTATTTTTCATATTACATTTGACTTTAGACTCATTTAAAGTATTTTCCCTTTCTTAAGTACTAGAAGAAGAAGCTGAGAATCTTGTCATAAAAATGGGTCCCACATGTGTTAGTGGCTCCAAAATAGAGAACTATATTTAGGGATTTAATCCATAAGATAGTTATGCGTCGAACATGTCTTTGCGGTTTTATTTTGTATTTAGGGTCTCATTGATTGAGCCCATATGACGTCCATGTGAATTCTTTGATGTCCAAGGTGGGTATTGGATTTTTTCATGTACTAAGGCCTTGGTCTATTATTTTGGTGAAAAAAAAATTATGGCTTTTGTCTCTTTTCTTATGTATTAGTAGTATAAGATAGTAGTTTAATATCATTTTGTGTAGTTTCTTTTTTCAATGGTGCGAAATTCAAACACAACAATGGAATATGTGATTTTGAAGACATTCAAAAAACTAAAATACTCCATATTGTGTTTCCCAAATTTCAAATTAAAAGATCTTGTAAAACCCTCTACATTTAAACAAGGAGATTCAAATAACTGAAACCCAGCACTGTGTTTCCCATTTAGAATTATTTTGTACAGTTTTTTAATTGAAACCCAACACTGCGTTTCCCATTCATAATTATCTTTTGCAAAAAAAATTTCAATGGTGCGAAATTTAAACACAACAATGGAATGTGTGATTTTGAAGACATTCAAGCAACTGAAAAACTCCACATTGTGATTCCCAAATTTCAAATTAAAAGAACTTGTAAAACTCTCTACATTTACATAAGGTGATTCAAATAAATGAAACCCATCGCTGTGTTTCCCATTCAGAATTATTTTGTACAATTTTTTATTGAAACCCAGCACTACGTTTCGCATTCAGAATTATTTTTTGTAGTTTTTTTTCAATGGTGTGAAATTTAAACACAACAATGGAATGTGTGATTTTGAAGACATTCAAGCAACTGAAATACTCCACATTGTGTTCCCAAATTTCAAATTAAAAGAACTTGTAAAACCCTCTACATTTAAACAAGGAGATTCAAAAAAATGAAACCTAGCACTATGTTTCCCATTCAAAATTATTTTGTACAGTTTTTTATTGAAACCCAGCACTGCGTTTCCCATTCAGAATTATTTTTTGCAGTTTTTTTTTTAAAATGGTGCAAAATTTAAACCCAACAATGGAATGTGTGATTTTAAAGACATTCAAGCAGCTGAAATACTCCACATTGTGTTCCCAAATTTCAAATTAAAAGAATTTGTAAAACCCTCTACATTTAAACAAGGAGATTCAAAAAAATGAAACCCAACACTGTGTTTTCCATTCAGAATTATTTTGTACAATTTTTTATTGAAACCCAGCACTGCGTTTCCCATTCAGAATTATTTTTTGCAGTTTTTTTTTTTAAATGGTGCGAAATTTAAACCCAACAATGGAATGTGTGACTTTAAAGACATTCAAGCAATTGAAATACTCCACATTGTGTTCCCAAATTTCAAATTAAAGGAACTTGTAAAACCTTCTACATTTAAACAAGGAGATTCAAAAAAATGAAACCTAGCACTATGTTTCCCATTCATAATTATTTTGTACAGTTTTTATTGAAACCCAACACTGCTTTCCCATTCAAAATTATTTTTTGCGGTTTTTTAAAAATGGTGCGAAATTTAAACCCAACAATGGAATGTGTGATTTTAAAGACATTCAAGCAACTGAAATACTCCACATTGTGTTCCCAAATTTCAAATTAAAAGAACTTGTAAAACCCTCTACATTTAAACAAGAAGATTCAGAAAAATGAAACCCAGCACTGTGTTTCCCATTCAGAATTATTTTGTACAGTTTTTTATTGAAACCCAGCACTACAGTTCCCATTTAGAATTATTTTTTGCAGTTTTTTTAAAATGCTGCGAAATTTAAACCCAACAATGGAATGTGTGATTTTAAAGACATTCAAGCAACTCAAATACTCCACATTGTGTTTCCCAAATTTCAAATTAAAACATCTTGTAAAACCCTCTGCTTGCAACAAAATTACCCCTCACCTCGATTTCGTCTGTATTCTCCTCCAAATCCTCCACGTGCACTCCACACTTCAGCTTATTTGGTTGGTATTCTCCTGAAAGTCATCCACGTGCACTCAGACCTTCAGCTTTTCCTTTTAATGTGCAGACAAGAAACAAAACAAATAGTATTTTTGCCTTGCTTTATCCAAACAGAAAAGGCCCACGTCATTCCCTTCCACTTTTCCCATTCCAGATAAAAGAAACTTTCCGACGAAGCTAACCCGCCCACTTTTTCACCTGGCAATGGGCGGGAAAACGCACTTGATGGTGTCATTAACTCCCGCTTGACCATCGCTCAAACGTTTCATCATATCTGTCGGTTTCAGGTGTCTGGCGGGCCATGCACTACGACGTCTCCTCATGTTATGTATGTTCTTATGTACGTTTTTCATGCATTTTTCGATGTACATAGGTGAATTTTGTCTAGTAGTTAATCGTCTCCCGAGGTTAATGTGTAGTCAAGTTCATTTAATTGACAAATGTGATACAAGATCTTTGATAGATTTTATTGGAGCTTCTAGTAAGAAAATTCTCCTTAAGAAAAATATCATATTACTTCATAACCAAAAGGCACTCGATTGAAAACAATAAGATTCAGGTTTCCTAACACCATTGACTAGACAATAAATAAAAGAGAAAGATAAAATGGGTATCTAGACTTGACATTTCATGCAAAGAACTTTGTTACTTACTTGTCTCCTTGACTTCGTGCAACCATGAAGTCCACTACTTGTGGTGATGCAGTGATCCACCATTAGTGGTAGCATCATCTGATGAAGCGAAAGTGCAAGTCCTCCGGTCATTCCCATGTGCATCACATCCGATCCTTAACAGTTTGAAAATAATTTTAAAGTTGATAAAGATAGTGTGTATCCCTCTCACAGCCTGGGGTCATCTCGATTATAAAGATCAAAGAAGATGGAAAAATCACTTTCGGGCATTGAAACCCCTCTCCCAAAGCATTATCCCCTATCCTCACTTCCAAGAATAAATCCATAAAATGCAATCATTTATTTTTTTAACAGAAATTTCTTGCAAACCATATTTACTTCTCTTCCAATAAAAACATAATGAAAACCTCATCCCCAAAACTCCCAAAAATCCCAAAATAAGAATCCTCTTTCTAAACTTGAATCCCCCCTTTCTTTCCCCGAGAATTCTAAATTATAATTGATACCAATCAAATGCCGACCAAAACATCTAATAGAAAAGATACAATTACTCTAATTGCATGCAAAATCTCCCCAAAAAGCATCTTTTCCCAAAGACAAAATTCAAGATTCCATGCAAAATCTTATTTCTTTAGTAAATACTATTTTTTTTTTAAATAGCTGATTGTGGTTGCATGTTGTTGCATGCAAACCTTCCATTTATTAGCATTAAATTTATAACCAAAATAATATTCTATTTATTCCCCAATTTATTATCATTTACTATTTCCACTACAATTTGCTATTTATCCATTATCACCTTTCATTTTAATATTTTTTTTATTTAATATTTCATCACTCTTTTAATCTATCATCAACTATAATTATTAATAAATATATTTATATTTGATTACCAAAGTACTTGTTACTTAATAATTTAATTTAATGAATCAATCAACTAAGAACAACATTTAACAAACAACTTAAACTAAACAACCTAAAACAACATTTATCAACGGATTTAAATCAAACATCGTAAATGGGTGAATCGTGGAGGGCACTACATGTAGGGAGGCACAACCTAAGAGGAACACTCACAAGGAATGAAAAATCGAATGTCATTACATTAAATCTAATAAAGAAAATTTAATCCTTCTAAAGAGCTATTAAAATGCAACGATATTGATTTTAACAAACTTGGAGAATAAGAGACTCATATCTTTTGAGAACTGGCAGTCATAATATGGATTTTCTATAAAAAAATAAGAACCATTCAATAATCCAAGCAACACCATGTGAATCAAGGTCAATGCAAGAAGGGGAAGGGCACCATTAAGGAAGAAACCCACGTTGGGAAAGCCATTCAAAAAAAAAATTGAGGAATATTCAAACAAAACCAAAGGCAAGCATAAAAGAACGATAAGAATTTCAAAACAGAATTAGAAGAATGAAGATCACATTTTCCAACTACAATCGCAGGAAAGAGTTTGTTTACAGTAAACGGGAAGCAATTTCACAATAGACAAAATACAAACCAACCTATTTTCCAATGCTACAGAAATGGAAGAATGGTGTCGAGATCATTTGTTACGTTCGCAACAATCTGCTTCTTCCAAACCATACAATAACGATCCATTTTTCCCAAATTCAATATTTTCTTCCCAAAGCTCTGAATCAATTTTCTTGCAGACAAAATGTTCTCCTCTTCTCGAAAAAAAACAAAATCAATCAATTCAAAATCTGTATTTCCTCAAAAAAAAAAATTGCAGAGCAAATTTCTTGTTCAAAACAAAATCCATCCTCCCTTTTTTTTTTTTTGAAAAACAAGCATTATTAAAACAAGGAAAAAAGTTTTGTTTTCGAAGATAAAAATCAAGCAATTATCACTTAAAAAGACAAGTTTCTATTTCGCGACTAGCTCGGAGCCATGCATGGGCTCAAAATCGCTTTTTTTCTATATTTTTACTTGCTTTAACACTTGTTTGAAAATCTCCTCCAATTAATTATTCCATTTTGAATTATATTATCTTTCCACATTTAATTTATTTATTTAAACTTATATTATTTTCACATTTGAATAATTAAATTCGCATGATGATAAAATTAACAATTATCATTAATTTTAATTATAATAATACATTATACAAAATAATTTAATTTAATTAATCATCAATAAACCATATACTTTCTATTTCACAGTATTGGTTTATTTAATTATAGAAATACTTAATAACTCAATAATTTAATTTAATTAAATGTCAATAATAATCACCATATAATATTTTGTCTACTAACTTCGACTTCACATTATAATTTTATTTTATCATAACCTTTAATTATATAAAAGCATTTATTTTTACTTATCATAATACCTTTTAATATAATAATCCTATTTTAATGCAGTAATTACTCAGAAGCATTAATCGACCAAATTTAAATCAAATAGACTAAACACCCATCAATACCTGACCACAAGTGAAATCGACAATTAAGACCATAACAACATTGACAGTCCAACCATACAGACAACACTGATATGGTGAGTCATGGAGAGGCACTACATAAGGGCTTAGTTGTTGATATCAATGAGGAACTGATTGCTAGTGTGACTGGGTTGCTTATGGTTTGTCATAAATTCTTCAAAGACAAGAAGAGTAACGAGGAGGCAATGGCTCAATTCTTCAAAGATGACGAACGAAAAAAAATCATCAAGATGGAGGCTTGGGGCTATGAGAGGAAGTCTCTCAAGAAGATTTGGGTGAATATTCTAGAAGTAATAATGCGGTATGTGACTCTGGAAGGCAGGTTCACTGCTATCCTTGGCCATCATTTTACTCTTTTAAACCATTTTAGGCATGGGCTATTTATTTCCTTCCCATTCTTTCTCTTGTCTTCCATGGAGGTCTCTGTGTATGTACACTTAAAAAATAGGAGGGCACTGGTCCTACATGAGGACCATATTCTGTTAATTATGGAACATGTAAAAGCCCTTGTCCCTGCCTCTTCAATTAAGGGCAAGGAGAAGAGTCTTAGTGAGGATTCTACCTCTTCTGACGTGGATACCAGTGTGGTTGAGGATGAGGAGTGGAAGTAATATGGTGAGGAAGGGACCTCGTCCCCTGTGACTGCCCCCTCAAAAAAGAGGAAGAAGGGTAACCCTAAAGGAAAATGGGCAGCCAAGCATCTTATTTTGCATGGGTCGGAGTCCCATTTTGATGGTGATGACACGGAGGTGGGCTTTGGGGACTCTGTGCCCAAGGATGAAGCTATGGCCATTGGCCAGGCTAATATGGAGGTGGTGGTAAGGAGGAAGGGCTCCAGGAGAATGTGACAACAACGAAGGCCAAGGATAAGCCCAAAAGGGTTTCTAAGCACATTGCCAAGATGAAAAACCAAGCTTCAAAAGATTTGATTAAGGATACCAAGAAGCTTTGTAAGGAGAAGACTTTGGAGGAGAAGGTGGTGGAAATTGATGATTCCTTGGTACATGACTCTCCTAATGTGCAACCTAAGGGTGAGAAAAAGGTTCGGGAGGAGGATGTTGAGCAGAAACAAGCGAAATCAGAGCCTCTTAAGGTTAATCCCCTATCAGAGGACTTCTCATATCTTAATGATGATTCCACCTCTATGCTTGAGCTTCTTGACATGGCAAGGGAGGGGGCTACTAGCACTTTCAAATCAGCTAAATGGACTCTCTAGGAATTCAATAGGGTCAACATCAAAATAAGGGGATTGAAGGAGAATTTGTAGAATATTTTGAAAGGTTCAGTCTCAAATATTTTGATTCATAGAATTGTTGAGCTTGAGTGTTTGTTCACTGACTTCAAGTCCCTTTCTGAGTAGAGATTGGATGGTTTAGAAGCCAAGGTATTAGATACCAATGTGGATATCAGGAAAAATTTCTATGCTTGTCACATTTCAATGAAGAATAGTGCAAACTCTTTGGAGGTTTTGTTTCACAAAATCAGTGAGCTTAGAGAGGACTAGTTGTATTTTTCTAAGTTAATGGAGAAGGAGCAATTGGCCAAAGGTAAAGGGAGAAAATGTGTGAAGGATGATGGTAAAGGCCCTGTTGCTCGAGGGTTGGCTAACTAGAAGAAGTCCTTTGAAGCTGAGAAAAAATATTTGCTAGACATGATTGGGTTGCATAGGAACCACAAGCTTGAGGTGGCCAACACCTTAATTAGTTTGAAGTAGTTTCCTACTATTTGTTTTTGTCTATTTTTCTATTAATGGATCTCGATTTATTTCCTATTGTTTTTTTGTGATTGGTTGTTGTTGATAGTTTAGTGGTATATCTTGGGAGCAATATTTTGTTTATACTGGTGTTTTGGGTTTTGGGCTACTATTGATGTTTTAGTTTAGTATCTTTTGAGAAAAATGTTGTACCTAAAGTTGTAAAGGGTTTTGAGTCCCTTTAAAACCTATTTTTCCCGTATAATCAAAATATTAAAAATGAAAATTTTGAAATTGAAAATGAAAATGTTGGAATTGTTATTGAAAATGTTAATAGCATTGAAAATATTGAAAATGAAATGTTAATAACATTGAAAATGATGAAAATGAACCTTATGTATCACCTAATTACATGAGAACCCCTAAATGGTTACTTGAAATAGATAAGAACATAATAGATAATCTTGATGGAAAAAGGTCATCACGAATGGTTCGATTGTGGGCTAGACCAATATGTTCAATCAATACTTTTTTGATAAGACATCAACCAAACAATGACAAATTTTTGTGCAATTGCTAAATTCTTACAAAATGAGACCATTATTAAGAAAATTGAAGATTCATGTCACCAAAAAGTCAGAAATAATAGTATTATTGTAAAAAATCTTTTTAATGCTCTAACTTCTATTGGAAAGACTAGTAAGGAAAAAGATAAAAGAGTTGCTCGTAAAGTGATCACAACCTCACTAGTAAGCCATCATTTGAGAAAGACTCGTTTAACGAGACAAACTTGTATTGATTTAAATCTAAATCGTAAAACATTGAATAGAGCATTCTCAAGAAGAGGAAGACTCGATAGTCCTCTTTAAAATGATACGTGGGATTTTAGTGGGAGGCTTCCATGTGTTGATAATAAGCTAACCGATAATGTAAAGATGCAAATTATATAATTTTGGCACTCTCACTCTAGAGTATCACCGAATTTAAAGGATGTTTTAAAGTTAAGAATTGGTAATCGAGATTGCACACCGCATTCTAAACATTTCTTGGAATGTAGTCAAATAATATTATACAAACAATTTTGTGAAGCACATCCAAATTTGCAAATCTCACAAAGGGATTTTGAGTCTTGCAAGCCATTTTATTCTGTACCTATTAATATTCCTAATACATGTTCTAAATACCACATTGAGTTGTCAATGTATCATGAATTATTATGCTATATTCATTCTACTATGCATAGTAACGAAATGTTGCAGGAGTGTCATGCAATGCAACTTCCCAAGTCATCCACAAACTTGTTAAATAGTGAAAATGACTTGGGTTTTCCTTCTTCTTTTTTGATTTAATGCATGAGAAACGGATATCCGTTATAAATGGATTTGTTTAGTTTAAGTTTTTTTTTCCATTTGGTTGGGTTCGACCCAAACTGACTTATATGGTATGAGGGTTTTTATATTATATGGCAAGTATAATCAACATGCATGAATAAACAAACTAAGCACACTAACAAAAATGTGTGAGGGTAGCCCTAGCGATGCTACCACTCACAAACTTGGTAGAAGGGATGTTCTGGCTGCGAGAGTGCAAAGACATATTGCGAAACTCTAAACCTAAAGGCATGACGAAGAACAAGGCTCTTATTGGGGGTTCCAAGGATGGTTCTGGAGTGGAGGATTTGTTGGGGAGGAAGTGTTATGCACTCCGCTCTGGATCTTTGTTGGAGCATCAGGTTTCACCGATCACCCCCTCTCCTCCTCTCCACTCAACTCAGGTTGGCTCACAAGCAACGGTTTTTGCTCATGCAGCAAATGGGGCTTGCAAAAACAAATCAAATCCTTTTCATGTCTGCAACAATTTTTGTTTGGAGTAGGGTCACATGGCCACCCATAGCCCTATTCCCTCATTCCTTCTCCCACTTCTCCTCCCTTGGTTCCTGATCCTTTGATTGTGTCACCTACAAGGGTGTCTTTTGGTGCTATGCCTTCGGTCCTTGTAGATGATTGTAAAAATAGGTCAAATCCTTTTCATGTTTGCATAGATTTTTGTTGAGAGCATTCTTTGTTTGAAAACCCTAGCTCTACTTGCCTTAGGGCTTCTCCTATCTCACCTCCTTCCTCAAAACTAGACAATGACCCTTTGCACGAAAATGCCCATCTCTCTTTTGGGGTTTATGTTGTGACTTTCTCTAATGATCTAGTGGACTTCTGCATCTCCGATGGCTATATTGATGTTGTTTTTGGTGACTATGGTATTCGATCTGTGGTTTTGAGGTACATGCATAGATGTCCATTGATGGCATTTTTCTATGTGTGGATCAATAGATCTTGGAACAACCTGCCTACTCCTACTGTTGAGTCCCTCGACTTTGGATTTTTCTTGATTACTTTCTGCTCTATGGAGGATTGCAACTTTATGTTGCGGAATGGGCTTGGTTTTTTGGACACTCAAGCCTTTTCATTTCTCCTTGGTCACCCTTCTTTAATCTGACCACAACCAAGATTACTAGTATTCCTATCTAGATTCGGCTTTACAACCTGCCCCTGGTGTTGCATAATGTGGATCTACTAAGCAATTTGATCAACTAGGTGGGGTCCTTTTTCAAGCTCGCATGGTGGCCTTAGACTACAGATTCTACAGGGTTTGCACGATGGTGGAAATTTCAAAATCCCTCTCCCACTCTATTCGGATCCACTCTTCTCATGGTGTTTGGAATCAGCTCTTAAACTATGAGGGTTTTTCATTTCGTTGCTTCCGTTACAATATGCTAGGGCACAGAGTTGATGCCTGCTCCCTTCAGCATTCAGCTGGGATGAGGTTTGTGAGCATGAATAAATGTGTTAAGAAGGATGGCACTTTGAATATTGAGTTTATTTTGTGGAATCATGGCAGGCTTTTTTATCCCCCTCTAGTTTCTGGGTCATTTTCAGCTTAGTCTGTTGTTCCCTCTTCTCCTCCGATCACTCCTGACGATGATAACTCACCTAAAACCTCTTCTAGTTTGGAGGAGGCGAGCTCTGATTCTGTTGGGGAAAGAGATGGGTCATCTTAGAATGAAACATTTAAAACAACAGTGCCTTAGTGACTTTAATTTCTTCAAATCACCTCAAAGACACAAAACCACTATGCCATAAAGCGAAAACAAGATAGTTGTTTCCCCATTAATCCTTCTAAGAAAAGTACATGCAGACAAATAACAGATTCAACACATACACAGATTCAAAAACACAGAATCTAATAGCATGGAAGACAAACTAATTAACACATAGATTTACGTGGGGAAAACCCTTCCGGGTAAAAAACCCCACCCTCCAAAAGATCCAGCCATTGTATTATTCAACAACAAACAGAGTTACAATACAATCTTAGGCTCATAGCCTTTATAGGAGTTACATCTTGTTTCATCTAGAGAATACAGGTAACAACATAGATCTGAGACCTTGCACTGTGATGGCATTCTAAAATTTTGAAAATTTGAGATGCCTATTTCAAAATTTTGCTTCTGCACTTTTAGAAGTGCACCTGAAGAATCTGCTTAGGGGACCCACTTTGGAGGCTTGTAATTTACAACCTGGTGATTGTCGTGCAAAACCCATTTGCAAACATATTCAGCTGACATATGTGAACGTGTGTGTCAATTTTCAGCTTTCCATGATAAGTTTTGACAAAGTTTCAAAAAGTGAAGCTGGAGAGTTTTCACACTATTCTGTTGTTTGCAGATTGTCAATTTTGCGAAACAGGCTCCTCTTTGGGCTTGGATTTCACAACCAGTTGACTATCATGTCAGAACGAATTTTTTTCTATATTATCCATACCTAAATGATCTCGGGTGTCAGTTTTCAGAGCCTCATGATCTAATTTGTTATTTTTAACAAGTCAAAACCAAATGCAGTTTGTTCAGTTTCACATCTGCATTTCTGACAGCCTTTCTGAGTGGTCAACTTTGAACGTTAATAAATTTTGATCAACGATGTTTCAAAGAAATTCCTTTTGCACACGTGCTCAAGGTACCTTAATGAACTCATGTGTCTGATGGCAGCTCACCAAGGGTTGATTCACTATTTTTATAAATTGGCAGTTGAGTGAGTTTTAATTGTTTCAGAACAACTGTTGTTTCAGGAAAGTTCAGTTGAGTAACTTTGCCGATTAATATCCGGTTCCTCGGGTTTCCTTATTCTGATTTGTTTGTTGCACTATATTCTTGGGTCAAATGTCTGCGAGTTTGCAAGTTTTTATTGCTCCAGGGTGTCGTTTGACCCGTTTCCTAGATTGATTCCTGAGGCAATTTGACTGTTTTTCGCCTTTCTCCAAAAGTGTCTGAAGACATATTTTGATGAAGACCCAGTTCATTTTTCAACTTCAGAAACACTCTGAAGTTGTCTTAGAACAATTTTAACTCAAAACTTGTTTGAAAACAAAATATTTTTTAGCCGGACCCACATGGGGACCCGACCTGCTTGGCACGATTGTAAAATTACAAATTGATAAAATGCCCAAAAGAGATGGTGAATTGCTTGTTTAGTGTTTTATAAAGACAATGATAGCAAATACAAGTGAATTGTGGGAGCATATAATACAAGTAATTTGTTTGACCAATGGAATTCAGTAGTCTCAGTGTCATGGAGCACAAATGCACAAAAAGGTGGTGTTTCATTTAAAGTCAGCAGGAGATAAATTCACAACACTTTTTAATCTTGCTAAGTTGTCAGACAATTAGACAATGTTGAGAAGGGTAAATTTTTATGTGTCTATTGCAAGCTATTGTTTGATATCCCCATGGGTCGAGTTGAAGAAGGCGTGCAACTTGAAAATAAACCCAAGTAAATGTGAGCTCAAGAGGAGGTGCCCAATATAGGCAAAAAACTTAGAAACTTCAAGCAACCATGCCAGCAGTAATGCAATCCTCAATGAATCTCAAACAAATGCATTTGGCAGAAGTAAATGGGGCGCTATCATTTTGGATAGAGGCAATCCTCAAGGCAATACTCCTTGAGATGATGCTAGCTGCAATCTATGGGAGGCACCAGAATATAACAGGCGTGTGAGATGGCTCTATGTGGTCCCCAAATGGATGTGGTTTCCTGAAACACTGGCAACACACAAAATGGATTTGTTAAAAAGACTTTGGTAGCCCTCAGGCAAATGGAAGGAGGTGCACAAAATGAATTTATTAAAATTTCTTTAGAGACTTTCAAGCAAATGCAAGGTGTTGGAGAATGCACGGCTTGGAACAAGTAAAGACATCCATCAAAGCATAAGGGAGACCCGCGCACTGCTGAGAGGGAGTCAAAGAGGGCTTGTGCAGTAAGGCGGAGGAAATGTGCATCCACCAAAGCACAGGTGTAACTTGGGGGTAGGCAATGAACATTCATCAAAGCAGCAAGGAGGAGGCTCGAGCATTTTGTGAAAGGGGAAACCAAATGCAGAGCATTGGAGCAGATGTGCACAATGGAGGATTAGGGCACAAAACAATCTCAACCTTTTCTCGCAAGCCTCGCACAAGATACGATGATGTCGACTAAAGTGCTGCAAGGTTGGCGAGAATGTATCAGAGTACATTAAGGTGTGGGCCTAGGTAATGTCTTGTGCACGGGTGAGGAAAATATTCAATGGGCAAGTGAGTATAAAGTATGGGTAAATTAATTTTACCCAAATACAGTGCAAAGTGCCTTCTCAAATATTTTCAAAAAATTGAATTGAGAAAGGTAAAGTAAAGTGGGGCCCGATAAAATAGTTGGACAAAATATTTGTTCATTGGTAAAAATCAGAATATTTTATGCTGGGGTGTGAATTTCTATTTTCTAGGGAGCAATTTATTAAGTGTGTAAAGGTGAAAACAATATGCCCATGCAATATTTAAATATTGGCATTTGAGTGATAAGAGCATAGAGGGGTGGAGTGGTTTTATCCGCAAAAGTAAAATATTTTGAAATGAGCAAATGTTTTAGATAAAACATTTCAAGTATTGAAGGAGATGTGAGGTAAAATTTTAAACCGTTAAAATGCTTTACGCACGTGAATTGGAGAGTGAATTAAATATTCACTGTAGGTGTTTTATAAAGTGAATTTATTCACTTTCTAAACAAGTATCATGTGGTGGAGATAAAAATATTAAAGTATAACTGCAGCAAATAAAGTGGATTTTATATTCACTATTGTTTGAATTTTATTTGCTGGGAGATAGAAGTGAGCAAAATTATTAAAGTAATGAGACTTTGCTATCAAGGAGTGAATTTTATTTTCATTTTATATTTTGGAGCATTTCAATGTGGAACATTCTCTTTGTTGGGGAATTGAAATATAGTCAAAAGGGATAAATATTGAAGTTGCAAAACTTTAAATATTTGGAGAAATATAATGTGCAGCAAGTAAAGAGAGTTGAAACAGATTTTGCATGAGAAAGAGGTTTTTCTAGCAGCTAGGTGAAATAATGAGGATTCTCCACATGGGAAAATTTTTAGTTACAAGGCAATGATGAGCAAAGGCAGTTTTGAGGGAATAAGTTTGTTGCTGCAAAGGAAGAAAGGGGAGATATTCTTTTCAGTTTGATAAATAGGAATGAAGCTTCCAGATCAGATTTAGGGTTGCTCCTGTTTGCTTCTATTTTATATATCTTCTTTTCTCTTCTCAATTGTAAGGGGTTCCAAAATTTCTGAAAGCTCTACAAGTCAGGCAGAAGTTATGGGTAGATTGTAAAGTTAGGGGGAAATATGACTGTTAGTCATTTAATCTGAAAGTGTGTATTCTGAATTGTTCTCTTATGTTTATTTTTGTTGATAATTGTCTCCATGGCTGAATTGTAATGCTATTTTGGATTCAATAAAAAAATTATTTGTCTTTTCATGCACATTTGTTGCATTTGAGTTATAACTGTTGTTGATTTCTATTCTATGAATGATGTAATTACTTTAGTAAAGCATAAGCTGCTTATACTACTGCCTATTGTTCAAGGATAGTGTAATTGCTTTGACAAATGTGACAGGAGTGTTATGTTTCAGGTGGATTTATAAGAAGAGTTATCAGAGAAAGCTTCAGTGGTCTGGTTGTAATAATGTGACAAAATTTGCAAGATCTTCAAATCATGTCCAACACTGAAAGATGAATGCTAGTTATATGACTCCATAGCCCATTTTTATGGCACTGATCCATTATCATGTTTCTGTTGTTTTCAGTTTGGTCCCAACTCTTTAAATCAAAAACCATTTCAAATCTATTTTGTTGAGTTGTGTTTGTCATGTTCTCCATGCTGGTTGATGAAATTCATTTAATATCTTGCCAATGTTGAGTGATATTTTAAGTTTCTCAGCATAATTTTGTGAGAGCATTATCTGTTAAGCAATATCCTGTTACTTGTGTGTCCAATTTTTAGGTGTTGCTAAAGGGTCACCCCCCTTGGTCTTACAGAGCCTGAAGTGCAAGGGAAATGTGTATCCATTCCATTTCCTGTCAGTTGGCCACTAGCCTTTGTGGTTCTTTAATATAGAGGTTGGCTACAGTGAAGATTCATTTCATCTCACCAACCCACACGCACAGCTAGCCTTTCGGCCAGTTCATCCTCACGGCCTCTCAGGTTCACATCTTCTCAATTCTGTGTGTCTCGGTGTTCACAGTTACAATGATCAGAGCATACCATTTGAACACACACACTCTTCTTTGCTTGATCTAATCTCACATCGCGATCAACCTCTCTCTTCCTTGCCTTTTCAACAAACAACCATGAGGGTAATTAATAACCAAACTGACAAGCTTCCACCATTCTCTAACAACACCACCCTGTAGCCCACATAGAGCTACCCAACATTGAATTGGATTACAGAGACGTGCCTTGAACTGCACTCTGTCAACCCCTGTAATTAATCGCTACCAAAGAATAAAGCTTTCGGCCAATCAGCGTTGATTCACAACAGCGATGTAAAATCAATGAATAATATTGTGCCACATGTCATAAAGCTATTCGTCCATCATTTTGATTAACATGCCAAACATTCGGTTCAGTTCAACTTCCATAGTAGACCAACCATCAAAAATTGCCCAGGCGACCAAACAACCTCCAAGCATTTTCCCTTCATATATCACTTGTCATGGCCAGGACCCACCAAGACACACGTACACTGCTAGTGCACTTTTGGGGAATCAGACAAGCATCTACAATATTCCCGATAAGTTTCCCCGAAACAACGACATGTGTTCGAAGCCGAAACACCCCGCATGAGTCACTCGGGACCCACCACATGAGGCACAAGACTAGCGAACATCATTGATCAAGTTGCCAAGTGTCAACTGCTTAGGAAATTCCACTCACTTCACAAGATTCCATCGGTACTCACCACAAATAAGCACAGAATAAAACGAGTGTCGTTGGATTAATCTCATCGCAACCGTAGATCAAGATTACCTTTAACAAGCATCGGTCCATCGACGTAGCTCGGTGAAGAGTTCCACCGATGACCCCAAGTCACACCGATACTTTTTTTATGGTCCCCACTGCCATCAGAATTTGAGTCACTTCCATCTGCCATCGGTCCATCGACGTAGCCCGATGAAGAGTTCCACCGATGACTCCAAGTCACACCGATACAAGTTTATCGTTCTATCATTGGGACTACCTATCAAATTCCACTAATAGCCTCGAGCCACACCGATAGAAAAAAACCACCAACACTGAGCACTCATCCCGACATAACAAGTTACACTGACGAAATGCTTTAGTCGGACTTCTATCTTCACCGAGAGTTAGGAGACTTGCGTCGACTACTCAGGTTACACCGATGAATGGGTCAGCGAGATTGAGGCACATATTTCCAACAATCTTCCACTTGACGAAGATCTTACTGGCCATTCCAGAGCACCAACATCAAACCATAAAAAATCATAGACAACATCAACTTCAAGGTTCAAAGCAGATCACCTCTATGAAAAACATTCTCCAGAAACAAGACTAAACATTAGTTAGAACATCAACCAGAAAATTGACTGCAACCATACAATTGATCAAACCCACGTGACTGAAAATAGCACCCATAGCTCATGCTATTCCATCCAATCTCACATACCTTCAAGGTATCCTCATTATTAAACTCATGCCAACAACACAACTAACCCATCAATCGCATATACAAGCACCATGTGTCAACCAATCAAAGAAGACCAAACACATACAAGTACTCCCACTGCATGGGTAATTCCAAATCTGAAACATCAACGAAATAACAAGTCTACCAATCACAACACCTAGAAAAACATAACCATGTAGTACCAAGGAACATCCACAATGAAGTGTATAACCTGCAACCAGCTGCTACAGGAACCATTTCTCTCAACAGTCTTCCATAGTTCTTCCAAGTTCTTCACACCCAACATAGGATGAAAACAAACTTCGAGGAAGGCAACCAAGACCAAAGAGATAAATGGTGCACAACATATACCTGTAGAACCTCCTTCTACATACACCTCTTAAAGCCAATTGTGTCAAGTATGATCTCCTTCACATCCCAAAGGAAAAGCCATAACAACACCTAATCATTCAAACTTAACAAATCATGGATGTAAGCCTCACAAAGAAGATAAAACTAGCCCATATAACTATCTCTTACCAATTCTCATAAAAATATGACATAACATAGAAGCTCAAGGAGATAAACTATGATGTCCACCTTCCATTATGAATCCTCTAGAACCTTGAAACAACAATTCAAGATCCATATCTATGAAAGACAAAGCATGAAACACATGTGAAAGATATAATGGGAAAATACCTCTCAAATAAGCTTCACCGCCGAGCAGACCAAGAGTGAAGAAGAAAATGCTCCTCCAAGATGTACAAGCCACCATGACTCATCCAAGATCAATCCCCTCATTGACCTCTATTGAATTCACGTCCAACCAAGGTGTAGGATACTCAAACTTTCAACTATGAACAACACCTTTCTCATTCCATGAGAATCATAACCTCACCTCATTCTCCATGTATCCATGAGCACCAGCAACTGACCATCTCATGCTAAACTCCAATCTGCACTACTGCACTATTAATAATTTCTCAAGCATATGACCAATGTACTTGTTCTACAAAGAATTACCAAACCATTGTCAAAGCTCCAAACATCTGAAATAGGAACTTACCATGACATCATGATCTACTCATCCCCCTTAGGAGATACCACGCTTCAAGTGAAAAAATTATGGTTTCGAGAGCAACGCAACATGCCAAAACTCTAATGCTCAAGCACGAGTATACATGACATCAAGCAAACAAACTCTAAACCAACATCACCTGTCAAGCACCACCAACATCTCAACCAAAGACTCCAAACATCCTCCATGGTTCCAAGATGTTGCACATCCTCAAATAGTGTCCATGCAAATGCGAAAGAACCCTTCTACAGCAACAGGATCCAAGAGTCCCTCCTAGTAACTTCTGCAACACTAAAGAAGATCATTCACCACAAAGTGATGAATCCATAATCACTGCTAAAGCTCCCACTGAACCATGACACCGAGCTTTCCAAGCATCATGACCAGACATTTGCTGATCTGAAAAGCCTCCAGGTACAATCGACAACATGTCCATCTGACAACAATTCCAAACAACATCAAGATCTCCAAACCATGCAGACCACACCATCACTATCAAAAGCTTACACTAACCAGTGTACCCAAGCCTTCCATGACATCGTGATACACACGCTACAGGTCCCCATAATTGACTATTCAGGTACTCAACGCTATCCTTCCTCTCATCTCAAAGTAGCCACACCAATGCACAAGTGACCACAGGCAAGGTCAACTAACATAACTGCATCAACACTGAAACAACCTCACAGATATTGATAGTCCACTTCCTAGTTGTCCCATAGCAAACATGTAGGTAAAGACAACCCACAACATGCTCAACCTGTAGATCCAATCAATGAAGCTTGCAAATCTATCATCGCACTGGAAACTGCAAAACTGAGATCTCAAAGAGAACAACAATGTAGACAAACTTGACTCAAACACCAGATCAAAACCAAATCCAATTTGCCAATCATGTCCACAACTCAAGCACCATAGTCTAGAAAACCAGCAAGCAACACCACAAGAATTTTGAGTGACAAATCACATACCAACACTCCCATGTAGAGAAGGCATGACACCTCCTCAAACCATGTTGAACTGCAACTATCTCATCTAGTCACTCTCCAAAAGCGAGGGTATAGGAAATAGCTTAACAATAGCTCCACATAACCACAGGTTTTCCTTGACCGTGCAAAACCACCATGTTTCCAAAACACCCATGCACATCCATATCCACTTCACATCTAGATGACCCAAGATTTTGCACATAACCATCATGGTTAACCAGAACAATGAAAAGATAACATAAATATGCATCATAGACTTTTTAGGAAAATCTATAGAAAACCTTCAGAGCCAAAGAACATGAAACTGAAACATGCTAGTATAAGATACAGGTAATATAGGAACTCCAGGTCCATTTCAGACCAATTCCAAAACCACACTCATGCACAAGCATACGAGAGAGTCAGGCTATTCAGAAGTTTTCAGACCACCCAAAGATCAACTTCATAGCCTTTATGCAATCAGGGTAACAGAGAACAATGCCTTCGATGCTAAGTCAAAACACCTAGCACAAGCACAATACTCCATGGTTGAATAGCATCCCAAGAATTTCCATACCAACAAGGAGCCTCTCACACAGACACCCAGTATGAACCACGCTTTGCTGTAACACAATCATAAGCATAAACTCACACCCCTTGCATCGGGATCATTTGCTGCCAAACAAGAGCCTCAAACCACATCATCACAATATCATCAACTCCAATTTCTCCATCTTCAATGTCTTTCACACTGCATGTTGTCTCAAAAGAGCGAGAAATTTCACTCACCAAAGGATAAATCATCAACTGACTCCTTCAAATATCCTCAAGCTTGCTAGGGTAAGAAATCTTTACAGAAGGAATCCATAGAACCAAAACACCAGGAACTCTTACATGCAACAACATGCAAGCATAAGCAAATCTTGGAAGAAGGCTCTAATACCACTTGTTGGTATCATGAACAAACCTTGACCTCCCTTAACCAGCTCTGATACCACTTGTTGGGGAAAGAGACAGGTCATCTTAGAATGAAATATCTAAAACAGTAGTGCCTTAGTGACTTTAATTTCTTCAAATCACCTCAAAGACACAAAACCACTATGCCATAAAGCGAAAACAAGAACAGTTGTTTCGCCATTAATCCTTCTGAGAAAAGTACATGTAGACAAATAATGGATTCAACACTTACACAAATTCAATACACAGAATCTAACAAGATGGAAGATAAACTAATGAACACACAGATTTACGTGGGGAAAACCCTTTCGGGTAAAAAACCCCACCCTCCAAAAGATCCAGCCATTGTATTATTCAACAACAAACAGAGTTACAATACAATCTCAAGCTCATAGCCTTTACAAGAGTTACATCTTGTTTCATCTGGAGAATATAGGCAACAACATAGATCTAAGACCTTGCATTGTTACAATATCCTCACATGACATACAATGAAGATTCATTTCATCTCACCAGCCCACACGCACAACCAGCCTTTCGGCCACTAAAGCCTCACGGCCTCTCAGGTTCACATCTTCTCAATTCTGTGTGTCTCATTGTTCACGATTACAATGCTCATAGCATACCATTTGAACACACACACTCTACTTTGCTTGATCTGAACTCACATCGCGATCAACCTCTCTCTTCCTTGCCTTTTCAACCAAAAACCATGAGGGTAATTAATTACCCCACTGACAAGCTTCCACCATTCTCTGGCAACACCGCCCTATAGCCTGCATTGAGCCGGCCAACATTGAATTAGATTACAGAGACGTGCCTTGAACTTCACTTTGTCAACCCCAGCAATTAATTGCTACCAAAGAATAAAGCTTTCGGCCAATCAACATTGATTTACAATAGCGATATAAAATCAACGAATAATATTGTGCCACATGTCGTAACGCTATTCGTCCATCACTTTGACTAACATGCCAAACAGTTAGTTCGATTCAACTTCCATAGCAAACCAACCATCGAAAACTACCTAGGAAACCAAACGACCTTCGAGCACTTTCCCTTCATCTATCGCTTGTCATGGCCAGGACCCACCAAGACATGCGTACACTGCTAGTGCACTTTCAGGGAATCAAAAAAGCATCTACAATATTCCCGATAAGTTTCCCCAAAATAGTGACACGTGTTCAAAGCAAAAATACCCCGCATGAGTCACTCGGGACCCACCACATGAGGCACAGGACTAGCGAACACCATTGATCAAGCCGCCAAGTGTCAACCGCTCTAGAAATTCCACTCGCTTCACAAGATTCCATCAGTACTCACCATAACTGAGCACGGAATAAAATGAGTGTTGTTGGATTAATCTCATCGCAACCGTAGATCAAGATTACCTTTAACAAGCATCGATCCATCGACGTAGCCTAGTGAAGAGTTCCACCGATGATCCCAAGTCACACCGATACTTCTACTGTGGTCCCCACTGTTGTCAGAATCCAAGTCACTTCCATCTGCCATCGGTCCATCGACGTAGCCTAGTGAAGAGTTCCATTGACGACTCCAAGTCACACCAATACAAGTTTATCGTTCTATCATTGGGACTACCTATTAGATTCCACCGATAGCCCCGAGTCACATAGATAGAAACAAACTGCCAACATTGAGCACTCATCCCGATAGAACAAGTTACACCGACCAAGCACTTCAGCCAGACTTCTATCTTCATCGAGAGTTAGGAGACTTGCACCGACTGCTCAGGTTACACCAATGAATGGGTTAGCGAGATTGAGGCACACATTTCCAATAGATTCTAATGGTACCTTTCCTTTCATGGATGACTTGGAAGATCATAATCATGATTGTTTTGACGACTTTACTATTGACCCGCCATGAAAACTTGGTATCGATCAGACTACCAATGGAAAATATAAACTTGACTATGGTCCCAAACATAAGGTTTGAAGGAATTTTGATGCTGAAAAGCTCTGTGTTGAAGGTATGGAGGTGGTGGAGGCTGGCTCCCAATGGACTTTGGAAGCTCTCCTCCATTGAAATAATTGAAAGGTTTAAGCTCTTGATGTATGTGATGTTTTGTGTTCCCTTTCCCCTGGTTGTATTTGTTTCAAGTTTGAAAATGTGTTTCAGCTCTTGCTCCTCTATAGGTTTCTTTAGATTTCTTTTCGTAAAGTTCTTGGTTCTTTGAACGTTATTTTATGCTTGGCAGACATTTGTAATTTTTTATTTCATTATATTAATGGGAGTGGGCCCCTCGTCCCATAGATTATGAATTAATATAATATAATATAATATAATATCAATATTATAATATAATATAATATAGTATTATATTATAATATAATAATATAATAATATTATATTATAATATAATAATAATAATATAATATATATGGGTAGACCTCCTTCCCAGGCTTCTTTCCTTCAGAATTTTTGGTGCATTGGTCCCACCTTCATTCTTTGGCAAATTTGGCTAGAAAGGAATCGTAGGATTTTTTGTGGGGATAGGCTAATGGTTTAACAGTTTGGCACATAATTGTTGGTATGATCCAGGAGACGGTGAAAGATAAATGTGAAGTGGTGTATCCTTTGGAAAGGAGTGATGATGAGATTGTGAATAGAATTGGTTTACAGGGTTTGACTTCAGGCTCTGCTTGTATTAGAAGAGGTAGGCGGGCTAAAAAGAAGGTTCAAAGGGTTGGGAGATGGTTGCCTCCTCCAGTGGATACTTTGAAGATCAATACAGATGGTTCCTTCAGGGGTAATCCTGGGCTTGCTAGATTGGTGGAGTTGGAAGAGACTGTTCTAGCTTAGTTATTTTCTTTTTTTCCTTTCATAAAGGGCAACATTCTAACAACTCTATGGAGGGGTTGGCAATTCTTTGGGCTAGTGAGCATGCTTATGCTTTGGGTTGGTGTAAGATTATATGTGAATCTGACTCACAGATTATTGTTAATTTGTTGAATGAGAAAAAGTTGTCTGATGTTAATTCGCAGCTTTCTCTAGTTGTTCGTCAGATCCTACAGATGTGCTTTATGTTGTAGGTGGTGTCTTTTACCCACATCCCGCACAAATGGAATAGGGCTACTGATTGTTTGGCCAAGTGAGCTTCAGAGTAGGATGATGATTGGAAGATTGAGGTGATTATGGCTGTGAGGGTGGTGGTTTTGTTTGGGTTGAGTGTTCATGTGCTTTCTTTTCTTGGGTTCTTTCTAGTAGATCCCTAATCTCTTTGTACTATGAACTTCTTGATTTCAATAAAGTTTTTACCCCTTTTATTAAAAAAATATTATAATATAATATTAGATTATATTATAATATAATATTAGATTATATTATAATATAATATAATATAACATATAATATATAATATAATATAATATAATATAATATAATATTATAATATAATATAAAATAATATAATATGTTATTATGTTATTATATTATATATATTATTATTATATTATATAGTTAATAATATATTATAATATAATAATATAATATAAATTATATTATATTAAATTAGAAAAAAGAAAATATAAGATTCATTTTCACTGTGTTTTTTCCAATGCGCGCGTTGGAGCAACACGACTCAAATATATTATATATTATATCATTTTATAATATTATTATATTATATTATATATATTAACATATTAATATTTTTATATTATATATTAATATTATATATATAATATATATTATATTATATTATATTATATTATATTATTATTATATTATATTATATTATTATTATATTATATCATATTATTATTATATATAATATCATATTATAATATATTATAATATATTATTATATAATATTATAATATATATATTAATATTATATATATAATATAATATAATATAATATATATTATATAATAATATATTATAATATAATATTCAATAGAATATTATATATTATAATAATATATTATAATATAATATTATAATATATTATAATAATATATTATATAATATTATAATATTATATTATAATATAATAATATAGTATTATATTATAATATAATAATATTATAATATTATATTATATTATATATAATAATATTATAATATTATATTATATTATATTATATTATATAATATTAATATATTAATATATATATATATAATACAATAATATTAATATGTTAATATATATAGATTAATATATAATAATAACTTTCAATACTTTTTTATGATTTGAATATTATAGATATACGTTCCTCTATATCGGTTTTGTAGCAGATATCCATTCTACTTTGGTGTTTGCTATGACACCATGCACTTTCTATCCGAGCCTAGAAAATGTCAAAGTAGAGTTTCGTGTTTTTGGACAAGTTAAAAACGCCCTTTTTTTCACATCGCCACTTTTTGGACCCCCATGATCTTGCATAGACCCAGAATTTGGACAAAAAATGAATGCTTGATTGATGGTTGATGATTAAGAGATGATGTAAAATGGATTTTATTTATAGATTATTAGAAGAATATGAAGAATATATAGGATTCAATCTGACCTGAGATATGATCTATGATTTGGGGGACTGATGAGGAGACATGGCATGCATAGGTGAGTTACACATTATTTTAATTTTTAATTATAATAATAATAGTTTCTCAGCTCGATGTGACTGGGGAATTAATATATTTGATTGATTAGTCAACTTCCTTCATGGAGGTGCTAACTTGAGTGCATGAGAGAATTAAGGGGAGCTGACTATTGTATGAAATTATTAATTGATTGCATGGATGAGTGAAGTGAATTTGATTGATGAATGATACTGTGAGTGACTTTGAGTGAATTGATTAGATTAGGTAGTCAACTAAATGAGGTGGAATTATATGATTTAATAATTAATTAATTGAATTATTGGTGCACATGTGATGAAAATTAATATTAAATTCATTTATTAGTGGATAATGTGTGGATAATTGATTAATTAAATGGATAAATATGTGGATAATTAATTTATTAAATGGATGAATAATACTATCCAAATTTAATTAAATAACTTAAGGATTATTTAATTAAATTATTAAGCATTAGTAGATCTAGGTGACAAGATGATGACATGAGTGTAAATTGGGTGATGACATGATGAATCAGATGATGATTGGATGAAACTAGGACCTAGGTGATAAGATGATTAGGTGACAATGTCTTAAGAGATGGGTGAACAAATTAAGTGATAATGGTAGGATGATCAGGTGATTAGTGAATAAGGTCCTAGGAGATGATAAATGACTCAGGTGATTAGGTGAAGTCGGCATTTTTTAGGTGTCTACAATTAGTTTAATGCAAAATTAACAATGCTTTTGCTAATGAATAATTTAATTGTTGACCAAATTCTTTCATCTTTGTATATAGAGCTTTCATATTTTTAAATAAAGTTCACCTTCCTTTAAAAACAACAAATAATTTTTTTAGTTTAACAAATGCACTCAAACATAGACCACAAATACTTTTCATTTAATTTAGTTAATAACATTTTTTTTCTTACAAATCTTCTTTTTTAAATAAAAATAATTTAATTATATAGATATCCACATCTCTATATAATTACTGTTGAGTGCTAAAGCCCAACCGACATAATGTTTTCCCTCCAATTGCTGAATCTTCAACTTCTTCGTTTGGATATAGAATACACCATTTTATATTTGTTGTTGTATCATTTGTAAACGGTTGTTGATAATAAAATATTCCTTTGCTCTTAGTGTGGATGTAGCCATTAATGGTGAACCACAATAAAATCTGTGTCATCTCTTTGTTCATTTCATTCATCTCTATTTATAATCAGTTATTGCATCTTTGTCTACACTCCATTTAAAATTTTCAATTGGTATCAGAGCTATATGGTGACGGTATAGCTGATTGGGAATTCGGTGTTGAATTTCTGGAGTTATGGAGGAAGAAAAGATAGAGAAATTCTCAGGTCAGAATTTCAGTCTATGGAAGGTGCAAATGGAGTCATTGCTGATAAAGCAGGACCTTTGACTTGCACTTGAAGGGAAAGCAAAGAAGCCAAGTTCGATGGCAGATGAAGAGTGGGCGAAGCTGGACAGGAAGGCAAAAGCTACGATTTTCCTCTTGCTATCCAGTAACGTATTGTTTAATGTTTCAACAGAAAAGACTTCGAAGGAATTGTGGGATAAACTTTCTTCGATGTGTGAGATGGCTTCAACCTCTAATAAGGTGTTTATCATGAAAAAGCTTTATAACCTGAAAATGAAAGAAGGTGGAATTGTATCCAACCATCTTAATGAGCTTAACATAGTGGTTACCAATTAGTTGCAGTGGGTATTAGCCTGGATGACGAGATTAAGGCAATCTTATTGCTATGTTCGTTGCCTAATAGTTGGGAAGGAGTTGTAATGGTTGTGAGCACTTCAGTGGCAGCCAAAAATAAATTGAAGTTTGATGACGTAGCAGCTATAATTCTCAGCGAAGATATGCGAAGAAAGAACCAAGAAAATTCTTTTGGAGAAGCCCTAACTGTTGTTAGTAGAGGAAGGCCTCAAAATAGAGGCAAATACAATAACAGGAGATCAAAATCAAGAGGTAGAATTGGCGACTGTTGGTTTTGTGGTAAGCCTCGTCACACCAAAAAAGATTGCTATTCATATAAGAAGGCACAAGAGAAGGTAAGAGACAGTGAGGCTAATATTTTTTATGACAAGGATGATAGTGTGTTGGTTTTATCCACAAGTGAATCTGTTACAGACTCGTGGGTTTTAGATTCTAGTGCCTCCTTTCATGCCACTTCTTGTATAGAGGCCTTCACTAACTATCAAGAAGGACAGTTTGGAAAAGTCTATCTGGGGGATAACAAATCATGTGAGATCATTGGAAAAGGTGGCATTATGTTTCAATCAAAGAATGGAGGCAAATGGCTTTTACAAGATGTTAGACATGTACCAAAGCTTAGGAGAAATCTGATTTCTGTTAGCCAACTCTTTACACAAGGATGCAATACATTTTTTTACTTAGATTCATGGAAAGTAATTAAGGGAGCCTTGCAGATTGCCAAAGGAAATAAGGTGGGCAGTCTATATGTATTTGAGAATGACTCTCAAGTGGGAGATGTTATGGTTGTGATGGACAGTGAAACCGAGCTGTGGCATCAAAGGCTCGGGCATATGAGTAGGAAAGGCCTCAAAGTGATGGTTAAGAGAGATCAACTTTCCTTGATGATTGCACTAGGAAAGTTTGGATTTTTATGATCAATATAAAATTTGAAGTGTTCGAAAAATTTAAATCTTTTAAAGCCCTAGTTGAAAATCAGAGTGGGCATAACATCAAGTGTTTGCAAACGGATAATGGTGGAAAATATTGCTCACTAGAGTTTGATAATTTTTGTGCTGACTATGGTATTTGAAGAATCAAAGTTGTTCCTTTTACACCTCAAGAAAATGGGGCTACAGAGAGGTTAAATAGAACAATTTTGGAGAAAGCACGTTGTATGCTTTCCAATGCTAGATTGGGAAAAGAGTTTTGGGCTGCAGCTTGCAACACAATAATTTATTTAATTAACTAGAGCCCTTCATCTCAGTTAGATTTTGGTATTCCAAAGGAGGAGTGGCTTGGAAAGCGGATCTCCTATTCACATCTTCGGGTATTTGGATGTGAAGCGTTTGCTCTTGTTCCCAAGGAGAAACGATCCAAATTGGATCCCAAATCACAGAAGTGTTTTTTTGTTGGGTATGGCGAAGATCAGTATGGATTCAGACTATGGGATCTCGTTGCCAAAAAGATCACTCGCAGTTGGGATGCCATCTTCAATGAAACAGTCTTTCCAGGTTTGCAGAAAGAAAATGCATCTTCAAATGAATATATATCAGTTGATTTGATTGACAATGGTATTACTAGGCAATCCCTTGTTTCTTTTTCACAACCATTAAATGTCAATTTTATTTCTTCAAACATTGTCGCTCTCATTCCATTGGTATGCAACTACAAAATATGCCAGTGCAACACTCCTCACATCCCACGCAGCCCCTAGCTTTTTATGCGCAACCTCCAATCTTTCATGCACAACCACCAATACATGTTGCACACCCGTCACACCCTTCTTTGTTTTCAACGCAGGCTCCACAAGATGCTGCACATACTTCAACTCTTCTAGAGCAACCTCCTTTAATTGCCACACATCCCCCTGTTGGTTCTACACAACCTTTAAATATGAGTGTGTTTCCTTCTACTTGTTTAACACACCCCTCAATGTCTCCTCTGATCATGTCAATGATGCCTCCTCCATGTCTTGTGCAACTAACTATCATAATTAAAAACCAGTCTTTATTTGATGCAGTGGCATCTCAAGTTGTTGAGCCTCCTTCATTTGTTCAATCGGTGCCTTTGATTGATGCCACACACCATCCTCTTGCTAATTCGCAACCTTCTAACATTCGTGTGCAACCAACACATGCTGATACACACCCTGTGGGAGGTGAAGCAATAGTTATAAAAGACCTTTCACTGCTAGGTCTTAGAAATACCACTTTTGAAGACGCATGCTCATTTGTATACAACCGCCAATTGTGTCTTTACCAGCCCGTGAAACTGCTAGCAATATCTCTGATAATAATTTGTTGACACTAAGAAATCTGAGTTCCCAAGGAGGTATTCAAAGGCCGAGTATTGGAGGAAGTGTCCCAGAACAGGGGCATTTGCAGTATGATATAAATGACCTCCAAAATCAATTACGCGGGATCAATCAGAAGGGTCCTCATTTAAGGAGGTCTACTCGAGAAAGGAGACATCCTTCAAAAATTTTAGATTATGAATTGTTGTATTCAGAAGAGGCTAAACCTGAACAATTGATCAACGGTTTTGGGATTGGCTACAGTTTGGGATCTTGAACTTGACCAATTGGATGTCAAGAAAACTTTTCTACATGGTGATGTTGATTAAGAGTTGTACATGGAGTAGCCGAAAGGCTTTAAACAACAGGGGCAAGAACATCTCTATTGCAGGTTGAAGCGCAACTTGTATGGGCTCAAGCAAGCCCCATGACAGTGGTATCTCAAGTTTGATTGTTTCATGATTGAGAAAAACTTCTTAAGGTGTGAATCTGATCCTTGTGTTTATTATAAGCAACTTTCTAATGGATAGTTTGTTATTCTCTTGCTCTACGTTGATGACATGCTGGTAGCCGGTACTAGTAAGAGGATTGTTTTTGAGTTGAAGGCACAATTAGCTAAGAGATTTGTTGTGAAAGACTTAGGCACAACTAAGAAGATTCTTGGAATGACAATCACTAGGGATAGACGAAAGAAGATCATGTTGTCACAAAAGCCATACATTAACAAGGTTGTAGAAAGATTTGGTATGGCTGATGCAAAGGTTGTCTCTACTCCTCTTGTTGCTCATTTCTGTTTATCTTCTGATTTATGTCCGAAAACACAAGAGGATAAAGAGTTTATGGAAGGCATTCCTTATAGATATGTAGTTGACAATATTATGTATGCTATGGTCTCCACGTCCTGATATTGCTCATGCAGTGGGAGTTGTGAGTAGGTTCATGAGCAATCCCGAGAAGCCTCATTGCAAAGCGGTCAAATGGATATTAAGGTATCTTAAAGGCACTTCTGATTATGCTTTATGTTTTGGTGGCAATAATGTACAACTGCAAGGTTTCACTGATTCGGGTCTTGCCGAAGATTTAGATAAACGAAGATCTACTACTGGCTATGTTTTCATGTTTGTTGGAGCTGCCATTAGTTGGGTCTCGAGGCTGCAACAATCCGTTGCTCTTTCTTCTGCCGAAGCTGAATATTTGGCTCTTTCTGAAGGTGCTAGGGAAATGCTTTGGTTACAATGATTGTTTAGTGATTTGAGATGTCAACAAAGTGTTTATGTTCTATTTTGTGATAGCTTTAACACCATTTTTATGGCTCACAATCATTCATCTTAGCGTCGCTCTAAACATATTGACATACATGCTCATTACATTCATCATGTGGTTGAAGAGGGCAAATTAAAAGTTGCAAAAATTGACACAAAGGTCAATCCGACAGATATTTTCACCAAAGTTGTTGGCAAAGAGAAGTTCGAATGCACTAGGACTTCTCTTGGTCTGGTTAAAAAGAAGTAATTGTAAATTTAGAGTAGGGGAATGGTTGGCGAGTTGCAACATCCGTTGGACTTCAAGTGGGAGATTTGTTGAGTGTTGAAGCACAACCGACATAATGTTTTCCCTCCAATTGCTAACTCTTCAGCTTCTTCGTTTGGATATAGAATATGTCATTTTATATTTGTTGTTGCATCATTTGTAAATGGTTGTCAATAATAAAATATTCCTTTGCTCTTAGTGTGGATGTAGCCATTAATGGTGAACCACGATAAAATCTGTGTCATCTCTTTGTTCATTTCGTTCATTTCTATTTATACTCTGTTATTGCATCTTTGTCTGCACTCCATTTAAAATTTTCAATTACAACATTATGAAGGAATATACATCTAAACAAAAATCATCTTTAAACTAAACTACTACAAATAAAAGAACTTTTCCATCAAAATCACAAAATCTTCTTTTAAATTTATATACCAACCACAAACTATCTAATAACTAAACTAGTACAAATAAAAAGACCTAATCCATCACAATCACCAAAATCTTCTTTTAAAATTATATACAAATACAAAGATTAATATAATTAATATTGATTCCAATTATTAATTTAATGCAAAAATTAACATAGCTTTTGCAAACGAATTATTTAACAGTTGGCAGATTCTTCAATCTTTGTATAAAAAAGCTCTCAGATTTTTTAAATAAATTAAATAAAAATTTTACATTTCTTTAAAAAATTAAATATTTTTCATTGAACAAACGCACTCAACAATAGACCATAAACCTGTAGCCTTGGCTATAAAATATAGGCCTAGAGCCTCGTTAAGGTTTAGATGAGATATTAATTTAATTTTAATAGGAATCCACGATCTATATATAGATTCTCTACCAGATTCTCGATCTCATACCTAAAATATATGTCTCCGCTTTTGGAATATACGCATTGTATATACGGTATGGCCCAGGTAGAAGGAGCCCACCACATCAACCCCCGGGCCCGGGGCTTTGCTTCGCAGCAACTGACCTAGTGCGTTGTGGGTGGGGAAGTTGGGGCTACAGTAAATTTTTTTACAATTGTAAAATACGCGGAGACCCGAGCCTGAAATGTTTTAAAAGGACATAGGAGAAATATCATTCCGAACGTCGAAGTGCGAGCAGGTCCAAGGTTCGAAACCATGGAAGCACTGCTCAATTCAAATCTCAACGCGGCAGCGCCATTAAGAATCAGCAGATATTCTAATGGCGCTCCCAAGGCGTTGCCGGTTCGAGTCTCGTGCAAGCAGACGCCATTCCCGGTGAGCCCTTTCGCCCCCGGGAAGCTCGCCCTGAGCAGCAGATCGCTAAAGAGCGATTTCCTGGCGCTTCGCGTGTTGGAGAAGCCGACGGTAGGGATCAGCTCTGAGATCTCGGGAGCAGCGGCAAAGCCGTCGATTCGGGGGCTGGATGTGAGGCCTACAGTTCTTGTCGCAGAAAAGCTGGGCGAAGCGGGGCTTGAGGTGCTTCGAAGCTTGGCCAATGTTGACTGCTCGTACGGCCTCACGCCTCAGGAGCTGTGTTCGAAGATCTCGCATTGCGATGCTATTATTGTGCGCAGCGGAACAAAGGTGACACGAGAGGTGTTCGAATCCTCGCGCGGACGACTCAAGGTTGTTGGAAGAGCCGGCGTGGGGATTGATAATGTGGATCTCCATGCCGCAACAGAGTACGGCTGTTTAGTGGTTAATGCTCCCACTGCAAACACTGTAGCGGCTGCAGAACACGGCATAGCTCTTCTTGTCGCCATGGCACGGAATGTGCCCCAGGCCAGCGCTTCTATGAAGCAAGGTTAGCTTTACTTTCTTAATTCCTCTGTTTTGACTTTTCCTTTGTTTAAGAAAAAGTAGCTTCAGGAAAATTGCGTGAAGAAAGATGATTGCTTATAAGTGAGATTTCCTTTTTTCTGGTAGTAGGACTTTTCAATAAAGCTAATAAAAGCTATTGATGAGATACAGAGCGAGCTACCTAATTAGGCAAAGAAAAATTGTTAAGAAATGTAACGGAAATTTAAGATTTAGTAAAAAAATGTTAAGAAATGTAACGGAAATTTAAGATTTAGTAAAAAAATGTTAAGAAATGTAACGGAAATTTAAGATTTAGTAAAGGTTTCAATGATTTTTTCTTCGTGACAAAATGTTCGTGTATTTTAAAGTTTTCTGACTTGAAATTGTATGTGAGAACTACAGACGAAGTGCTGTGTACAAATCGACTAATCTTTCTGTGTTTTACAAGACTAAACAGACTTTTAGGTTATTATTTTGTCATTTTAGTTATTTTTTCCCCTAGGTCTAAAGAAGTAAACTTTGGGGAGAAATTCTTCCACTGTTCTTTTTTGTTTGTATACGACAGATCTCGGTGAAATTGGCAAAATTTTGTCGTACTTGAAGTGAAGTGTTTGGAATTGTTTTCTCTAAACGAAAGTTTGGTGAGGAATCATTTTTTTATAGTTGTTATGTGAAAGGAACTGCAGAGTCGTACACGTTTTTATGAGATTTTTAATAAACCAACCTGAGAAAGTGCTCCGTAAACATTTACAGATCTGGTAGTATTTACTGTATGTACTGCTTCTTGTTTTGACTGTGCGAGGTTTTTCTTCATACATTCAAAACCAAAAGCAATGCATATTAACATTATAGATTGTCAAAATAATGTGTAGTTAAATTTTCAGAATTTTTTTTGAGTAAATTTGATTTAATTTTTAATTAGTATTATATTTTTAATATATAATTGTTTATTTTTATTTTAGTATGTAAAATTAATTTTAAATGTATGAATATATAATATTTAAAAATTGTATAGAAGAAATAGAAAATTTAGTTTGTAAAATTAAATATGTTTTGTTATAATATATTTACATTTTTTGACTAATCTTTCTGTGTTTTACAAGACTAAACAGACTTTTAGGTTATTATTTTGTCATTTTAGTTATTTTTTCCCCTAGGTCTAAAGAAGTAAACTTTGGGGAGAAATTCTTCCACTGTTCTTTTTTGTTTGTATACGACAGATCTCGGTGAAATTGGCAAAATTTTGTCGTACTTGAAGTGAAGTGTTTGGAATTGTTTTCTCTAAACGAAAGTTTGGTGAGGAATCATTTTTTTATAGTTGTTATGTGAAAGGAACTGCAGAGTCGTACACGTTTTTATGAGATTTTTAATAAACCAACCTGAGAAAGTGCTCCGTAAACATTTACAGATCTGGTAGTATTTACTGTATGTACTGCTTCTTGTTTTGACTGTGCGAGGTTTTTCTTCATACATTCAAAACCAAAAGCAATGCATATTAACATTATAGATTGTCAAAATAATGTGTAGTTAAATTTTCAGAATTTTTTTTGAGTAAATTTGATTTAATTTTTAATTAGTATTATATTTTTAATATATAATTGTTTATTTTTATTTTAGTATGTAAAATTAATTTTAAATGTATGAATATATAATATTTAAAAATTGTATAGAAGAAATAGAAAATTTAGTTTGTAAAATTAAATATGTTTTGTTATAATATATTTACATTTTTTCAGTAATGTTGTTTTTAATCTGAATTTTCATTTTATAATTATTTTTGTCTTTATATAATAAATTATAATATTATAAAATAATATATTTAAATTAAAAATAAATTATCACAAATAAAATAAAAAATAGAAAATTTAATATTTTTCAATTTAAATTATTATAAAATTATTTTAATATTTTTATTTATAATACTCTACTGTTTTTTAGATTGTTATTATTTATTTTTCAATACAATTATTTTATATGCATTTTTTAAATATTTGAATTGTTTTATTATTTTTTTTTCAAATAATAACTTTGATTTATATCTTCTTATTATAAAAGAAAAATATTAATAATAGTTGTAATCTTATTGTGACAAAGGGTGCTGATTTTTTTTATGTAATAAATATTTTATTTAATTAAATTTTAAAAATATTGTTCATTTTATTATATTATTTGTTGTCATTTTATAAAATTTTATATTTTTATATATAATTAATGATAAGTACTTTTATTATATGATAAATTGTATAAAATAATATTATAGAAATAAGGTTTTAATATTATGTTTATTTGTCTAAATGTAAATGTTTTCCTTGCAATATTTTTGAAGTAATTTTTCTTTAATGGTGTTTTGCAAAAAATCATTTTAAAAAAAAACCCTTATTTTCATGAAATTAGAGATTTTTAACTAGAATATTTGTCTCCGTCTCTGCAAGGTTTAAACCTGTATATTAGAATATAATTTTTTAGTTTTAATAGAATGATTGATTTGAATTGAATGTATCTAGAGGGAATCAAAGTGTGAATTCAGTCTTAAGATTCTAATCTGGGCCATTGGTAAATTCCTTCAACCTACGTTAGGTAGATCTGCATTTCGAATTAGAAATATCTAACCACTTTCCCACGGCGAAAGCATTTTAACTGGAAATCTACACTTTTCCCAATATTTTCTTTTACTTTAGTTGTGTGTAAATCTTTGAATTATCTGTTTCAATCCCTTTTCGTCCCTGGAAATTCCAGTGATTTGTCAAGCTTCAGAATCTTTTATTGTTATCCAGGTTTGCTTGTGTAGGTAACAAGTAATCGACGGGAGTAATCTTGTCATGCAATTGAATTTTGTTGTCTGATGGAGAGTACATGTCAAACTTTACTACGTAACTAGGAGTACGTGCTCCCACGAAACTTAGTCCCTGTACATTGTGTCTGTTATCCATTATCAATGTTCATCATGTATTTCTGTAACATAGACATGTATTTATGCTCAGTTGCAAATGATGTTTTTGCATTGATATTAAATATTAAATAAAGCAAGCGTGAGAGGAAAACAATCTCAACCAATGGAGAGGCAAAAATGAAATTGCCCTGTTTTACCGCCTAGTTAGTGTGTACTGTGGGTTATTATGGGTTCGTAGAGATCATTGTCTTGGAACCACTGGACAAAATTAAGGGCACATTTTCTTATTAAGAATTTTAAAAAAAGTCAACATACTTTCTCCACCTATTTTGCCTGAACTTAGGCCTAGATGGCTGTCTGTTCGAATTACTCTCAGTAAAGCATAGCACAGAGACCATTACTAACTATATTATGAATATACAGTACTCTATTTTAGCTCTCGTTCTCCATTATCCTGGACATGTTCAATGAGGTTTCAAATAACATTTTGAATAATTTAGTGATTTATGAGTGTAAACATTTGCTAGATTTCTGGCTGCAAATGTTTATGTTAATTACATGTTTACACCTTTGTTGGGTACCATTGGATCAATTCTTTGCAAAAAAATCTTCCAGATCATTGAGACGATTCAGGTCATTGCCAAAAGTTTGTTGCATGCATTGAGCTCGTTTTTAGTATAAAACTTACCATATTTACCATAGCATGTATCTTATTATCTGTCATGATCATGGTTATCTCAACTCTTAGGATCGGGTATTCAAAATAAATGCCACAATATTTGTCGGTCCCATGGTTGCCGTTACACCAAAAGATCGACCTGTTAATGCCCGATACAACCGCCAGATTTAACGGATCCACGAGAGGCAGTTAGTCCATGTCATGAATCTCGAGGGAAGCACTGACCATCTGCCAACAATCTCCCCCTCAGTGTTACTTGAGGGGATTCGAACTCAGCACCTTTGGCTTTGATACCAATTGTTGGCCCCATGATTGCTGTTGCACCAAAAAATCAACCTGTTAATGCCTGATACAACCGCCAGAGTTAACGGATCCACGGGAGATGATTAATCCATGTCACGAATCCCGAAAAGAACACTGACCATCTGCGAACAATATCTCTCTTTCCTCCTTACTTTGCTTGTATAGTTGGGTTTTCTTATAGGCCATCCTCATGGGAAACATAGATTCACTCTTTTTATGTTCCATCGGAGAGTATCTAGAAGTAACATCTCTGTTTTATAGAATAAATGCTTATATATGCTTGTTGAGAGAAGTTTCGTTTTAAAAATACATCATCTTGATGAACCTCGAGAGTGATTATTATTCAGTGCTTATATTTTCTGTTACCTTGTTTTTGGAATTATTTTGTAATAGCATCACATAATCTTAATTGTCCATGATTGAAACTTGTTGCTCTTACAGGTAAGTGGCAGAGGAATAAGTATGTGGGTGTGTCACTAGTGGGAAAGACTCTTGCAGTCATGGGATTTGGGAAGGTTGGATCAGAAGTTGCTAGGCGTGCAAAAGGACTGGGGATGCATGTTATTGCACACGATCCATATGCCGCTGCTGACCGGGCACATGCCATTGGTGTGGATTTAGTATCGTTCGATAAGGCTATCTCTGTTGCCGATTTCATTTCACTCCATATGCCCCTGACCCCTAATACAAACAAGGTTTTCAATGATGAAAGTTTTGGTAAGATGAAGAAGGGAGTGCGCATTGTGAATGTTGCTAGAGGTGGTGTTATAGATGAGGATGCTCTGGTGCGGGCACTTGACAATGGGGCTGTTGCTCAGGTATGTCAATTTAAATTTCCGGTGCCTTTGTGTCTGCGCTATGTTAGAACTGCTCGAAGAGGGCGCTTCTTGGTTTTCCTTTCTCAACGAGAGGAGTGATTGGCTTATGTGTGTGGGATAATTCATTAATTTGTATGCTTTTTTTTTTGGAAGTTCTGAATATGCAGTGAGATGTGTCTTAGTTTAGTATTGTGGACTATTTATTAGTATTGAATCAAATATGTAAGAAGTCCATGGCCAATAGGAGGAAGAAATCAAGTGAAGCAATTGATATAATAGTTTCTAGCGCAAGTAAATTATGCCATGTCCTATATTTCTAATATTATATAACAACTTCTGAAATGAATCTTAAAAGGGAAAATAAATATTTGTATTTGCATGTACTACGACAGGTGAAGAAAAGAAATGAGCCATTAATCTCATTTATATATATATATATATATATATTCCTCAAGTTATTAATGTTCAATTGCTAAGGATGCTAACAGAACCTTATATAACTATAAAAAAACAGGCTGCACTAGATGTATTTACGGAAGAACCTCCAGCTAAAGACGACAAGTTAGTGCAGCATGAAAAGGTCATTGTGACACCTCATTTGGGTGCAAGTACAGTAGAAGCACAGGTACATATTTTATGAACAAAGAAAACATCTACGATTGATAATCAATTCAGAGCGTTATTCATATTTTGCACGCATTTTGGCATTATAAGGACATGCCCATTTCATAACTCGAGAGTAGTAATCAAAACCAAATTTTTGCAGGAAGGTGTAGCCATAGAAATAGCTGAAGCTGTTGCTGGGGCCCTGAAAGGTGAGCTGTCTGCGACAGCTGTCAATGCACCTATGGTTCCCGCTCAGGTACTCTCCATATCGAAAATATTCGTAGCTTGTTCATTTCATTCTTTTGAATTCTGATGGCCTTTGCTGCCTTTTTTGTCTGTGGGAATCATAACATGTCTTTTAGCTTTTTTTGCCTCGTTAAGATGTATATCCACAAATGCAAAGTTATGAGTTCTGGTTTCACAGAAATTATTGCACCATAGCGAATCTTCGACAGGTTAATGTGTGCATATGTGAACGAATTGTAAGGAAGAGAGTTTTAATTTATAATAAATCCCATCATAGGATTATGCCCCCATAAACAGCTTGTATGTATATGGGCTAGTTTTGAGTTCTTTTCGTAACAGTGGTGTTACACATTTTGTTATTTAACTGTTCGTACCTGTCCTATCACGAAGGTTTATCGTATATTCTGTGCATATGTGGCATTTATCTTTATGAGGCATCAGTTTGATAGAATTATCTGATTGTTTTGCCTTTAGGTGCTCTCCGAACTTTCTCCCTACGTAATGCTAGCAGAAAAGCTGGGAAGGCTTGCTGTACAGTTAGTAGCAGGAGTTAGTGGTGTGAAAGCAGTGAAGGTGACCTATACCTCTGCTAGGGCTGCTGATGAATTGGACACAAGGTTGCTTCGTGCCATGATCACTAAAGGAATAATTGAACCTGTATCAGATTCATTTGTGAACCTTGTCAATGCCGATTTTGTAGCAAAGCAAAGGGGTCTGAGAATAACCGAGGAAAAAGTACCTGGTGATGGGTCACCTGCAACACCGTTGGAGTCAATCCAAGTACAACTTGCACATGTGGAGTCCAAATTTGACAGTTCATTGTCTGAAGGTGGAGACATCACAGTTGAAGGGAAGGTTAAGGATGGAATTCCACGTCTTATTAAGATTGGGAACTTCGATGTGGATGTCAGTCTTGAGGGAAGTCTCATACTTTGCAGGCAAGTCGATCAACCTGGCATAATTGGAAAAGTGGGAAGCATTCTTGGATCTGAAAATGTCAACGTGAACTTCATGAGTGTTGGGAGAACTGCTCCTAGGGGGAAGGCTATCATGGCAATAGGGGTAGATGATGAAACTCCAAAGGAAACTTTAAAGAAGATTCATAAAGTTCCGGCAGTTGAAGAATCTGTATTCCTGAAGTTGTAGCCAGATAATTCTCAAAGCCAACCAACTTAACAACATGCTCTTCATGCTTTATGGAGTTGGCATTAGCAGCAAAGCTAAATTATTATGGTACAAACGGCATTATTTTGGTATTTCTACATCATGTGATTCGAGATGAAATACGAGTTTTAATCTTCAGGGTAGGGTATAATATCATTCATTCAAATTTGAGTATTAAAAATAATCTCTCCCGCCGTAGCTTGGGGAGGACATATGATATAATCAGCTCTTCAAGCCCTCTTCCTCCTTGTATTCTATTGGTTGTTTTGAGTTCCAGTTTATACTGTTTGCAGCAAATAATAAATGGACACCAGACGTTCTCAAGGTTGTATTTGTTTCCCTGGCATCGATATTATATTCCATATGTTACTTAATGGAAAAGGACATGTTATGAAATTGCGAGTTGCAAGCATGACCTTTAACCATGTCAGTAATCCAGCAAATATGTATATTTGCTTATCCTGAACGATTGTGTCGCGATTGTTAGAATATGCCATGCACAATGACAGTGGAGTGAAAGCTTCATGTGCATACTTGAACATGTAAGGCATTCCATATTATGTAATCTGTATTTCTATTGTGCTTTGATGATCTCAGCATTTATATTAAAATCAGCTGCCCCATTGTGTTTATTGAGCTGTAACCTTGTAAAATATGAGTTTGACCAGGTAATTGGTGAGACACATCATGTAAGTGGGTGGAAATTGTTAGCAAAGGTATGAAGAATACGATGATAAAAAAATTAACAGAAAATAATTTAAACAAAAGGACAATGAGGATGTATTAAGACAATCAATCTTTCTTAAGTGGTACCATACAATTTTTTATAAATGCATAATAAGGTGTTCATACAACTAAATTACGAACACTAAGAAAGAGTTTTGAAAATGTATATAATGAATTCAAATGAATCAGTCAATGTATTTCTTATAAAAGTTGAAGGAATGATAAATTAAATGAGAATTTTAAGAGGTAATTTGAGTAATCAACAACGGATCAGTTTTTTAAAAGAAGTATTGCCTCCAAAATTTGGCAATGTTGTTATTGCAATAGGTATCTTAAAAGATCTCACAACTATGGAAATTGTTGAATTAAATGGCATTCTATTAACTACAAAAGAACAAACAAAAAATAGTGAAGAAACTTTTGAGCAAGCATTTGTTGGAGATTGTTGTAATGTTGTCATTGATGTCAACAAGGAGATAGTTGCACTATGTTGTCATTGATGTCAATCTATGTCAACCTCTAGTGTGGTGTTGAGTAGGTGTTGTAGTTGGGGAGATTGTTGGTATTGTAGATGGGGAGATCGTTGCAATCTCTAGTGTGGTGTTGATGAGAAGAAGTTGTGGTGTTGAGTAGGTGTTGTTGATGAAGTTGGTTCATTTGGTTTCCAAGTGCTTTTGAGAAAAATTGAATAGAGTGTACAAGGTGATAGAGTTGTGTTCTGCATTGTGCTCCCCATTTTTTCATGGTTGAACATGTGCTTGTGCAGTTTGGATGAGATGATCTAGGTGTTCAAAGGTGTTATATCCATAGTTTCAGTTTTGGATTGTGCAACATCAAAATATGTATCTGATAGTGTGTTTGCTTGTGAAAGAAGGTTGTTTGAGAGAAATAGAATTGCTCCATATTTCTCCATGTTGAGGTTTTTTGTCTTGTGAATTTGAAAACATACTAATATTGTTTGTATTTACCTTCCCTTGGAGTGTTGAGTGTTCAGTTGTTTCGCAAGGTTGGTTAGTGAGTTGTATGTCTATGGTAGCATGATTGATTGCACAGGATAATAGTATTCTCAGTTTTAGGTTGTTGCGGCAATGTTAATGAATATTTTGATAGTGTTGGAATATTTTGGGATGTTGCTTCGTGGTCCGTAGGATGTTTTTGGACCTGGTGAAGAGTAAATTGATTGTTTGGTAGCATTAATGTAGGTTTGGCTGACCTGACGTGTTAGTGTTACTAGCAGATGTGCTTCGCGGTTTGTGGAAGTGTGGTGAAATGTGTCAATGTAGATTTGGGTCCTGGTTAACCCTTAGTGTGGTTTTCTTTCACTTCTTTCCATTATGGAAGTGTTTGGCGTCGATCTATCTGGTGATTGCACGTTTGAGGTGCATATGTTTCATTGAGGTTGACCTAAACAAGGTTGTTTGAGGTCGCAAAGGATATATACACAAGGTTATTGTTGGAGATGTTGTGTGGAGTGTTTTGTGGTGTGAAATGATCAAGTGTTGTGATCTACGTGTGAGCTTAAACACCTAAGACTATTAGAAGCAATGAGCAGAAGGTGTCTACATTTTCAGCATACTTGAAGTAGTTGGAGGTAGTGAGCTGAAGGTTGTGGATGGTGTAGAGTTGTTGTGGTGGATCTTCCTATTGCTTTGAGGTAGTGAACCTCCTTGTAACAGTCTTCTTCTATTCTTTTCTATTTCGGACAGTGAGTCCTTTGGGCAGTGAGCCATTCTTTTCTTCTAGGCAATGAGCCTTTTGTAATCGGTGGTGTTATTCATATATATGTGAGTTAACCTTCACTGTGGTTTTTTCTTGATTAGGGTTTTCCATGTAAATCTAGTGTTCTATGGTTTATGGTTGTGAATGTGTTTATGTTTTAGTTTGTTTACATTCATGCTAATATTTAATAAGGGTTTGAATATTAACGAGTGTTTAAATATTTTAATGTACAACTAATTCACCCCCCCTCTCAGTTGTCCTGTGTGTCTAACAACATTTGAATCTAAGGCAAACATTAGAGATAAAAGGATAAAAATTCTAAGGGTTATCACAAATATGACAATGACTATAGTTCCAAAAATGAGGAGAGGTGAGTCTTGTCATAACTCTAGAGGCATGGGCTATGCTTAAGGAAGAGGTTTTGATTTTTAGGAAGAAGCAACAATTATAGAAATAGAAGTCGAGGTAGAAGTAGAGATATTGGTAGAGACAAAAGACATATTTAGTGTTTTCATTGTAATAGATTTGGTCATTATGAGTTTGAATGTTGGCATAAACAATCTACTTATATAGTATTGTATAAGATACAAAAAATATACATTTTTTTGTTCGAACAAACCTTTCAATGAAACTACCTTGTGGTATATTGATTTTGGTTGCTCTTCACATGTGACTTTGGATGAGAATCCAGTTATTAATTTGGATGAAAAACATAATAGTATTGTTGTGTTTAGGGATAATAAATCACATGTGACTAAAGGAAAAGTAATAATTAAATTAACTTATGAGCATGGTAAAATTAAGCATATTTTTGACACTTTCTTAATTTTTACACTTAATTATTTTTTGCTATTAGTTGGTTAGATACTTGAACATAATTATCAAGTTATTTTTGATAGGAATGAATGCACAACTAAAGACAAGTCATAGAGACATGTAGTAGTTGCATGAGCGTGGATGGAAGGTGATCGCATTTTTATCCTTTTCTTTTCTTCAAGCAATCAAGTTTTTAAGTACTGTACAAAATACATGATAGTCTCCTGTGGCATCAAAGGTATGGACATTTCAATTTTGTTGGTTTATTTTTTTTGGAAGAAGCATATGGTTGGAGGTTTATCATTTATTAAGAATAAGCATAAAATTTGTAAAGAATGTTTGTTTGGAGAACAACATAGAACTACTTTTTTGATTGATTTTTCTAGAAGGATTAGAAAACATCTTAAAGTTATTCATATTGATTTGTGTGATTCTATGCCAACTCTCTCTAATAAATTCAAGTGTTTTCTCATTTTTATTGATGTGTTTTTTTAAAAATCTGGATCTATTGTCTAGTTGATAAATCATAATTTTTGATAAGCATGTTGAGTTCAAAGTTAGTTGAAAACCAAAGTGGTCAATACATTAAGGTCATTAGATCAGATAATGGAGGCATGCATAGGTCAAATGTGTTTTTTGGATTTTTTTTAGACAACCTGAGATTTAGAGAGAGTTTACAACTTCATACACTCCACAACAAAATATCATTGTTGAGAGGAAAAACATGACTATTATTAAAATGGCTAGAAGCATGATGCAAGAAAAAAACAAAGATAAAAGTTTTTGGGTAAAGAAAAGTCACTATTGTAGTCTATTATTGATTTTTCGAGAAGGGTTAGAAGACCTCTTAAAGTTATTCATATTGATTTGTGTGATCCTATGACAACTCTCTCTAAATAAATCCGTGTTTTCTCATTTTTATTGATGTTTTTAATAGAAAACTCAAGGATCTATTGTTTGCATTGATAAATTATATTTTTTTGATAAGTATGTTGAGTTCAAAGTTAGTTGAAAAATAAAGTGGTCATATATTAAGGTCATCAAACTAGATAATGGCATAAAGTATAGGTTATGCATTTTTGAATTTTTTAGACGAGATTTAGAGAGTTTACAACTTCCTACGTTCCACAACAAAATATAATTGTTGAGAGGAAAAATATGACTATTGTTGAAATGACTAGAAGCATGATGCAAGAAAAGAACATAGATACAAGTTTTTGGGTAAAGGCAATCACTATTGTAGTCGATTATTGAATAGTATCCCCACAAAAGTAGTTCATGAAATGATTCTTGAACAAGCTTGGTCTAGTTTTATGCCATTTGCTACTCATCTAAGGGTGTTTGACTATTGCTTATGCATATATACCTAGAAAAAAACAAATTCACATGAAAAAAGCCTCAAATGCATTTTTATTGGTTATGATTATGAAAAAAAAGCTTCTAGATTATATGAGCATGCCAATAATAAATTAACATGTAAGTAAAGATGCCATGTTTGATGAAAGAGTACATTGTACTCTTGATGAAAATGATAAGAACATTGTGATTGATTTGAAACAATCTGAATCCTTGTGAATGTTGGAGGTGAAGAAGACTCTCATCTACTAATATCTAATGAATTATAAGCCATTGATAATGTGTAGCCTTCACCCTCAAATATGGAGACCATGAGATATTAGAAATACCAAAGAAGAGTTGAAAGAAATCATTACCTATCACTCATGTTGAACACTAATTTTGATTAGATGACTATAAGGTCCCATACAAAAGTTAACTATGCTCTGATAACTCAAGTCATGTAAAATGATGAGCAAAAAGATTTTACAACATATAATGGAAAAGAAGGGTGGCTTGTAGCCATGAAGAGTGAAATGAAATCCATTGAATGAAATGACACTTGAGAGTTGGTCAAATCACCCCCTAATAAGGATATTATAGGTACATAATGGATCTATGAATCTACATATAAATCTTATGGGAGCATTGCTAAACATAAGACTAGATTGGTTTCAAAAGGGTATACTCAACAGAGGTATTGATTATATAGATTTTTTTTCTCTTATATCTAGGATGGATATTGTTAGATTAGTCTTGGATTCAATTGCTAAACATAGATGTTAAGAGTACATTTTTGAATGATTATATTGATGAATAAGTTTATCTTTCTCGAGATCAAGGTTTTGAAGTACCTTCCGAAAAACACTTTTTTTATAGGTTGAAGAAGGCCTTGTATGGTTTGAAACATACACCCATAGCATGGTATTCTAGAATTGACTCTTACCTTTAGCACAAAGGTTTTGTAAAGAGTAAGTCCAATCCTAATCTTTACATTAGACATTCTAGTGAGAATATTCTCATTCTTGTTCTATATATAGATGATATGCTATACATTGGGAATAATTCCTCTTTGTTTACAAAATTTAGAGCAACTATGTTTCAAAATTTGAAATGACTGATTTAGGATGAACATATTATTTTTTGGTCTTAAATTTTTGCAACATATATATGATATATTCTTGTCACAACAAAAAATATGTTTAAGATATTTATATGTTTTGAATTCAGGATTGCAATCCTTTGGCTGCACTTATGGAAGTTGGACTTAAGTTGTCCACTTTAGATGATTTTTCTTTTAGGAGTCCCAATCTTTGTAGATAGTTGGTTGGTTGTTTACTCTATTTGACAAGATATCACATATGCCATAAGTTTGGTATCCAAGTTCATGTCATAACCTAAGGAGACACATTGGAGTGCTACTAAGAGGATTCTTAGGTATCTTCAAGGGACATTGCCTTATGGTCTTCATTTTTATTATTCAAAGGAGAGTAATTTGGTTGGACATGATAATTTAGATTGGGCATGTTCCATAGATGATTGAAAGTCTAATTCTAGTTGTACTTTTAGTCTTGGTTTTGTAGTCATTTCTTGGAAATTCAAGAAACAATCCATGTTTTATTCCTTTACTATAGGGGTTGAATAAAAAGCTATCACTGATGCTACTAGTCAATTTGTTTTGTTGAGTAGAATGTTATAGGATCTATAGTAAATTTAGGATGGTCACATAGTGTTGCTTTGCGATAATTAGAGTTCTATTCAAATGAGTAAGAATCCAATGTTCTATAACATAACTAATCACATTGGCATCGAGCACCACTACATTTTGTGAGTTGGTTTAACAAGACTTGGTTGAACTTGTGTAGTGTCCTATTGTGACACAACTTGTTGATCTCTTCATAAAGCCCCTTACACATGATCATGATGCATGGGCATCCAACGGTGTAAAGACAATCTCGCATCACCCAAAAAGATGTTTTTCCTTTTATTTCTAGGTTATTTTAGTTTTTTTAGATCCCATGATGATACTTAAAGGTGTAATATAGACAAAAGTCCAAAAAGGCTAAAAAAAGTCATTTGCTATTTTAGTAAGTTGGCCTATATGGGCATGTATGGACTTGAAATATATTATAATAGTAAATTGGACACCCGAGTCAAAAGTTATGGCTCTGGGAAGCTGTACTACTAAAAGTTGAATTTCAAATGAAATATCTTCCTGGGTGGGAAAATGAATGGATAGACCTCTAGCACCAAAAATAAAGGAGAGTTACACTTTTTATAACATTCTAGGATGATTATTGATGCCAAATAAATGGGATAACATAGGTTACAAAAGACTGCTCCATTAGTGCAAATTATGGCTTCGAATTGTAAAGTTTTCTTAAAGAGTTGATTCTAGTGGATAATAAAGAGTTGAGAAACCAATAGTGTATGAAAATATTATGTAAATCCTTTTTATTTGTAATCTATAATCAATCAATTTTTTTTTTGGAAAGCCAACACAAACTTTTGAAGATGAGATTAATTAAAGAGCACTTAAGTCCATGTGCAATATGTGTATTACTAACACCAAAGAAAAGAGGTGAATGGAGAATGTGTATATACTAAAATAAATAAATAAGATCATAATTAATTATATATTATCATTTCTAGGGATGGATGATTTCATAAACTATTTGAATGACATAAGCTATTTTACCAAGATAGATTTGAAAAGTAGTTATCACTAGATCATAATAGAGGGAGGGAGAGAGAAGGGGAAGGAATGAGATAAGAAGTGGTAGGTTGGGAGGGATAGAGGGAAGGAGATGTTAGTGTAGTATTAAGTTTTAACTTAGGTTAATTACTTAATTGGTTTTTCCCGTATCGGATAGTTTGTCACCCGTCACATTTTTCATGCCTTTATAAGATCTGTACATATGTAATATCTCATCTCATTTTCTGAATATCACTTTGATATTTGGAAGAACAGTGTTTTGCTTCTCTTGTGTATCTATGAAGTTGTTTGCTATTGCAAGTTGAGGATCCTAGGAAGGACCTACCGTCTCCTACATGGTATCAGAGCTTCTCCTCCTGCTCACCTTTCTGGAGAGTTTATGCCGAAGAGTTCTAGGAATTGTTTTGCCTGCTAAAGTTATTTTTGGCATTTGAAATTTATTAAATTTCAAAGTTGCCATTATTGTCGTTTTTTCTCTGTTAGAGAGGCATGGATTTCTAGATCACTATTAGTGGCATTCACCATCATTCTTTTTCTGTGTGAATTTTGTCCTTTGTCGAGTATTTTGGAGGCCATTGTAGGCCGTTTTTCCATCGGAGGCTCTCGCTTTTAATCGAAGGGCAGAAGTCTATGTTAATATGAGAAGTCTTCTGTTAAAGAGGTGCGATTTTTGTGTTTTTGGTGCGGTTCCTTTGTTGGAAGGCATGATTAGTGGTATGGGAGGTGATGATTTAAAAATTTGAGGCCGTTACCTCTAATTTGGTCGCAGTAATCTACACTAGGAAAGCTATCATTTTGATCTGCAGTATGGGCACGACTTTCATTTGCAGCAAGTCATGGAACTTTGAAGTGCAGGAGACACGATTTTCTTTTATTGCAACTCGATTCATTCCTCTGAAGCATGATTTGTTGAATCTCAGGCCAATACTTGGTCAATTTAGTGAAGGAACGATCTATTTGATTGCAAGCGATTTTGCAAGTTTGAAATAGTTCACACTGAAACCTCTGTGCCCATACGAGAATACTTTTGCTGTGTGTTTTTCACACTGCTGAGTGTTGTGAGGATTCATATAGGCCGTAGTGTTCACAAGAAAGATAAATTGACCCTATTTTGACCAATCTATGGTGCATTTTGCATGGTGGAAGGGAGAATTGCATTTAGGAGGGTGCACACTGCATTGGGGAGGCTATGATTTTCCCGTTGGAGTGGTAGCAAACCCTTGAAATTGTGAGGCATCAACCAAACCCCCGAGAATCTTCCATCAATAGGCTGCAATAGATATATTTGGGGTGAACTTTGGGGAAAGCCCTTTCATTTGTAGGTGGCATGAATAATTTACTGGAGCATTGGTCGCATGGTTTCTATGTTGTGGCCACGAATCCTCTCTCAGTTCTATGAAGCCTAATTGAGTCATGAATCCTTTGTTTTAGGCATGAATCATCTCTGATGAAGTGATTACCCTTCGTTTGCTGGCTTGATTTGTATTTGGAGGGCATGATTTTGTGTCTGGTGGTTGCAAATTTGAAGGCATCTCAATCCCATTGGAGGCATTTAAATCAAACTTTATATTTTATGAAGTTTCAACGAAAATATTTATTTAGGGCTTCTAATTGCTGCATAGCTGAAGAGGAAGTGGGCCCTAAGTTTTTGTTAGGTTGTTTTTGGGAACATTTATCCCACATTTGCTATGAAGATGTTATTTTGGAATTTATATGCTCCAACGCTCGCAACTGATATGTGCAGAACTGTATGTGGTGGCTTACATGTTTGGCAAGTTGATTTGGAGATGTAACCCAATAATTCTGTGTGAGAACTTGCCATAGAACACTCATGAGGTGGTTAAATTTTTGCTCATTTTTTTTGAGATTCTCAACGTTTTTAGCATTATTGCTTCATGAAGTATTTTGGGAAGGTTTCATTTGAAGTATATATCATTTTTGGGAGTTTCTAATTGTTTTTGAAGGTTAATGTCTTTGTATTCTTAGAGATTTTTTATAGTTCATTATAAGGTTTTCATTTCATCCTACTGTGATTATGTTAAAAAAGGGGAAACTATAAAAAATGGAGAAATAGTATCATAAAACATCTCAGATGGTTTCATTTTTTGTCACATTTGTATAATCTTGTTCCCCCTTTTAGTATTAACAGTAAATTTTTTGCGTGGAATTGCAAAAGGGATCATGTCTTAGAAGTTATTGCAATGCATGCTGATGATGCTACTTTGAATGAGGTGATCCCACAATACTGATTTACAATTTTTGGCTAAATTAGACACTGAAATAATTTTTTATAACTAAATCTTCACTTTCGGGCACTTATAGTGGCCAAACCATGAGAAATTTGAAGATGATGCAAACTAATGATTTGTGACATTTTTTCTATAGATTCTAAATATAGTTTTTTCAAATTTTTTGGAATTAGATTGCACTTCTTTTTTCATCTCCTTTGAAAATTAGTTTTTTTCAGCAAACAATATTTTTAAGGAGTGATGCTCACCGTATACAATATAACATTTTTTTTATTAAGTATAAAATTTTAATTCTTTCGAATTTAGATTTGTAACTCTGATATCTAGTGCTTCCAATTGATCTCATAGTTTTTTATTGAATATTTTTTCCTTAATCAAGTTTCGAAGTCAAACCAATTACAATTCAAACATAGGCAGATCGTATACAACGTAACTTTTTTTATATGTAGCAAAATTCATTTTTTTTGTTGGATCAAGGTTTTCAAAATCTGGTGCACTCATATTTTTCAATTTTTTTTTGATAATCTGCTATTTTTCCACATGTGCAGAACAAAAAGCTTGATTTTTGGTGAAAAACCTATGTTTAATAAAACTAAAAAACAAATACATATTAAAATTATATTCGTTGGATAACTGATTCCAAGAACTACCATCAATCAGTTGGGTCTGTGAAGTCTCCTCCATTTTCATCCTCAACCCGAACTTCAAAGTGCAAAATTTTAGACTTTTTTGGTGCCTGAGGGGGAGAAGGGGGGAAAAGGGGGATTTGAGCGAACCCCTAGGGGTTCGCTCGAACCAGGGTTCATTTGAACCCCGTCTCCACAATTAGATTTTTTTCAAGAATGATGGGCCCCATCATTAAATGGGTTCGCTCAAATCCGGACTCTAGCGAACCCTATTTTGGTTCGCTCGAACCAAATAGTTCATTCGAACCCCTAAAAATATTTTTTTTCATGGGGTCATTTTTTTCAACTTTTCCTTCCTCACTCGAATTGTAAACCACTTTTGTGGGTTTACCCTGTTGGAGTTGAGAAGATACAACACCACAGAAGCCCAAAAGATCTTTGCAACCAAATAACCTGTTACAAGGAGAAACAAAAAGAAGCAACAAAGGAAATGCTCAAGAATGTGGAGCCATGAATTCACACAAAATGTAAAATGAATTAATGATACAAAAGATATTTTTCAACTACATATAGATGAAAACCCTAAAAAGGAAAACTCTAGGTTTGCACAATAATAATTAATAAAGTAATTAATTATTATGCACCTAATGTTAGCTTAAGTGAAAAGAGGTAAAATGGAACTTTATGTAATTAAACAAATATTATTTAATTAATAAAGTAAATACCCAATTACTCTAACACCCCCCCTTAAGATAGACATAGGGAGAAGCTAAAACCTAGAAGAAGCTACTGAAAGCAAAAGTAATGGGTCCCAACAACAAGGCCAGATTAGGTACCCATGTACAAAATCAATGCAAACTAAATGAAATGGGGTAAAGGAGAAAACCTAGTGGGAACAAAACTCCTCCCCAAAATAGAATGCAAGGAAGGAATGCAATGCACTAATGAAAGAAGGATAGGAGGTGGATAACATGATACCCCCTATAGACAATTTCTATCATATAAGTACATGTACAATGATCTCCATAGGAGAGATAGAAAGAGAGAAGAAGGCCCCCCCACAATGAAGAAACTCCTGTCATAATGGTAGATGCCTGATGTAGAATCCAAAAGGAGATCTTGAAGCGGAAAATGATATTCCTCCCCTTGGGAAGAAACGAATCCATGGACCTGTATCGAAGAAACCCTGTGAAGAATGATGAACCAATATGTCTCAAGATGTGTGCCATGATAGGATGCTGAAGAGTCTCACTGTCTGAATGGAAATAAATAATGTCAAATCCAAACTGATGTGGAGAATACTGAAATGCAACCTCTGAATGGACGGATAATGGTGGGCGAACAGTGATAACCTGACTGTCAAGGTAGAGGAGATGAATGTCCTCAAAATAATCCTCCAAATCTGCAATATAGGACTCCACAAATAAGAAAGATATGTCTGCAACATGAGAGTCCAAAGTAGCTATGTATGGAAGATGTATGATTCCCTACTACACTGAATCAAAAACAACAAGAGATGCTGATGAAGTCTCAGTCTGAAGAGTAAGAACTGGGAGACAAACCTCTGATCCATCAGAATATGTAAGGGTGTCTAAATACTCAAGCTGCTCTAAAGTATCATGATCAAATGGTGTATTCTCTCTCCAAGCAATGGGTATGAGACAATCTGAAGCAAGATTCTCTAGGAATGGAGATAGAATAGGGTCTCCATAGATCTCCCAAAGACGAGTCCAAAGTGGGTGAGGACAATCAATGTCCGATATAGCCAACACAGTGTCATGATCAACACTAGACAATATAACTCTTGCAATGTGATTTCTAATAATATCCCATGCTAATATGCCCTCTAAAGTTGCTGGTTTAGGTATGAGATCATACAAATAAGGCAAAATATTAAGCCACCTACAATGTGTAAGTATACCCTTTGCCCATGACTCATAATTACCCTGTTCCAGAAGAACAACTGAAGGGTGAGTAGAGAAACCCATGATAACTCTTCAAATGAAAAATTTAGAGACTAATGATCTCAACAATGATAAAACATATCAAGATAACCCATCCAACGCAAACAAACCCCATGTAGGAGCCAAGATGACCAAATAATTGAGCAAAGTGTAAAAACATACAAAGCTGAATAAAAAATACCTGGTAAATATTCTGGTAAAATAGACTATAAATCTAGGAGGAAGACTACAACACCTTTTCAACGCCTATTTGTTTGCACAAAACGGAGTTCGAACGCAAAAGATATGCCCCTTGGAGTGAAAAACCAAGATCTAGCATTGACTGGCAAAAAGGACTGAAAAATTGCAAAATCAAGAAAAATTATTAGTACCACTGGAACGGCGTCGGAACCAGCTTTCCGACGATATCTTGTTTGCGAAAATCCAAGAAAAAATGCCCATTCTATGCTCGATTTAGCGCAAACTGCTCGAAAGGGGGAAAAAAATCCTCTCACAGCCCTCAAGGGCTAAAAAAATCGGCCCTTGGCCATATGCACGACCAAGGGGCTGGGAGCTGGGTGGAGCCCGCGGTCACCCATGTGATCGGGTGATGGGGGTTAGAAGCCCGCGGGGGCTGGCAGGGCCGACTCGGGTCGTCGAGCCCAGTGGCGAGCTCATGTTAGCGAGTTCGGTGTCGGCGGAGTCGGCAGCGACCAAGCAGGCAGCACAGAGAGCTTGGCGAGCTCGAACGAAGTTGGGTGGAGCACGCAGGGAGCTCGACGGAGCTTGGGTGGTGATCAGAGCGGGTGGTGGCCGTGTTGGCGGAGCTTGGGGTGCAGCGGATGCCGACGGCAGAGCGACCAGTGAAGCGGTGGCCGATAGGGGCAGAGTGGCGGTAGAAAAATGAAACGGGCCGTCGAAAAATGAAATAAAACCTAAGGTTTTATTTATTTTTAAATTTTATTTTTTTTGCGAATATTTTTCTGAGGGTGCCGTACGGCCAAACCCTAAAAAATTTTTGCAACCTTGGTTGACTGTGGCCAAAATCGATGATTTGACAGTCGTTTTAGGGGTTTTTGGGCGCTACAAATCCAATGGCACTGTCCATTTGAGCCCAAAATGAACCTAAAATTCAGATTATGCTAAATCCACAAGAAGAAATCTTAGAGCCCTAGATTTGCTTCCAATGCAAAATCTCAAAACAAGAACAAGCAGCTGCAAATCTGAAGCTCTGATACTATGTTGGAGTTGAGAAGATACTACACCACAGAAGCCCAAAAGATCTTTGCAAGCAAATAACCTGTTACAAGGAGAAACAAAGAGAAGCAACAAAGGAAATGTTCAAGAATGTGGAGCCATGAATTCACACAAAATGTAAAATGAATTAATGATACAAAAGATAGTTTTCAACTATATATAGACGAAAACCCTAAAAAGGAAAACTCTAGGTTTGCACAATAATAATTAATAAAGTAATTAATTATTATGCACCTAATGTTAGCTTAAGTGAAAAGAGGTAAAATGGAACTTTACGTAATTAAACAAATATTGTTTAATTAATAAAGTAAATACCCAATTACTCTAACATACCCAATGCTATCGATCATTTTTAGTGTCCTCATATTCTTTGGAATAAAATTTGGGAGATACATGGAGATCCTGGTACTCCGCTATTCGCAAATGATCTTATTTCAGATTGTCTTGTGCCTCTTCATTTTTCAGATAGGATATCCTATGATCATGCTACAATGAAAGAGTTTTAAGTTTTGGAATATTTTGAATCTTCAAATAAGGATGACGAGGGTTCCTCAGATGCTCCTTGTTCTCCATTAGGGACAATTGATGTACCTTCACCTTCAGTGGTTCATTATGCAATAATTGATTGAGGCTCCTATCATTTTTGTTCAGTAGGACCATTCATTTTGTGTTGATGATTCATTGAGCACGTCCATTGACTTATTACAACAAGTATCTCATTATCTTCTTGATTGGGATTCCCATCTATCAAACATTGCATCTTTGTTCAAGTGGAGTCTCAAATTTTAGATTTGGAGGACACATTTGAGGGGTTATCTCTCCTCTTTGATGACAACCATTTCAAAACTTTTGCCAAACCATCATGGTCTTTAGATATTGTTCAACATCAGTTTCCACATAGTCTTGATTTGTCACCTTCTTAATTGATTGGGCATGTACCTGATTTGGAGGACACATTTGAGGGGTTATCTCTCCTCTTTGATGACAACCATTGCAATTTTTTTTTCAAACCATCATGGTCTTTATATATTGTTCAACATCAGTTTTCACATAGTCCTAATTTGTCACCTTCTTCATTGATTGGGCATGCATCTAATTTGATTGTGGCATCCTCATCTTCAGTGGAAAAGGAGACACATAAGTAGATTTTAGAGACATCATCATACATCTTCATGCTTCTTTCTTTCAATTCATATCTAGTATGGGAAGCATTCCTGCATTTGTACTTGGTTTTGTTTCTTCCAAAAGGGAGACAAGTTGTTTGTCGACATTGGATCATATTTTGTCTTCAAGCATTTAACTTTTTTGCATGCGATTATACATTGTGGGGGGGCTACATAGTCTCTCTCTTTCCCTCTTATGGGGGGGGCTATTGATTGTAATATATATGCGATAGATGGTGTACTTGGAGGGTATCATGGAGTCCTCCATCCTTCCTCGTGCATGATTTTTTTTTGTTTTCTTTTTCTCTTTTTTGGAGAGGAGTTTTTTCCCATAGGGTTTTTCTCCTTCTCTTTGATTATGAGAGATTTCATTCTTTGGATGTGAGAGGGGGGAGGAAGGAGATAAAAAGTGGTAGGGTAGGAGAGATAAAGGGAGAGAGAGAAAAAGGGAAGGAGGGAGATAGGGAGTGGTAGGGTGGGAGGGATAGGTATAGAGAGAGTTAAGGAGGGAGGGAGGGAGGAGTAGGTGGAGGTGGATATAGGTTGTGTGTGTGTAATATGTGTAATGTGAAAATGGCAATGTAGAAGTGGATAATGTTAAGAGGTTTTGTATTGCATATGAATTTGTGCAAAAAAAGAAAGTAAGAGATGATTCCATAAGTGGAGTTGAAAAAATTAAGTCAAATATTCTTGAACTTAAGAATTTCATGGACCAAATACAATTGGAAATAGACGATAAGAAAAAGGAAAAATCAAATATAAGTGGAGAAAAACAGAATTAGTTGGGTGGAGACATGAAAGTCTTATTTGAAGAGGTAGACAAGTCTTGTAAATAACATGTTAAAAGAAAAATCTACATTCTCTAATCATAAAGACACTCTCAAAGCTAAGAAAAAAGTGTCTACAAAGCTACATGAAATTTTTCAACACATTGAAAACTCTATCCAAGAAAGGGACACAACAACTGATCTAGAAAGCTTCAAGTAAAAAATATGAAAAAGAAGTTAAAAGATCATGAAAATGAATATAAGGGGGTGTTAACAGGTAAGATCAGTGGGGATGGAGAAAAATGTGTTGATGATCAACTTGTAGATGCAAAAGAAATAGTTGGATGTGCTAAAAATATAGAAAAAAAAATAGAAGACTAAAATTAACCACATAGGAAAGGAAGTAAAAGATAAGAAGAAGATTCTATCATTAAAAGAAAAGGAGTTTAATTTTGAAGGTTCCTTCCATTACATTCGTACTCTCTAATGAAGAAAAGGTTTTCATTACTATAGTTGCATGTTGTAAAACACTGGGTGTTATAAAAAATTCAACCCACCTACTATTGCAAAACCCTCTACATGTAACAACCCAATTGGTTAGTGAGCCCTCAAGTCAATTTGTTTAGTTTTATGTATCCCCCACCTACAAATCCTTCCCAAGCTCCCCACCCTTGAGCTTAGAACAAGCAAAATGAAATCACTCACAACCCATTGTGTTTTTCCAACTTGTCATTATTTTGTCCATTTATTTTTCCATCATATGAGGAAATTGACACAAATTTTTTACTCTAAGTAATAGTTGTGGTAAATTTTGAAGGTACCTTTCATTACATTCATAATCTCTAATTAACAAAAGGTTTTCATTACAACAATTACATGTTAGAAAACGTTGGGTGTTATGAAACCTACAACCCATTTACTATTGTAAAAACCTTTGAATCATATGAAGAAATTGAAATACAATTTTTACTCTAAGTTGTAAATTCAAGATGCCTTACATTATGTTACCCAGATTGTTGTGGGAGAGAGAAATAAGTGTTAGATAAATGGAAACTATGCAAAACCCTCAATGTACATAACCTTTCTCATTTTGTGTAGCTCAATGTCAACAACCCACATTTTCTCATTATGCAAGGGCACATCACTAAAATGTTCAAACATGAAGCCTCTTGAGATGTTGTCGATGCTAACTGGAGTAGCAGGTACTAGAACATATGAAATGAAAATGAAATATTTTCTAAAAACACTTGAAAAGAATTAGACCAAAGTGAATGAGATAGATAATATATTGGTTGTAGGTTTCATTAACCATCTACTCAAAACCCATTGTGTTTTCCAACCTACAATTATATTGTGCATTTTTTTCAAACATATGAAGAAATTGAAATGCAATTTTTACTCTAACTAAGATTTGTTATAAATTTTGAAGGTGAATTCCATTAAATTCCTACTATGTAAATAACAAAAAGTATTTCATTACATCCTTACTATTTTGTAAAATTATAGGTTGGAAAATACTGGGTGTTATGAAACCTGCAAACCATGTATTGTTGTAAAACCTTCTACATGTGAATACCCCATTGTTTAGTCACCCCTCAGCTCAATTTTGTTAGTTTTAATTTCCTCATATGATGGAAAAATAAATACACAAAATAAGTGCAGGTTGGAAAAACATAGTGGGTTGTGAGTGATTTCATTTTGCTTGTTCTAATATCAAGAGTGGAGAGATCAAGGAGGAGTTGCAGGTGGGAGATACATAAAAATAATCAAATTGACCTGAGGGGTGACTAACCAATTGGGTTGCTATGATGTAGAGGGTCTTACAACTATACATGGGTTGCAACTTTCACAACACCCAGTGTTTTCCAACTTGAAACTATTATAATGAAAACTTTTTGTTATTTAGAGCTCGTATGAATGTAATGAAAATCACCTTCAAAATTTACAACTGTTACTTAGAGAAAAAAATGTATTTCAATTTCCTCATATTATGGAAAAATAAATGCACAAAATTATTGCAAGTTGGAAAACATAGTGGGCTGTGAGTGATTTCATTCTGCTTGTTCTAAGCTCAAGGGTGGAGAACTTGGGGAGGAGTTGCATGTGGGGGATATATAAAACTAATCAAATTGACCTACTCAAAACTCATCGTGTTTTCCAAAGTGAATGGGATCGATAATTTATTGGTTGCATGTTTCATAAACCATCTATTCATAACCCACCATGTTTTCCAACCTACAATTATACTCCTTATTTATTTTTTGAACATATGAATAAATTGAAACACAATTTTTACTCGAAGACTTGTTATAAATTTTGAAGGAGAATTTCATTACATTCCTACTATGTAAATAATAAAAGTTTTTCTTTACATTCTTACTATTTTGTAAAATTATAGATTGGAAAATACTAGATGTTATGAAACCCGCAACCCACGTACTATTATAAAACCCTCTACACGTAAATACCATATTGATTAGTTACCCCTCAACTCAATTTTATTATTATTTTTTATCCCCCACTTGAAAATCCTCCCTGACCTCTCTGCCCTTGAGCTTTAAACAAGCACATTAAACTAACTAATAACCAACATTGTGTTTTCCAACCTCCAATTATATTATGCATCTATTTTTTGATCATATATGAAGAAAATGAAATACAATTTTCACTCTAACTAATAGTTGTGGTAAATTTGGAAGGTGACTTCCATTGCATTTTTTTTGTCTAAATAATAAAAGTTTTTCATTACAATCATATTGTCTATGCATAATTATAGGTTAGAAAACATTGGGTGTTAAGAAACCTATAACCCACATATTGTTGCAAAAACCTCTACATGTAACAACCCAATTGGGTAGTCACCCCTCATGTAAATTTTGTTAGTTTTATGTATCCCCCACCTACAACTCCTCCCTGAGCTCTCCACTCTTGAGCTCAAAACAAGAAAAATGAAATCACTACAATCCATTATGTTTTTCCAACCTATGATTATTTTGTGCATTTATTTTTCCATCATATGAGGAAATAAAAATAATTTTTACTCTAACTGGTAGTTGTGGTAAATTTTGAAGGTGACTTTCATTACATTCATATGAGCTCTAAATAACAAAAGGTTTTCAGTACAATAATTGCAGGTTGGAAAACACTAGGTGTTATGATACCTACAACCCACATATAGTTGTAAAATCCTCTACATGCAACAACCCAATTGGTTAGTCACCCCTCAGGTCAATTTGATTCTATTTTATATATCCCCCACTTGCAAATCTTCCCCAAGCTATCCACCCTTGAGCTTAGAACAAGAAAAATGAAATCACTCACAACCCATTGTGTTTTTCAAACCTATGATTATTTTGTGCATTTATTTTTTCATCATACGAGGAAATTGAAATGAAAATTTTACTTTAAGTAGCAATTGTGGTAAATTTTGAAGGTGACTTCCATTACATTCATATGAGCTCTAAATAAAAAAGGTTTTTCATTACAATAATTATAGGTTAGAAAAAACTAGGTGTTATGAAACTTGCAACCCAGATACAATTGTAAAACCCTCTACACATAACAACCCAATTGGTTAGTCACCCCTCAAGTTAATTTGATTAGTTTTATGTACTTGCAACTCCTCCTCGAGCTCTCCACCCTTGATATTAGAACAAGCATTTGAAATGAAATCACTCACAAGCCACTATGTTGTTTCAACCTGCGATTATTTTGTGTATTTATTTTTCAATTATGAGGAAATCAAAATGTAAATTTTACTCTAAGTAACAGTCACACGGTAAATTTTGAAGGTGCCTTTTGTTATATTCATACTCTCTAAATAACAAAAGTTTTTCATTACAATAATTGTAGGTTGGAAAACATTGGGTGTTATGAAACATGCAACCCACATAGTGTTGCAAAACCCTCTACACATAGCAAACTAATTGATTAGTCACCCCTCAGGTCAATTTTATTAGTTTTATGTATCCAACACCTACAACTCCTCCCCGAACTCTCCACCTTTAAGCTTGGAAAAGGCACAATGAAATCACTTTAATTTTATTTTTGAATGTTTTAGGTTTAAAATGTTTAGGACATTGGATAGTTGTGAAAACTAACAAAGGGGGGAAATATGGCTTAGTGATTTCCATGTTGAATACCAAGTATAAATTCAAGTATTGAGGGAGGTCAAGAATAAAGGCATTTTCACTAGCATGTGGAGAATGGTTTACATAAGGATCATAGTGTACAGGCTTAATATTTTTATTTGGTCCCTTATATTAAGGTCCTTTTCAATATAAAACCAAATTGAATATATGATACAATATCCACCAATCATATCACTCATTATTGTATAAAATCACTAATTACTTCAACATCATTCTCACATCTACTACTTTTTAACCAGTAATATTATGTTGTTCTTTGAAAAACTTTGACATAGATGGTGATAAGAAGATAGTGAATTTTGGTACTGTAATGAAAAAAATGGCGCAAGGTGGAGCATCGGAGCAAAATTTTGCAGAAGGAGAAACACGTCAGGAAGCAAACAATCAAGAGAAAAGGAGATGGGGCGATGAACCTGAGATAAAGATTCTGAGCAAAGCAGGCTCCGAATTAGCCAAGGAGAAAGAGACTACCCATATTCCTCAATGGGTGTTTTCGAATGGAAGATAGATCGATAAAGGTAATCCCTGGTATCATCATCGGGAAGAAGATTATGGAAGCAAACAAAATCATAACAGTTGGAGGAATGGCTTCCATGGTGATCAACACAGAGGAAGATGGGGTAAAATAAATCGGGTAGTTGGAATCAAAGGGGAAATCTAAACAATGGCAATTCTAGGAGTGGGTGGTTCGAGAAAAATGAAAACACTAGGGCACTTGTGACAAGACATTGGAGTGCCACTAGGGATAGGAAAACTCATGGAAATAGAAATCCAAATAAAGAAGAATCATGGAAAAGAAAGAATAACTACAATAACAATCAAAGCTCCCAAGGAAATCACCCGAGAGAAGATCACATTCACATGGATAATTCCCAGTATTATGGAGCCCAATGGAATAACAAAGGACCACCAAGAGGTTCGAATCACCACAATCCCAAATGAAAATGGAGAAAAGGAGGCTTTTTCTAGTGGCAAAAAAGGGAATGAAAGAGGGTTGGAAGAAAATGCTAAACCATGGGGCAGTAAGCTTTTCTCAATGCCAGTGGAAATCATCAAGGGAAGAGTGGAGAGATTGCATGATCATTCCCTCTTCATGAAATCGTGCACCCTAGGTGATTTGAAAGAAGAAATCATGAACTGGTGGCAACAAAACTTTAAAGATCGGGTAAGCATCAAACCTCTTCCTAATGCCTTCTACTTGTTAGAATGTATAGACTGGGATCTAAAACAACCAATCGTATTTGGAAAACCCCTTTTCTTTAAAGGTCATAACTTCCACTACAAAAATTGGGAGTCCAACTTCGACCCATGACATTACAAGATCAAACAAACCCCAACATGGTTAAAACTGATTGACCTCCTATCAGAATATTGGAGTGCGGAGGTCATGAACAAGATTGGTGACTCCTTAGGAGTTTGCTTGGGAATAGATGAAGATTTCATAAATGGGAAAAAAGATGCAAAGGCAAACATCCTGGTAGAAATTGAGGAAGGTGTAGGGATCTACAAAAGCCTGGAAATCCTTTCAGAATTTTGGAGTTGGATTCAGAAAGTAGCCAAGAGTGAAGTCAATAAGATAGGGAAGTGTCTTTTTAGGGAGGATATCAGGAATAGAAGCTTTGGCACAATGGGAGTGGATAATCCCATGGGTAGCAAGAAAAATATCAAAATCAGAGAATTAGTGAATTCTGGTGGAAATGGAGGCAAGCTGGTGCCAAGGGGTGAAGACCTAGAAAAATTATTTGAAAAGAGTTCCAAAAAGAGAAAGCTGGGAGACCATGAATGAACATAAAATATAATCTCAAGCCAAGAAATGCAAAATACTGAAGAAGTAACCTTGCAGGATAAAAAGGATCTGAGCACTCTCTTGAAGCATACCAAAGACTTGGAAAAAGTCATTTCAACATAAATAGGAGAAGTCTTGAGCAACAAAAAGATCCCAAAAATCATAAGCTAGGAGCCTAGGGAAGCTTAAGAAAGAGAAGAAAAGGAACCAGAGGAAAAGGAAGGAACATATGTTAAAGAAGGTAACACAACTCAAGGGTGCTGGCAAGAAGTTGAGTCCACTTTTTGGCCAAAAAGTGGAAGTGTTTTCCCTGATTTTCAAAGTTTGACACATTTGACCTTAAAATTTGAAGCACTTAGAGATGAAATCTTCAAACAAGTCACTGATCATAAAATGTAGTACTCAGAGTCTAGTTTCCAAATATGTAATTTATTTCAATACCCAGATTGTACAAGTTGAGTTTCAATAGGCTTTTGTAAAAACCACTATTTAAAAGTCATTTTTTTAAACCATACCATGCACGTATACGACATCCATATTTTGACTTAAACTATCATATTTTTCTAAATCCTTTTGGGAATAGACTTGTGATTCATTGAAGTCTGTCTTGCATATTTTTTTGTAATTTTTTATTGAATATTTTTTTTTGTTAATTTTTTATTAGGCATATTTGACATTTAGAAAAATCGTCATGTACGACACGCATAAGATGACCTAAAGTTATCATATTTTGCAATTTTTTTTAAATTGAAAAGAATTGTTTGAAATTTGTCCTTGTCCAATCCATTCGTCAAAATGTTGATCAAAAGTTATTTAAATAGAAAAAAACACTGATATTTAAAGTTTATGGACCAATTCCATTAGAAATTAATTGAAAAATAGAAAAAATAATCCAATTGTAAAAAAAATACATATTTGAAATTTGCATTGTCTCATCTAAAATGGGTTTTAATTTAGTCAAAAAATTCTGCAAAAAAAGTCGCCAGCCATATGTCCAAACTCGATTTTTTTCCCTAACATTGTTAGAACCTTCAACTTGTAGGTCAAACCAGGTTGAAGGCCTAAGTTCGGACTTCCAATTCTTTTCCTGAACCAAAATACGAGGCAAAAACCCGACTACAAGGCAAAAAAAAATTCAAATTATAAAAAATGGGATCCCGTTTCCGATTATTCAATGTGGTGACCATTGGTAGGGGAACAAGATCCCATTTAATAATCGGGATCCCGGTTTGTAAAATATGAGATCCCGATTTGTAGAAAATAAAGTCTTATGAAATGGGATCCCGGTTTGTAAAAAATGGTTACAAATCGGGATCCCGTTCTTTACAAATTGAGATCCCGTTTCCTCTCCACGGGTTTGGGATCCTCTAGTGAACGGGATCCCATTTTTCAAAAAGCGGGACCCCGTTTGTGATTTAGGCTCAGGATCTCGAACCAAAACGGTATCCCGTTTTTGCTTAGCCGATTTCATTTTTTCGGCTAAGGCAAAAACTTCCACGTTTTGTGGACCCAACTTTGTGCATTTACCCTCAAGATTATCATCAGGAGGAAAAGGGGGAGGAAGAAAACTCTCAATCAGATAATGAATTAGGTGAAGATTGGGAATCAAATGAGGAGGATGCAAAGGAAGCTAAAGAAGGGGAGCTGAGGGAGGAAAGGATGCTGGAATAGATCCAATCCAAACTAAAAAAGCCAAACATAAAAGGGAAGGGGAAGAGAAGCCCTAAAACCAATAAAGCTAAACTGGAAATAACAGCCAATTCGGCAGGCCAAAAAAAACTATGGAAAGAGAAGGAGGCTCTCCTTCCCCAACCACAATGAGAATCATAACATGGAATGTTAGGGGATTAAACACCCCTAACAGATGGCGCATGGTCAAGCGCCAAATTAACCAATCCAAAGCAGATATATTCATACTACAAGAAACAAAATGGGACTCAGAAGAAATAAAAAATAGAATGAAATGGTGGAAACAATGGGAAGATTTCTATGCAAGAGCGGAGGGGGCTTCAGGAGGGTTAGGTGTTATCTGGAACCCACTCATAGTATCAGGAGAATTGCTAGAGGAAAATATGAACTGGATAGGAATAAAATGCAGAGTGCTACAAAGAAATGAGCAATTTACACTAATCAATACTTATGGCCCCACCCAAACAGGAGAGAAAGGAGCAGTTTGGCAACAAATCTCTCAGACCATTTCGATCCTCAAAGGAGAAAAAAGAATCATAGAAGGAGAATTCAATGTAAACCTAAATTGTGAAGAAAATAGAGGCGGGATAGGGAGAATTACAAGAGTCCAACAGGACTTCCAAAGTTTGTAGATAACAATCATCTGTTGGATATAATAACAAAAAATGGCACCTTTACTTGGACAAATAAAAGGAAAGGATTTACAAACATAGCTGAGAGGCTAGATAGATTTCTCCTCTATGGAGAATGGGGAAGAAGAAACCAAACATATGATGCCACTATCTTACCCTACGTGAGCTCAAATCATTTCCTAGTGTAGTTGCAAATACAGCCAGACGCAGCTCCTGCAGGCTGCCCATTCAAGTTTGAGAAAATGTGGATTAGAGATGAAAAGCTTCCAGAATTAATTAAGAAATGGTGGAAGGAGCGCCAACTAGGTAATCATTCTTGTTTATATATTTTGAGTAGAAAATTGAACTATGCACGAAAAATAAACTCAAGGAGTGGAACAAAGAACATTTCAAGAATATCTTTCAAGAGAAAGATCGGGTGGAAAAGGAATTATGCTTTCTCAATGAACATATCATAGATAAAGGAATGGATGGGGTGGAATTTGAGACAAAAAAATCCCTTAAAGAAGAATTGTCAGAGATATTAAAAAGAGAAGAATGCTTCTGGAGGCAAAAATATAAGGAGACATGGCTCAAGGAAGGAGACCGCAACACAAAGTACTTTCATAGATCGACAGTAACCAACAAGAGCAAGAATAAAATAAAATCCATAACAAGAGAAGATGGATCGATAGCCCAATCATTGGAGGAAGTTAATGAGGAGGTAGTAAACTTTTTTCAAGCAATCCTAAATAGACCATCGAAGAATAATGAGGAAATCAGGAATAAATTGTTGGCTCCAATTCCAAAGATCATAGGGAAAGAAAATAATAAAATACTATTCAAGAAAATAAGTAGAGAAGAGGTGAAATAGGTGACTTTTCAGCTAAATCCAGACAAATCGCCAGGTCCGGATGGCTTTCCTGCTTGTTTCTTTCATAAATTCTAGGAAATAGTAGGAGAAGATTTATACTTGGCAGTAGAAGAATCAAGAAAAAAATGACTATGTTGGGAGAAACAAACCATACATTCCTGGTATTGATCCCAAAGAAAAAGGACCCTAAGGGGTAAGTGCACCAATCTGTGACACAATTTTGGCTCTTAGATGCCACTTTTTACTTCTTTTTTTTCTTTTCTGAAATCAACAAAATCTGATTTGCACGAGAAAATGAAGATAGTTATGCTAAACATTTCAAAATTCAGAAAGAACAAAAGTTGAAGTGCTCCGAGTCTAGTTTCTAAGCTACTATTGTTTTTTAAAATTAATGAAGATTAAGTGTCTCAAAAAGGGGGGGGGGCCAAAACAGGTCCTGTTTTTATTAAAAAAAATAACATAGCACCTAAGGGCTCCCCCCTTTTTGGTTAACTTTCTTTTAGAATCTCAAAAATCCCAACAATGAGAAATTAGCTAACACCATGTAGTTTATCTTCCTTCTTTCGGATAATTTTTTTAATGAATATATAATATTTTATGAATTTTCAAAGTGGACACATCCTGAAAAGCTGAAATTTGAGCATGCTTCCCCCCTATTTTTTTGCAAACTAATTGAAAATTGATTTTTTTTCATCATGTGTAGAATGGAATCTAGTTTCAAAAAATATAATTTGTTTCACATTCCGATGAACATGTAAAAATCTATCCTAAACCTAGCACATGTTGGTTTTTGACCAAAAACAAAGGTATTTACAATAGAAGCCATGGATCGAAACCTTAACTAAATCAAAATGAAAAAAGAATTACATATTTAGATATCTAAGAGAGAGATTAACGCTATCACGATTTTTTTATAAACTTGCATTGAAAGACGTGCAAATGAGATAGGGAGCACGAACAAAAATATGAGAAAATTTGGCAAATCCTGTTAATTAACACGTCGAAAGCAAGATATTTGGCGAGAACCAAATGCCCTGCTTTGGACAGAAGTAGAATTTCCCCTCTTTGATGAACAACTTTGATAATGCTTAGAGTGCATAATTTATGATCATAGAGGGATAGTCGAGGTTTTACCTTTCATACCTTCTCTAACTCGTTACCGTAATTGGATAAATTTTTATCCCTTTGAAGTCTCTATCTCTCAGGTCTCACTCCCTCCCATGCGACCTAGACTACTCTCTCAGTCCAATCCCCTTTGTCAGGTTTCTTTCCCTCCCACGTAGGTAACTAAATAAATCTATCTCACTCCAACCCCCTTTTCTAACTCTCCCTCTTTGGTCTTTTAATCTCTCTCATTCCATCTCCCTCTCTTAGGTTGTTATCTTTCTCTCTTTGTCTCTCTCTCTCAAGTGTCTCCCTCCTACCCAATCTCCCTCTCTTAGATCTGTCACTCACTCCATCTATCTCTCCCCCATTCCCTCTCTCTCTTGGGTATCTCCATCCCCCTCTATCTCTCTCCTACTCACTCTCTCCCACTCTGTCTCTCTCCCTCTCTCTTAGGTCTCTACCTACCACCCCCTCTCTCTCTCTCTCAAGTATCTTTGTCCTACCCCCTCTTCCTCTCTCTCTTTGTCAAGTCTCCCCCTCCTACCCCCTCTCCCTCTCATAGTCACCCCCTCTATCTATCTTCCACTCCCTCCCCATCCCACTCCCTCTATCTATCTTCGTCTACCTCTCCATCTCTCTCAAGTATCTCCCTCCCACCATCTGTCCCTCTCTCTCTCTCTCTCAAGTCCCTCTCTCTCTCTCTCTCATGCCCTCTATCTCTCTCCCACTCTCTCTCTCAAGTCTCTCCCTCCCTATTTGTCTCTCAAGTCTCTCCCTTCTGACCCCTCTCCCTCTTTTAGGTCTCTCTTTGTCTCTCTCACTCACTCACTCTATATCTCTCCCACATCCTCTCTCTCTCTCACTCCCTCTATCTCTATCTTTATCTCTCTCCTTATCTCTCTCCCTCTCTCTCAAATATCTCCCTCCCACCCCCTCCCACTCTCTCTCTCCCTCTATCTCATGTATCTTGCCCCACCCCCTCCATCTCTCTCGAATCCCTCTATCCCGAGTACTCCCTCTCTCTCCCACCCTCTCTCCATCTCTCAAGTCTCTATCTCTATGTCTCTCCCTCTCTCTCTCTCTCTCCCACTCCCTCTCTCTGCCACTTTGTCTCTCTCCCTTCCTCTATCTATCTCCCACTTTTTCTCTCTCCCTCTCTCTATTGTCTCTCCTTCCCACCCTATCTCCTTCTTTCTCTCTCTAAAGTATCTTTGTCCTACCCCATCTTCCTCTCTCTTTGTCAAGTCTCCCCCTCCTACACTTCTCCCTCTCACAGTGACTACCTCTCTTTCTGTCACTTTGTCTCTCTCCCTCCCTCTCTCACCCCATCTATCTATCTCCCACTTTTTCTCTCTCCCTCTCTCTAATGTCTCTCCTTCCCACCCTATCTCCCTCTTTCTCTCTCTAAAGTATCTCTGTCCTACCCCATCTTTCTCTCTCTTTGTCAAGTCTCCCCCTCCTACACCCTCTCCCTCTCACAGTTACTCCCTCTCTCTCTCCCTCTCTCTCTCTCTCTCTCTCTCTCTCTCTCTCCCTCTCCCTCTCCCTCTCTCTCTCTCCTCTCTCTCAAGCATATCCCTCCCACCACCTCTCCCTCTCTCTCTCTCTCAAGTAGAGGGTTTAGGGATTAAGGGTTAAGGGTTGAGGTTTGAGGGTTGAGGGTTGAGGGTTGAGGGATTGAGAGGGTATGGTGGTTGATGGATTAGGGTTTAAGGGTTGAGGGTTGAGGGGTTGAGGGATTAAGAGGGTATAGGGGTCGATAGATTAGGGTTGAAGAGTTAAGGGTTGAGGGATTAAGATTGTAGAGGGGTTGAGGGATTAGGGTTTGAGGGTTGAGGGATTAAGAGGGTATGGGGGTTGATTGATTAGCGTTTAAGAGTTGAGGATTGAGGGGTTGAGGGATTAAAAGGGTATAGGGGTCGAGGGATTAGGGTTGAAGGGTTAAGGGTTGAGGGATTAAGAGGGTATGGAGGTTGATGGATTAGGGTTTAAGGGTTGAGGGTTGAGGGGTTGAGGGATTAAGAGGGTATAGGGGTTGAGGGATTAGGGTTGAAGGGTTAAGGGTTGAGGGATGATTGTAGAGGGGTTGGAAGGATTAGGGTTTGGAGGGTTGAGGGTTGAGTTAAGGGTTGAGGGATTAAGATTGTAAAGGGGTTAGGGATTAGGGTTTGAGGGATTAAGAGGGTATGGGGGTTGATGGATTAGGGTTTAAGGATTGAGGGTTGAGGGGTTGAGGGATTAAGAGGGTATATCGGTTGAGGGATTAGGGTTGAAGAGTTAAGGGTTGAGGGATTAAGATTGTAGAGGGGTTGAAGGATTAGGGTTTGAGGGTTGAGGGTTAAGGGTTGATAGATTAAGATTGTAGAGGGGTTGAGGGATTATGGTTTGAGGGTTGAGGGATTAAGAGGGTATGGGGGTTGATGGATTAGGGTTTAATGGTTGAGGGTTGAGGGATTAAGAGGGTATAGGGGTCAAGGGATTAGGGTTGAAGGGTTAAGGGTTGAGGGATTAAGATTGTAAAGGGGTTGAGGGATTAGGGTTTGAGGGTTGAGGGATTAAGAGGGTATATGGGTCGAGGGATTAGGGTTGAAGGGTTAAGGGTTGAGGGATTAAGATTGTAGAGGGGTTGAGGGATTAGGGTTTGAGAGTTGAGGGATTAAGAGGGTATGAGGGTTGATGGATTAGGGTTTAAGGGTTGAGGGTTGAGGGGTTGAGGGATTAAAAGGGTATAGGGGTTGAGGGATTAGGGTTGAAGGGTTAAGGGTTGAGGGATTAAGATTGTAGAGGGGTTGATGGATTAGGGTTTGACAATTGAGGGATTAAGAGGGTATGTGGGTTGATGGATTAGGGTTTAAGGGTTCTAGGGTTGAGGGGTTGAGGGATTAAGAGGGTATAGGGGTCGAGGGATTAGGGTTGAAGGGTTAAGGGTTGAGGGATTAGGGTTTGAGAGTTGACAAATTAAGAGGGTATGGGGGTTGATGGATTAGGGTTTAAGGGTTGAGGGTTGAGGGGTTGAGGAATTAAAAGGGTATAGGGGTTTAGGGTTTAGGGTTGAAGGGTTAAGGGTTGAGGGATTAGGGTTTGAGAGTTGAGGGATTAAGAGGGTATGGTGGTTGATGGATTAGGGTTTAAGGGTTGAGGGGGTATAAGGGTTGAGGGATTATGCCTCACTTATCTCACAATCCCTCTTTGTCAGACCTCACTTACCTCCCACCGTACTTTCTTAGGTCTCTCCTTCCCACCCCCTCTCTCCCACTTTGACTCCCACTCCTTCTCTCAGGTGTCTCCCTCCCAGCCTGTCTCCCTCTATCTCTCTTAGGTTTCTCCCTACCACGCCCTCTCCCTCCCCCTCTCTCTCCCTCCCACTCCCTCTCTCTCTCACTCCCTCTCTCTCTCATTCCCTCTATCTCTGTCCCACTTTGTGTCTCTCCCTCTCTCTCAAGTCTGTCCTATTTAGAGGAATTATTTGGCGCTCGCCAAATTTGGTGTGCACCAAATGGGTTTTTACCTTAAAATAGTAAAATTAAGGCTTCATCCTGTGATTCAGACCCACATTCTCCTGTATTTGTCTGGTTCATCGCTTTATTTGAGTCTAAAACGCCCTTTTTTATGCAGTTGACTTCATATTGTACTAATCTATGCTTGATCCATCACCTTTTTACCAGCAATCTGCATGGTAGACAACGTAGAAGAAGACATTTTGAAGTTTCTACATCATTTTACATTATCTGAGGTAATATATTCATTTTGGTAAATTGAAATGTTTGTATTTAGTATATTTGTTTGTTTTTGACAATATAAACTAAATTTCCTTAATGATTTTATTAATCATAACAATTGGACTTAGAATTCAACATTAAATTAGATGAGATTTGCATAGAAAAGTTCAATTTTTATGAGTTTGAAGAACAAAAACAATAAAAACATGACATTTACTTAATATAAATTTATTTATGAATTCTATTTGCATTGCTTATAGTAGTCCATTTCCGGCATGGCTAGTGGAATTCACCATATTTCATTCCTTTTTCAACTAATTTGGAAAACCTAATAGCTTTCATCAATGTTAATGCAAGTGTCCATTAATTTTTTCGTTCCATACAAAATTCAGCTTCATCACATGTGCTTAGATAAATTTAAGTGAGTTGACATAGTTGAGAATGCTTATTGTCTTTCTAAGTTACCTCATTGCCAAAGAAATTGTGAATAATTATAAGATATAGCATCACAAACCCTTCTTTGAATCCATATTCTTCATGACTTTGTTGACAATCAAAATTTTGGTTTTGAGAAAAATAAACACAAGAGTCTCTAGTTTTCATTTTGGTGGCAACAATTTATACCCTAGGTTTGTGATGCAGAGTAGGGAGACAAAACCTTCAAAAATCATAATTAGATCAATTTCAAACAATCTTCAATCTCAAAAACCTCAATTCAATGCTGAACTGACCAATTCACATCTAAAACAAAACAAAGATCATCCATAAATAACAAGCTATGCTTTTCAAGAAGACCGCCATTCTAAATATGTTTAATAAACTTCAATGCCTCGAAGGAGAGGTTGTTGGTTGATTTGTACCCCCATTTTTTTTTCAAGAAGAACATTATTAAGTTCTAGAAATTTACTGGTTTCTCTCACTTTTCTTGTTGTTGTACGACCTGTACGAACTGTAATATGATATGAAACCCATTGGATGTTGTAGATTAATAAATTAGTTTTCATTTTCATCTAATTAGAGGTTCTAAGTTTTTGTATAGCGAAAGTTATATTATTTTTACTGCTGCTACCTACTTTCACAGTGTTCTTGGATTGAGGGGTTTCATTATGTAATTCGACCCATTACACTTTTTCTGCCTACTGTAACTTGTGAAATGGGTCCTCTAACTTTTAAAATACATGCCTAACCTATTTATAATGTTGTGGGGTCCTTGAAAAGGTAATTTTTCTATGGAGAAGTGATGCGGTTTGTGAAATATACCCGTTTTAGTCCAATTGGGCTAATACTAGCAATTTTGTTTTTGATTGTAGGAAAATGTGAATCTGTACAAATAATGGTATGAGTGAATGTTTTTGTTTTGAAACTACCTAAAGGATGATGTTAAAGGTGTATTAAGGTTTGATGAGAATCTGGAATACTGATTTGGTGATTTGGTGTTTGGTAGCCTTATGAATTTCAAGGGAAAATGAAGAGTATTTGTTGAAAGTTGAAGTGAGTTTTTGGTGAACTATTAACTGATCTTCTCAAATTGTGGTTTGGGTCATGAGTACCCCTGAAGTTTGTAGATACTCTGCATCACTCTGTCAATGTATAAATGACATTAACTTCTTTGTGGTCTTCCATTTGAAAGCTTGTAGCACATCTGACTGCCATGAAAGCTTGAAAAACTGGTAGAAGAGACCTAAAAGGTAACAAAACCCTAACGTCTCAACTCAGTATTTCTTAAATTGAATCATAACAAAACAACCTACTCATGCAACTTTTGTTCTGTAGCTCGTGTGACCAAAAAAACTGTTCCAACGCATCTGGGTGGGTACGTTTACGCTAGGCACAAGATCTTCTCTTGTACCCAAACACGCAGAATCGCTCTAAGCTACGTTCAACTGGATCGATCCCTTAAGGGTCCAAAGTGCAAAATGACTACGAACTTCAACATGCCATTACTCGGACACCACAACACTTAAATTTTTTTGTCTGAACCTACGGGATCAAGCTGGGCCCCTCTACAATAACCTCTCTCGGTTTGCGCTATCTCAGATGCATTTTCCTGTGCTGGCGAATTTTCAGTCGGGGAAAAAATTGTCAAATTCAAGTAGTTGAAAGTTGCAAAGTGGTGAAACTTTCATTCTACAGCTCATGTGACCAGATGAACTGTTCCAATGCATCCGAGTGGGTATGTTTATGCTAGGCATGGTCCTCTCTCGCACACAAACACGCAGAATCACTCCGAGCTACGTTCAACCGGATCGATCCCTTAAGGGTCCAAAGCGCAAAAAAGCTGCGAACTTTAGCATGCCATTACGTGGACATTATGATGCTTAGGAAATTCTTGTCTGAACCTATGGGATCATGTTGGGCCCGTCTACAATAAAATCTCTCGGTTTTTGCTATCTCAGAGGCATTTTTCTGTGCTGGAAAATTTTCACTTGGGGAAAAAGTTGTCAAATGCCTATAGTTGAAAGTTGCAAGTGGTGCAACTTTCATTCTACAGCTCATGTGACCAAACGAATTGTTCCAACGCGTCCGACTCGGTACATTTATGATAGGCATGGTCCTCTCTCGCACCCAAACATGAGGAATCGCTCTGAGCTACGTTCAACTAGATCGATCCCTTAAGGGTCCAAAGCACAAAATGGTTGCTAACTTCAGCATGCCATTAATCGGACACCACGATGCTTAGAAAATTATTGTCTAAACCTACGCGATCATGTTGGGCCCCTCTACAATAACCTCTCTTGGTTTTCGCTATCTTGGAGGCATTTTCCTGTGCTCGTGAATTTTCACTTGGGGAAAAAGTTGTCAAATGCAAATAGTTGAAAGTTGCAAAGTGGTGCAACTTTCGTTCTGTAGCTCGTGTGACCAAATGAACTATTCCAACGCATTCGGGTGGGTATGTTTACGTTAGGCACCATCTTCTCTCGCACCCAAACACGCAGAATCGCTCCGAGCTACGTTCAACCGGATCAATCCCTTAAGGGTCCAAAGCGCAAAATGGCTGCGAACTTCAGCATGCCATTGCTCGGACACCATGATGCTTAGAAAATTCTCTTCTAAACCTACGGGATCACATTTGGCCCCTCTACAATAACCTCTCTCATTTTTCGCTATCTCGGATGCATTTTCCTATGCTAGCGAATTTTCACTCATGGAAAAAGTTGTCAAATACAAGTAGTTGAAAGTTGCAAAGTGGTGCAACTTTTGTTATGTAGTTTGTGTGACCAAACAAACTATTCCAATGCATCTGGGTGGGTACGTTTACACTAAGAACGGTTCTCTCTCACACTCAAACACACGGAATCGCTCTGAGCTATGTTCAACCGGATTGATCCCTTAAGGGTCCAAAGCACAAAATGGCTGTGAACTTTAGCATGCCATTACTCAGACACCATGATGCTTAGAAACTTCTCGTCTAAACCTATGGGATCATGTTACGCCCCTCTACAATAACCTCTCTCAGCTTTTGTTATCTCAGAATAATTTTCTTGTGGTGGCAAATTTTCACTCGGGGAAAAAGTTGTCAAATGCAAGTAGTTGAAAGTTGCAAAGTGGTGCACCTTTTGTTCTGCAGCTCGTGTGACCAAATGAACTATTCCAATGCATTTGGGTGGATACGTTTATGCTAGGCACGATCCTCTCTCACACCCAAACATGTGGAATTGCTCCGAGCTACGTTCAACCGGATCGATCCCTTAAGGGTCCAAATCGCAAAATGGCTGCAAAATTTAGCATGCCATTACTCGGACACCACGATGCTTAGAAAATTCTCATCTAAACCTATGGGATCATGTTGTGCCCCTCTACAATAACCTCTCTCGGTTTTTGCTATTTTAGATGCATTTTCCTGTGCTGGCGAATTTTCACTCTGGGGAAAAGTTGTCAAATGCAAGTAGTTGAAAGTTGCAATGTGATGCAACTTTTGTTCTGCAGCTCGTGTGACCAAACGAACTGTTCCAATGCATCTGGGTGGGTACTTTTACACTAGGAATGGTCCTCTTTTGCACCCAAACACGCGGAATCGCTCTAATCTACGTTCAACCGGATCGATCCCTTAAGGGTCCAAAGCGCAAAATGGCTGCAAACTTCAGCATGCCATTACTTGGACACCGTGATGCTTAGAAACTTCTCATCTAAACCTATGGGATCACATTGGGCCCCTCTAAAATAACCTCTCTCAGTTTTTTCTATCTCAGAGGCATTTTCCTGTGCTGGTGAATTTTCACTTGGGGAAAAAGTTGTCAAATGCAAGTAGTTGAAAGTTGCAAAGTGGTACAACTTTCATTTTGTAGCTCATGTGACCAAACAAACTGTTCCAATGCATCTGGGTGGGTACATTTACGCTAGGCACTGTCCTCTCTTGCACTCAAAATGGCGGAATCGCTCTAAGCTATGTTAAACCGGATCGATCCCTCAAGGGTCCAAAGCGCAAAATGGCTACGAAATTTAGCATGCCATTACTTGGACACTACGACGCTTAGAAACTTCTCATTTGAACCTACGAGATCAAATTGGGACCCTCTACAATAACCTCTCTCATTTTTTGCTATCTCGGAGGGATTTTCCTGTGCTGGTGAATTTTCACTCGAGGAAAAAGTTATCAAATGCAAGTAGTTGAAAGTTGCAAAGTGGTGCAACTTTCGTTCTGTAGCTCGTGTGACCAAACGAATTGTTCCAATGGGTCCCGGTGGCTATGTTTATCCTAGGCATGGTCCTCTCTTGGTCACCATGAGACCACATTTATTTGAGGCATATTTTCAAACAATTCACTGCCTTGTCTATGGCTTGTCATGGCATTCCATCACCATGAGACCACTTTTATTTGAGGCATTTTTCAAAAATTTCAATGGCTTGTCTATGCTATTGCTTACTATTATGCTTTGATAGATTTTTTCCAAGCATCCATAGCTTGTTTGAAAGCATCTATTTTAGGCTTTTATCCATAGCAAGAAGGCAATGAACTATTTGATAAAATGCTTTGGTAGACATATATGAAAAATGTTGTAGCATAGACAAGGGAATGAACTATTTGAAAAATGCCTCAAAGAAATGTGGTCTCATAGAATGCCATGACAAGCTAAAGCAATTGGCGGCTGCTCCTAGTTATTAGTTATGCAATGTGAAGTAATTGCATAACTACTTAGGTTGACTTTGTAAAAATCTATATTGTAATTAAAATTTTGTCATCTATCAACATCTAGTTATTCGTTATGCAATGTGAAGTGATGCTTTGAGTTTGAAAGATGTGCAATGAATGAATATAAAATACAAAAATCTATTTTCTACAAAGGATGGTTATGGTGGTTGATTGGCTCAAGGGGTGGTTGGAAGGTGGTATGTAGATATATTGCTGTAATACACCGAGTTGAGGGTTGATTTTGTTTTCCTAAATTTCCTTTGCCTTGCACAGGCCCATACAAGTCTATCATGACTTGAGGATTTGGATACTTTATTGCATATGTGTTTACTCTCTTTGCATCTGTTCTGAAGGTTTAATCCACCGTTGGTGTGTGTGGGATCAGAAAACTTGGTTAATGATTTGTTTTCTATGTTAGGGGTTTTGAGGGCAACACCATGACACATTAGCCAGTCGAACTAATGTTCTGACCCTGTGGCTTGGTGGATTGGCCTGTACCATGATTAGTTTGGTGTTTGAATACTTTGGAGGCTAAGAGAATGAATAAACTTAGTGGGGTGTGAAGTTCTAATGTTGTTCAAGGGTGTTTCCACCATGAAAGTAGGGAACTCAAGTAGTGAATCTGAGAAATACTGAAAGGAATGGTATTGTGAGTGTATTTTAAGTTAGGATAGAGGTATTGTGGGGTGTTTGGACCTTTGGAAGGATTGGGGGAAATTAGGCTTGGACCGGGTTTTGAGTTTGCTGCAGGAGCACCTACACCACATCATCAATTTTTTTTTATTTGAATACATAAATAGGGAAATGTTAGTGTCTTTAGGTTTATTTTGTCTAATAAGCTTTGAGAGATAAAGCATAATGCAAATAAAAGGTTTTTTTTGTCTTAGAAGTCAATTAGAAATCATATAAGTTGTAAAATGCTGACAAAACAACTGAGTAAGTGCACCAATCTGTGACACAATTTAGGTGCCAAATTGAAAAAATGATTAAAAAAACCCCGAAATAAGGCCTTTGGCGCACACCAAATGTCTAAAAATACATTTGGCGCACGCCAAATGTATTTCTAGACATAAAATGCAAAAGTCGGGTTTGGAACCCTCATTTTGTCTTCAACCCGCGGCTTGAGAAGGAAGATTTTAAGTCTGCAACTCGCGCTCGCTAAATCTCCTCCATTATTTGCATCCTTAGCTTGCCATTTTCCATGAGAATGCTGCCAACACATCGGAGAGGTCGAATATTGCAAAGAGGTCTGTATTTTTATTCTATTTATTTCAAATTTGATTTGGAATGCAACTTTAAATAGATTTTTATAATAAAACTTTGTTCTAATTCTCAGGGAATGAATCTCCACCTCAAAACATTGAGAATTCACAATCAACCCCTCATCAAGAGCCTCCTATACAAGAACAACCTGAAACCCCTCCATCAATTCATAGGCATCCTCAAGGAAAACAAGAAAATATTCAAAATCAAATTGAAAACAATAAAAGAGACATTCAACAATTAATTGCAAGATTAACCGAGCATGCCGAAACCCACCCTTATAGGAGAGGGATTGCTAAATCATTGAATTCAATTCTAACTCATGTAGGAGAAATGAGCGAGCAAATGAATTTTTGGTCAACTAAGAGAGATGAGATGAGGCAATTTTATGCTAATGGTTTGTCATATGCAGATGTCAAAAAACTAAAAATTAGGAAAGTCGAGTTGTGTGTCCTATTTAAAGACCCAAAAGCCAATGAACCTTTGTCCCATGCATGCAGGAGGTTCCCCATCCATTGGTGCCACCATGATTTAATTAGAAACAAATTTTGGGAGCGGTGGTGGATGGTATTTGAACAAGCTCCATGCAATAACCATGAGGTGCCGCAATAATTTTTGAGGAAACTCTATTGCGAGAGTGTCCTCAATAAAATTCCAAACTATTTTGACATCTTAGACTTTCAGGGTAGAGGTGGGGGCTCCACACACGATAAACCTGCTGCACGACGTAATCCATAGTTGGCACCGAGAGCCTTGGGCAGACCCATGGTGGAACATGTCGTTGTTCCTTCCATTGTTAAGGATAGTGTAGAGGTGGACACAATGAAGTCGATTGGCTCACTCACCCAAACCATTTTACAGTGTGCGAGTCCTCTAGTAGAGCCTGGTGTGGAGGAGACTTGTAGGCCTTGAGCTCCACCCCACCATTGTGGCGCTTGTGGTGCTGTTTGCATGTATGATTATCAAGGTGCTCGTGATGTAGCTACACAACCTACGTTAGTTGCAAAGGTGATGGCTTTCACAGATGATATTCTGAATGATACATTTGACATTGACACTCAGGTAAAATTTAGCAAGTTATTTTAATGTTGTTTATTAAAATATATTTTGAAATTTAAGAATAACTAAATTAGTAGAATTTTGATATGATGAAATTTTAGGGTCGCACTGTTCATGAGGGATGCTCTATTCCTATAGACCCTTATACATTCTCGATGATGAGTCCACATGTATGCAACTAGTATTAAAGATATTATTATTGCATTTGAACAGTTGAATGTTATATTTGAATGTTTGTCTCATAACATGCTTCGGATTTCAAACAGTTTCCTGGTGCACCTTCTTCCTCCACACCTTGTGATTCATATCCTCAAACAACGTACACTCAGGTAGCCTTTATTCATTAATAAGTTTTTAAATCTATGTTAGCTAGTTTTCATAATTTTGCGTATATACAAATCTAAAAAATTGATGAGAAACACAAAAATTGCATTCAAGTATTCCTTGATCATGTCACATTATGTTCTCCTATATCAACATGATACCTAAGATATTGTTTCATTTGCAACTGTTGACAAGAGATAGCCCTGGTGATGTTGGTGGCACGATGGACCATGGAGTTGCTGCAAAAATAACCAATTCTGATCCTTTGAGAGAGGTATGGAATAGATGTCTATTTGACATTATATTTTCTCTTTTATGGTCTATTATAGAAAATTTTCACGATAATTTTATGTAGTTTAATTTCTATCTTCATGGTTGCTACAAGTGGTTATCACTCCGGATTGTGGACATGCTGATGCTTTAAATGTGCATGATGACTATATGTACGCGGTAAGTGATTATATTTTGTTATATGCCATTCCACAATTCAATTTCTATGTTTTAATATCTTTAATTTTAATTGTATCAGTTGAAGGTCTGGAGTGAAGAGAGGAGGAGTAGCGGGCGTGTTTGAAAGACAAGCAACAATCACTCCATCTAGCCAAATTTCGAAGGCAGCACGGGATCTATTTCCTTCCCCTAGAGGGAAATGACTATGTATTAGTGTTGTTTGTTGTATGCCTATGTGGCATTTTGGAACATATGTTTTGTACTATTGATATATATACATGATATTTTGTCCAAATGGTTCCTTTGCACTAAGCCTATATGGTTTTTTTGGATATATTTATATACTTTTATCAATATATATCATTGTATAGCCTTTCAGATTTTTGATTAAAGAAACTCTTATTTTGCTACTGCCATTCTTGAATGATGTTATCATGTGTATCATGTAAGTTGTATGCTCGAATGTTGTAGGCATGGATTTTGTTTACATCTAATACTTAATTAATTACCGCGGAAGGCTCAATAAGCCCCATCTAAAGCGTATTGTATAAGTAAGCTCCATTTGTGGTGGTTTGTATCCTTTAGAATGCTTCAATTACTTGTGCCTCACTGATGTAGAGGCAAGGAGGCTCAAACCCAATCAGTCCGACAACCTGCCTTCAAGGGGCTCCTAACAAGATTAATATAACCTATTTTGAGCAATCTACACAACCTTAAAGCCCCATCAAACCAAACTCATCATTCAACATATTACCCAACAATCCACCCTTGTAGAACTCTGATGCAGAGCCAAGGTGGAGAAGACTCACAACAATGGAAATGCCAATTCTCAATCAAGAACTCTTCTTCATAATGATTCAGCCTAATAGGCATCAACCCACCCTCAAGGGTCTCAACTCCTCAACCTTGCAAATGAACAACAAGACTCCACCAAGGCCCTACAAAGACCATCAATATTCATACAATGAAAATTGAATCAATTGACAACAATCCCTAAGTCAGATTCATCAAGGTTTCCAAAACTCACATTTGTGACTGGTTATTCTTGTAGTACTCAAAACTTAGTTTTAGCTAGATTTATCCCAACCTTTCCAAAACACTAGACAATTACAAGATGGATTGAGATACCCTTTTTAGGGCTACACAACATACCAAAGAATCAGTGGTCTCTCTTTTGGACTGACATAGGCTTTCAACACACCTACTTCAATTTTGGCTTCACAATTAGCCCTTTTTTTCCAAAGGGACCACCCTTCCAACTTTAGGTATCTATCCAAACGCCTTGGACAGTCTTAGGTCATGGTGCCAACCCTCAAATTTTGTCATTAGTTTGTGTCTACAGAGCCTCTAACTCACAAAACCCAAGAAACCCTCCAAAACCTTCACAAAATCAAGGGTTTTAAAGAAACATACAACTCCAGACCTCTCTCAACACTGCCAAAGCTCCAAACACCTCAAAATACTTCTGCCCAGACTCATCAAACCCTCACATAACCCTTACAGGCATTAATTCTTAAAAACCTCTCTTTGGTTCCTCACTTCCATGTTGGAAAACCCTTGTCCAGTCTAAGAACAGTCACAAAAACACCACATAATTATGACTCCTTATTCCAAAATGAGTCGACACAATTATTATAAAATGTTTTCAATCAATCCACTGAGATACAGTAGCAAACAATAGGTGGATTGATTGTTACATCACAAATTTCCCCTCAAACCCTTGATTCAGGAACACTGGGACAGTCACTGTTTGTGTTGGTTCTCTCTACAAACAAAGAGTTAAGACACCAAATAAAAAATAAATGAATTAGAAAAAATATAGACACATCCTCTAAAATTATTAGACCATGAAGAACTTGTGTGCTTGTACAACACTCAAAAAGATCAAGAAAAGAGTATTTTTCTAGAAAATTGCTCAAAACTATGGTGTTTATTGTGTAAAATTATTACAAAACTTCTTCCACTCTCTCATTCGAGCCTGGGTAAGGATTTTTTAAATAATTTTCCAACAACCATATTCTCCCCAACGCCCATAACCAACCTTGGGATTAGTTGGTCCCTTAATTACATTTGTTTGTGTTAAAGTTGCTTTGTTAGCATTTTACAACTTATATGATTTCTAATTGACTTCTAAGACACAAAACACCCTTTATTTGAATTATGTTTGATCTCTCAAAGCTTATTAGACAAAATAAACCTAAAGACACTAACATTTCCCTATTGATGTACTCAAATAAAAAAAATTGATGATGTGGTGTAGGTGCTCCTGCACCAAACTCAAAACCCCGTCCAAGCCTAATTTATCCCAACCTTTCCAAAACACCTGACCATTTAAAGGTGGATTAAGATACCCTTTCTAGGGTTACACAACATATTCCAAAACCAATAGTAACTCTTTTGGACCAACATGAACTTTCAATACACCTCCCTCGCTCTAGGCTTCACAATTAGGCCTAATTTCGAAAGGAACCCCCTCACAAACTCACCTCCAAACCAAGGAAACTTGAAATAGTCTTAGGTATGCTCACCAAACTCAGGAATCTCCCATTTTAAGAGCCCCAAGAAATTTTTCTATTCCTCTACTCACAAACCGTCCTAAACCTTCACAAAAAGAAGGGTTTTAAAGAAACTCATAACTCCAGACCTCCCCCAATCCTTCCAAAGGTGAAAAAACCCCACAATACCTCTGAACTAACTTAAAGGACACTCACAATCCCATTCCTTTTAGTATTTCTCAGATTCAATACTTGAGTTCCTTACTTTCATGGTGGAAACACCCCTGAACAACATTAGAACTTCACACCCCACTGAGTTTATTCATTCTCTTGGCCTCCAAAGTATTCATACACAAAACTAATCATGGTACAGGCCAATCCACCGATCAACAAGGTCAGAATAGTAGGTGGATTGGCTAGTGTGTCATGGTGTTTCCCTCAAAACCCCTAACATAGAAAACAAAGCAGTAAACAAGTTTGCTGATCCCACACACACCAACAGTGGATTTAAACCTTCAAATAGATGCACAAAGAGTAAAAAAATATGCAATCAAGTATCCAAAGCCTCAAGTCATGATAGACTTGTATGGGCCTGTGCAAGGCAAAGAAAATTCAGGAAAACAAAGAAAACCAGTGATCAACGTTTTCAAGTATAATTTGTTATAGACACTGAACAAAATCAACCCTTCACTCAGGGCATTACAACAATATATCTTGATACCACCTTCCAAATACCCCTTGATCCAATCAACCACCATAACCACCCTTTGTTAGACTTCTAAGATGGCAATTTGCCAATTTTACTCTTAATTACCATTCATTCACAATTTGATTTTGCAAATACCACCTAACTGACCTATTAAGCCTTTTAAATACAATTGCAAGGTATTTACATAGCATATAGAAATATAGAGAGAAAATACAATGAATATTTTAACTAATGAATTGTAAAAAATGGACTTTTTAAGTTTATATTCATGTCATTGATTACATTGCATTGCACATCTTTCAAAGTCAAAGCAATATTTCACTTTGCATAGCTAATAAGTAGATGCTGATAGATGCCGAAAATTTAATTACAATATAGTTTGAAAAAAGTCAACCTAAGCAGTTATGCAATTTCTTCACATTGCATAACTAATAACTAGGAGCAGCTGCTAATTGCATTTTCTTATCATGGCATTCTATGAGACCAAATTTCTTTGAGATATTTTTTCAAATAGTTCCTTGCCTTGTCTATGTTACCACATTTTTCATACATGTCTATCAAAGCATCTTCTCAAATAGTTCACTGCCTTGTTTCTATGGCTAAAAGCCTAAAATAAGTGATTTTGAACAAGCTATGGATGCTTCGAAAAATATATCAAAAGCATAATAGTAAGCAATAGCATAGAGAAGGCAGTGAACTGTTTGAAAAAATGCATCAAAAAAATTGCTTTGAAATGATAAATTTAGTTATGCTTTCACTCTTCTTTAACATTGTATATCTGCTCCTTTTTATAACAAGAGATTAAAAAACGTAAAAAATTGTATAACAAGAGATAAAAACTATCCTTTTTGAAATTGAAAGGCATTTCCATAGCATAGAGATATAGAGAATAAAATAAAGAGTTTAACTAATGAAAAGTAGAAAATAGATTTTTGTAGTTTTCATTCATGCATTGCACATCTTTCAAACTCAAAGCATCACTTCACATTGCATAACGAATAACTAGATGCTGATAGATGACAAAATTTCAATTACAATATAGCTTTTGACAAAGTCAACCTAAGCAGTTATGCAATTACTTCACATTGCATAACTAATAATTAGGAGCAACTACCAATTGATTTAGCTTGTCATGGCATTCCATGAGACCACATTTCTTTGAGGCATTTTTTCAAATAGTTCATTCCCTTGTTTATGCTACGACATTTTTCATATATGTCTACCAAAGCATTTTATCAAATAGTTCATTGCCTTCTTGCTATGGCTAAAATCCTAAAACAAATGCTTTCAAACAAGCTATGGATGCTTGGAAAAAATCTAGGAAAGCATAATAGTAAGCAATAGCATAGACAAGCCATTGAACTTTTTCAAAAAATGCCTCAAATAAAAGTGGTCTCATGGTGATGGAATGCCATGACAAGCCATAGACAAGGCAGTGAATTGTTTGATAATATGCCTCAACTACTTGCATTTGACAACTTTTTCCTCAAGTGAAAATTCACCACCATAGGAAAAAGCTTCTGAGATAGTGAAAATCGAGCAAGGTTATTGTAGAGGGGCCCAACGTGATCCCATAGGATCAAAGAAGAAGTTTCTAAGCATCACGATGTCCGAGTAATAATATGTTGAAGTTCACAGCCATTTTGCACTTTGGACCCTTAAGGGATTGATCTGGTTGAACGTAGTTCAGAGTGATTCCGCGTGTTTAGGTGCAAAAGAGGACCATGCCTAGCGTAAAAATACCTATTCGGATGCATTGGAATAGTTCGTTTGGTCACATGAGCTGCAGAACGAAAGTTGCACCACTTTGCAACTTTCAACTACTTGCATTTGACAACTTTTTCCCCAAGTGAAAATTCGCCAGCATAGGAAAATGCCTTCGAGATAGTGAAAATTGGGAGAGGTTATTGTAGATGGTCCCAACGTGATCTTGTAGGATCAGATGAAAAGTTTCTAAGCGTCACAGTGTCTGAGTAATAATATGCTGAATTTCACAGCCATTTTGCACTTTGGACCTTTGAGGGATCGATCCGGTTGAACGTAGCTAAGAGCGATTCCGCGTGTTTAGGTGTGAAAGAGGACCATTCATAGCGTAAATGTACCCACTCGGATGCATCGGAACAATCCGTTTGGTCACATAAGCTGCAGAACAAAAGTTGCACCACTTTGCAACTTTCAACTACTTGCATTTGACAACTTTTTCCCCGAGTGAAAATTCGCTAGCACAGGAAAATGCCTTTGAGATAGAGAAAACCGAGAGAGGTTATTGTAGATGGGCCCAACATGATCTTGTAGGATCAGATGAGAAGTTTCTAAGCATCATGATGTCTGAGAAATAGAATGCTGAATTTCACAGCCATTTTGCACTTTGGACCCTTAAGGGATCAATCTAGTTGAATGTAGCTCAGAGCGATTCCGTGTGTTTAGGTGTGAAAGAGGACCATTCCTAGCGTAAACGTACCCAACCGGATGCATTGGAACAATTTTTTTGGTCACACGAGCTACAGAACGAAAGTTGCACCACTTTGCAACTTTCAACTACTTGCATTTGATAACTTTTTCCTCGAGTGAAAATTCACCACCATAGGAAAAAGCCTCCGAGATAGCAAAAACCGAGAAAGGTTATTGTAGAGGGGCCGAACATGAACTCGTAGGTTTAGATGAGAAACTTCTAAGCGTCACGGTGTCCGAGTAATAGCATGCTGAATTTTGCAGCCATTTTGCACTTTGAACACTTAAGAGATCGATTCGGTTGAACGTAGCTCGAAGCGATTCTGCGTGTTTAGGTGTGAAAGAGGACCATTCATAGTGTAAAAGTACGCACTTGGATGTGTTGGAACAGTTTTTTTGGTCACACGAGCTGCAGAACAAAAGTTGCACCACTTTGCAACTTTCAACTACTTGCATTTGACAACTTTTTCCTCGAGTGAAAACTCACCACCATAGGAAAAAGCCTCTGAGATAGTGAAAAATGAGAAAGGTTATTGTAGAGAGACCCAACATGAACTCGTAGGTTCAGACGAGAAGTTTCTAAGCATCACGGTGTTTGAGTAATAGCATGCTAAATTTCACAGCCATTTTGCACTTTGGACCCTTAAGGGATCGATCCGGTTGAACGTAGCTCAGAGCGATTCTGCATGTTTAGGTGTGAAAGAGGACCATTCCTAGCGTAAAAGTACCCACCTAGACGCATTGGAACAGTTTGTTTGGTCACATGAGTTGCAAAATGAAAGTTGCACCACTTTGCAACTTTCAACTACTTGCATTTGACAGCTTTTTCCTCGAGTGAAAATTCGCCACCATAGGAAAAATCCTTTGAGATAGCAAAAACTGAGAAAGGTTATTGTAGAGGGGCCCAACGTGAAATCATAGGTTTAGATGAGAAGTTTCTAAGCATCACGGTGTCCGAGTAATAGCATGCTGAATTTCACAGCCATTTTGTAGTTTGGACCCTTGAGGGATCGATTCGGTTAAACGTAGCTCAGAGTGATTCTGCGTGTTTAGGTGTGAAAGAGGACCATTCCTAGTGTAAACATACCCAACCAGACACATTGGAATAGTTTGTTTGGTCACATGAGCTGCAAAACGAAAGTTGCACCACTTTGCAACTTTCAACTACTTCCATTTGACAACTTTTTCCTTGAGTGAAAATTCGCCACCATAGGAAAAAGCCTCCAAGATAGCGAAAACCGAGAAAGGTTATTGTAGAGGGGCCCTACATGAACTCGTAGGTTCAGACAAATATTTTGTAATCACCACGATTTATGAGTAATACACTGTCAAATATTGTTGCCCTTTTGCACTTTGCACCCTTAAGGGATCGAGTCGGTTGAACCATAGTAGTGGTTTTGTTGAATGTAATACCCTAAGGTATGTTAGAGATGACCTAGGTTGCATCGATTTCTTTGAGGCATACAATGCCCCTACCTTGTCACTTCATCAAAGGACAATAGATTTAAAGGAAGGTTATTCATTAAGACAAGCATCATGAATGTATGAACACAAGGGAACTGTGAAGGGTCACTGTACATGGCAATGTGCAAATGAAAAGGACAGATTAGAAATGAGTAGTGATAAGTTGTTAAGTACAGTGAGTGTATGATTATAAAGTGCTTGACAATCAAATTCACTCACCACAGTTAATGTCCTATGAAAGTCAAGTCTATGTCAATCAGTGTCTAAAAACTCCAAGAGCTATGGTTGTGTATGGAGCAATAGGTCCTTATGAATGTGGAGTCTTCAAAAAATACAGTAAGTCAATGACAAATATTATAATAGTGATGGAAGAACATCTTGAAAATCCTCCCATTTGTCAATATTTGTAGCAATACATGTAGGGAAATAATCCTCCCATTTCCAACACAAATCATGAAATATATTGTACTTGAGAAAAGGACAAAAGGAGTTGTTGCCCAGTTTCTTTTTTCCATTCCATGCCAGCTAGCCTAACTATTGCATTCCAAAATGGTTCAAAACATGCACATCACCTGCTCCATATGAAACACATGGGTAGTAGCCTCTCTGTGGTTGTGTAGTATCATAGGAATTTGGTCCACAAAAAACCTGCAAAAGCCTCTTAATCTTAGACATAGATTCACATAAAAATAATTAAACGAGCAATAACTAAATCATGTCAGTCATACAGCTGACGAGACCTACTATCACCTTCATGCATGCTAGATAAGGAGGTCGATTGAAGGTCCTACAATGGTGATGTGCCCCTTCCCTACTTTATCATCTCTCGATGACCCTACGTATAAATTTCAAATATATCACTGAGAGGCTTAACATAAAATGTGTAGCATATAAGAATCCAATAAATCTAGGAGATGGAAAAGAAAGAGAAGATTGACAACCAGAAAATACACTAGTAAGCGATGTTTCGCATACCGTTGAACACTTGCACCAGCAACCGATGTTCTTATCTTCTTACATACTTTGACAAACTTCAGTATTACCTATAGTCACAATCAGAAAAGGATCAATGATAGTCATAAATGCATATGACATCAAACAATAATCATGAAAAAGCCTTATTGCAAGGTGTTGGTCCAAAAGAGTGATTAATAACATGGCTTTACAAATTCAATGTGCATACTTACAAATCAATCCAGGGAACCATCTGGGTCTGATCTAGTCTTTATTGTGTCGAGTATTGCCTCGTGGTCAGACTCACACACTTTCTGCAAGTTCTTGTTCGCAGGTCTACCCTTATATTTGATCAAATGAACGTTGGTGGTGACGACAAGGTTCGAATAGTGAAGAATTTTCCGATGCGTGTCGAAGTCCTCAAACGACCAAACTGCAACATTCTTAATTGGATACCTTCGAAGCCATGTTCCAGTAACAACCATCAAACCTGCAAGATATTCTATGTTTTCTCCATCTATAACTGGGGACTCCAATTTATTTTTGGCCTCGATGCAATGAAACAGGTAATAATCTGTACCCTCTTCATTGTCTTCATCTACAATTACCGCATAAACGTGCCCTGCATTGATATGTTCATCTTGTTAGATTTATTTATCAAGCAACATAATAAAACTTGTAACTAAGATATATTACCTGGTTCTAGTAGGTCTGATACATGATCAAAGTCAATGGATGATTGCATCTCCGTGATTTGTAGAGCCGTCGGGAGCTGATAAGTGTCAAGTGGGGTTATAATTCTTACAGACCATTCATCAACCCACTTTGTTGACTCGCAATCATTCCATGATTGAAGTGTACATGCATAACAAAAGCATGCCATCTTCCTTGTATGGATAGTCCATGTACCTATATTGGAGCTTCTAAAAGAGTGTAGCTCACTCAATCCTATTAGTGTACAACAATCCTCATATTTTGCAATGTTAATATCATCTACTAAATGAAAAGATCTACGAACTAAAGAATTGCCTTCACTACCTGGACCCATTGAACCATTGCACCACTGGACAATTGATCTTGCATCTGTCAACTTTACACTGTTTGTGTACTTTAACTCTTCTCGTGGTAGGTCTCTTTTGATACATCCACCTACTCCATCATGCTCCCCCTTTCCATGCCCGACCTCTGAGAAGTTCCACATATGTTGAAAACCACTAATCCTATGCATCCTGCTCAACCAGTAAAAAATTCTAGCATTCTTGAATTGTGATGTACAATTATCTGTCCATATGATATGTTGACTAAATGGTATGCCCCTGCTAGCCAGATTGGCATGGAACATATGAAAGCAACCTTGAACAAACTCTACATAATGTGTGTGACCATCACTGATGTAAAAGTGATACTCCCTCAATACTTTCCTATTTTCCTCTGTACTATCATTTGCATGAATGAATGCTATATGTCCAAATATAGAAACCTGCACAGAGTTGTAGTACTGTGATTGCACCTTGTTCTGTGGTTGTAGTGTGTAGTTCTCAGTGAAGTCAACAACTGAAACGATATGATGAAGTGGAAATGTGTCCTTGCATAACTTGAACTATGAGTCCAACCATTGTGCTTTGTGTGTATGCATTGCATAATCATAAACCACCCGATCACGAAAAATGCCCATAAACTGATACATTGGAATCTTATCACTAACCAATTCACACTTCTTTGCTTCTTTCCCATCTTTTAGACTGTATGCCACTGTCGTATATTTGCCAAATTCCACAATTTTATCTCCAATTGTGTGTGTACTAGCCATGTGTTGGAAAATTGGCAAAAGATGCATGCCACCACAATGATCACATGTGCCATCCAAACATGATTTTTTGTAAAACATTTGACTATCCTCTCTTTCACATAAAATGGAAGACTGGCGATTTAGGTGGAGGCATTATGTTACATTCCTGCAAAACATTGTCAGTATGCATATCTACACATATACGTCGATAAACATTATAATGGTTAGAAAACTCAATATGAACCCTACAAAAACAAGTAGTGCGTGCGTGATTTATTTTGACATAAAAAGGCTTTAGCATTTCAAAATACCTTTGACATATTTTAATTTTAAGAAGCTTTTGTACAAAATCAGCAAAAAATTGGGTTTGAGTGGTATCCAAATAATGCATTCGATGTGGCTCACGGTTTATACTACCAGTTCTCCTTCTTACAAAATCTCTTTGATTAGGAGAGGTCCTTGTGTTATTCTTCCAATAATTCACAATTAAAGATCTCAAGCCTTTAGCAATTCTTGTGTCTTTTCGTGGCACTCTACCCGAAAATGCCCATAACTCATTGCTATTTGGATCCTCCACTCTTTCACGCCTTCCTTTGGCTCTCATTAGAGATGATCTACTTATTTTCAAAGACTTAATTGCCTTTGTAAGGTTCACCTTGTTCCTTGTTTGACTGCTTAACAGTGTTGTTGTCATCACATGTCGTGTGGCACAATTATCCTTCGTGCATGAGGTGGAACCCACACTCTTGTATGCACTCATCAAGTTCCTTACAATGGAATTTTCACTTGAGTCATTCAAAACTCTTAGCCCAAGAGCCTTCATGGTGGGCCAAAATTTCAGTTGCCTCATCATTTCAACAAATAGTTGGCATCTTCCACCCTCACTCAGCTTCGCAAAAAACAAATTCCATATCCTTTCTGCATATCTTTGACATGTACGTTTTGGAATCTTATCAGGCATCTATTTCAAAACATTGGAATCAACATCAATAAAAAATGTAGGTTTTCTATGCAAAACTCTAGGAGGAGTTTTCAAATATAAATTTTTGTCAATATTGGGAAGGTCAACAACATCGGGGATAGATCGTGTACCTTCAATTGGAGGTGCAATTGATGACATACCTTGAGATTGACATGTAAACGATGTTGTACCTCCAACTTGAGATGTTGTTTGTGGAGTTCCTTCAAATAGAGATGTGTTTGCTGATGTACTTTCAAAACACAATGTTTTTGATGGCGTGTCTTCAATTGGAGATGTGATTTTCGATGTACTTGGAAAACCACATGTTGTTGTCAATGTGTCTTCAACTAGAGATGTGCATTGAGCTTCACCTATGGTTGATGATGTGCCCCCAACTTCTGTATTCATTCCTGTCCTTCCACGAACTTTCCTCATTCGTGCCCTTTGTTTTGCCAATTTGAAATCACTCTTAGATTGCACATAAGTTTGTAGCTGTATGGGCTGCAATTCCTTTGCTTCACAAGCTACATTTTTTTATTCTCTTCTCCTTGCATTTTTAACTGCATGCTCTTTTGGTGTTAGAGGCTTCGATCTTTTCCTCGGCATGACCTTGAATGCTACATGTCCACAAACACACATAGAACAAAAGTAAGTAAAGAATTTTCCAAAAAAATTGGTGTAGAGAGGGGTGAAAACCATTCAATACAACAAATAAATGAGAATCACAAACCTAGGTTATAAATTGCTGCAACCTAAATGAAAACTAGAGACTTGTGTTTATTTTTCTCAAAACCAAATTTTTGATTGTCAACAAAGTCATGAAGAATATGGATTCAAAGAAGGGTTTGTGATGCTATATTTTATCATTATTCACTATTTCTTTGGCAATGAAGTTTTCCAAATTAGATGAAAATAAAAGTTTTCCAAATTAGTTGGAAAAAGAATGAAATACAGTGAATTCCACTAGCCATGCTAGAAATGGACTACTATACGCAATGCAAATAGAATTCATAAGTAAATTTATGTTAAGTAAATGTCATGTTTTTTATTTTTATTTTTCTTCAAATTCATAAAAATTGAACTTTTTTATGCAAATCTTGTTAGAGTAATTGGGTATTTACTTTATTAATTAAACAATATTTATTTAATTACGTAAAGTTTCATTTTACCTCTTTTCACTTAAGCTAACATTAGGTGCATAATAATTAATTACTTTATTAATTATTATTATGCAAGCCTAAGGTTTTCTTTTTTAGGGTTTTCATCTATATGTAGTTGAAAACTATCTTTTGTATCATTAATTCATTTTACATTTTGTGTGAATTCATGGCTCCACATTCTTGAGCATTTCCTTTGTTGCTTCTCTTTGTTTCTCCTTGTAACAGGTTATTTGTTTGCAAAGATCTTTTGGGCTTTTGTGGTGTTGTATCTTCTCAACTCCAACATGGTATCAGAGGTTCAGATCTGTAGTTGCTTGTTCTTGTTTTGAAGATTTTTGGAGCTACAAGGGATTGTTGCAAGCCGTTTTTTATTGGAGCAGTCATCATTTTTGTTTAAAAAATTTAATTTTCACTCATTTGCAGGAAAAACGATTTCTGGGTTTTGTAACCGACGTCGAAATCTGAATTGGGTATCTTTTAGATTTTGCATATCTTACACAGATCTAGAGAAAATCACTGTTGAAAAAAGGCACGCGTCACTTTTCTCCTGGCTAAAAGTAAAAAAAAAATCATTTTCTCATATTCCGCTTGTTGGATCAAGAAACGATTTCTTGGTTTTGTTTCTAACATCAAAATATTTCTGGGTTTTTATTTTTGTTTACAAATAGTGAGTAGATTTTCCAGAAATTAAGTTAGAAATAAATGTTTTTTGCTAGAAAATTTGTTTCCTGCAAGCTAAATTCAGTTTTTGAAAAATTCATAACTTTTGGCCACGGTGTCCGTTTTGTGCAAACGAATAGGCGTTGGAAAGATGTTACAATGCTCTTTCCAGATCTATAGTCTATTTTATCAGAATATTTACCAGGTATTTTTTATTCAGCTTTGTGTGTTTTTACACTTTGCTCAATTACTTGGTCATCTTGACTCCTACATGGGGTTTGTTTGCATTGGATGGGTTATGTTGATATGCTTTATCATTGCTGAGATCATTAGTCTCTGAATTTTTCATTTGAAGAGTTATCATGGGTTTCTCTACTCACCCTTCAGTTGTTCTTCTAAAACGGGGTAATTATGAGTCATGGGCAAAGGGTATACTTACACATTGTAGGTGGCTTAATATTTTGCCTTATTTGTATGATCTCATATCTAAACCAACAACTTTAGAGGGCAGATTAGCATGAAATATTATTAGAAATCACATTGCAGGAGTTATATTGTCTAGTGTTGATCATGACACTATGTTGGGTATATCAGACATTGATTGTCCTCACCCACTTTGGACACATCTTTGGGAGATCTATGGAGACCCTATTCTATCTCCATTCCTAGAAGATCCTACTTCAGATTGTCTCATACCTATTGCTTGGCGAGAAAATACACCATTTGATCATGATACTTTAGAGGAGCTTGAGTATTTAGACACCCTTACTTATTCTGATGGATCAGAGGTTTGTCTTACAGTTCCTACTCTTCAGAATGAGACTTCATTAGCATCTCTTGTTGTTCTTGATTCAGTGCAATAGGGAATCATACATCTTCCAGACATAGCTACTTTGGACTCTTATGTTGCAGACATATCTTTCTTGTTTGTGGAGTCCTATATTGCAGATTTGGAGGATTATTTTGAGGACATTCATCTCCTCTACTTTGATAGTCAGGTTATCACTGTTCGTCCACCATTATCCGTGCATTCAGAGGTTGCATTTCAATAAATTCTCCACATTAGTTTGGATTTGGCATTATTTGTTTCTATTCAGACTGTGAGACTCTTCAGCATCCTATCATGGCACACATCTTGAGACAGATTGGTTCTTCCTTCTTCATAGGGTTTCTTCGGTACAGGTCCATGGATCTATTTCTTCCCAAGGGGAGGAATATCTTTTGCCGCTTCAAGATCTCCTTTTGGATTCTACATCAGGCATCTACCATTGTGATAGGAGTTTCTTCATTGTGGGGGGGCCTTCTTCTCTCTTTCTATATCTCCTATGGAGATCATTGTACATGTACTTATATGATAGAAGCTGTCTATGGGGGGTATTATGTTATCCACCTCCTATCCTTCTTTCATTAATGCATTGCATTTCTTCCTTGCATTTTATTTTGAGGAGGAGTTTTGTTTCCACTAGGTTTTCTCCTTTACCCCATTTCATTTAGTTTGCATTGATTTTGTACATGGGTACCTAATCTGGCCTTGTTGCCGGGACCCATTGCTTTTTGTTTTCAGTAGATTCTTCTAGGTTTTAGCTTCTCCCTATGTCTATTTTAAGGGGGGGTGTTAGAGTAATTGGGTATTTACTTTATTAAGTAAACAATATTTGTTTAACTACGTAAAGTTCCATTTTACCTCTTTTCACTTAAACTAACATTAGGTGCATAATAATTAATTACTTTATTAATTATTATTGTGCAAGCTTAGGGTTTTCCTTTTTAGGGTTTTCATCTATATGTAGTTGAAAACTATCTTTTGTATCATTAATTCATTTTACATTTTGTGTGAATTCATGGCTCCACATTCTTGAGCATTTTCTTTGTTGCTTCTCTTTGTTTCTCCTTGTAACAGGTTATTTGTTTGCAAAGATCTTTTGGGCTTCTGTGGTGTTGTATCTTCTCAACTCCAACAAATCCCATCTAATTCAATGTTGAATTATAAGTCTAATTGTTATGATTAATAAAATAATTAAGGAAATTTAGTTTATATTGTCAAGAATAGACAAATATACTAAAGACAAACATTTCAATTTACCAAAATGAATATATTACCTCAGATAATGTAAAATGATGTAGAAACTTCAAAATATCTTCTTCTACATTGTCTACCATGTAGATTGGTGGTAAAAAGGTGATGGATCAAGTATAGATTGGTACAATATGAAGTCAACTGCAGAAAAAATGTGTTTCTGACTCGGATAAAGCTCAGAACCAGACAAAGATAGGAGAATTTGTGGGCCTGAATCATGGGGTCAACCCTTATTTTTACCATTTCAAGGTAAAACCCATTTGGCGAGTGCCAAATATGTTCCTCTAAAAAGGAGAGACTTCAGAGAGAGGGAGTCAAAGTGGGAGAGAGGGGGTGGGAAGGAGAGACCTAAGAAAGTAGGGTGGGAGGTAAGTGAGGCCTGACAAAGAGGGATTGTGACATAAGTGAGGCTTAATCCCTCAACCCTTAAACCCTAATCCATAGAGATAGAGAGAGGGAGGGAGAGGGAATGGGAGGGAGACACCCGAGAGAGAAGGAGAGGGAGACAAAGTGGAAGAGAGGGAGTGGGAAAGAGATACCTAGGAGAGAGAGGGAGTGAGAGATAGAGGGATGGGAGAGATACAGGGAGTGAGAGAGAGAGACTTGAGAGATAGAGAAGGGGTGAGAGGGAGAGGGAGTACTCAAGATAGAGGGATTTGAGAGAGATGGAGGGGGTGGGGGGAGATACATGAGATAGAGGGAGAGAGATAGATGGATTGAGTGAGTGAGAGAGAGACCTGAGAGAGGGAGAGACGGTGGTATGGAGATACTTTAAAGAGAGAGAGGGAGGGAGTGGGAGAGAGACAAAGGGAAAGAGGGTTAAGGGTAGAGGGTAGAGGGTTTAATGGTTTTGGGTTTAAGGGTTAAGGGTTTAGGGTTTAGGGTAGAGGGGAGAGAGATAGAGGGAGTGAGTGAGTGTGTGAGAAAGAGAGACCTAAGATAGAGAGAGGGAGTGAGTGAGTGAGTGAGAGACCTAAGATTCCCTCTCTAGTTCTCTCTATCGAGGTGAGGGTTGAGTATTTAAGGGTTTAAGGGTTGAGGGATTAGGGTAGAGAAGGAGGGAAGGATGGAGGGAGAGATGGAGGGAGAAGTGAGATAGAGAGGAGAGAATAGGAGAAAGAGATAGAGATATATGAGGGTTGAGGATCTAATGTATAGGATAAAGGGTTGAGAATTTAGGGTATAGGATTGATGGTTTAGGGTATTGGGTAGAGGGTAGAGGGTAGAAGGTTTAAGAGTTTAGGGTTAAGGGTAGAGGGTTTAGGGTATAGGTTTAAGGGTATATGGTTGAAGGATTAGCATTGAGGGTCTAATGTATAAGGTAGAGGGTATAAGGGTTCACGGTTTAGGGTTTAAGGGTTGAGGATTAAGGGATTAAGGGTTCAGGGTTGAGGATTGAGGGTTAAGGGTTTAATGGTTTAGGGTTTAAGGGTTGAGGGTCAAGAGTTTAAGGATGAGGGTAGATGGTTGAGGGTATAGGGTTGATGGATTAGGGTTCAAGGTCCAACATATAGGGTACAAGGTATAGGGGTTGAGGTTTTAGGGTTAAGGGTTTAGGATTGAAGGTAGATGATTGAGGGATGAGGGTTTAAGGTTTGAGGGTTTAGATATTAGGGTAGAGAGTTTAATTGGGTTTAAGGGTTTAAGAGTTGAGGGATTAGGGTTGAGGGTATTGGTTAGAGGGTAGAGGGTAGAGGGTTTAGAGGTTTAGGATTTAAGGGTTGAGGGTTGAAGGTTTAGGGTATAGGGTTGAGTGTTCAAGGTTTTAAGGGTTGAGGGATTAGGGAAGACAAGATGGGATGGAGGGAGGGAGAGATGGAGGGAGAGTCTTGAGAGAGAGAGGATGAAGTAGGAGAGAGATAGAGGTTAGACGGTTACGGGTAGAGGCTAGAGGGTGTAAGGGTTTAGGGTTTAAGGGCTATGGTTTTAGGGTTTAGGGGAGAGGGGAGAGAGATAGAGGGAGTGAGTGAGTGAGTGAGAGAGAGAGATCTAAGAGAGGGAGAGGGGGTAGGAGGGAGAGTATTGAGAGAGAGAGAGGGAGAGGGAGTGGGAGAGAGATAGAGGGTAGAGGGTAGAGGGTTTTAAGTGTTTAGGGTTTAGGGTTAAGGGTAGAGAGAGAGAGAGAGGTAGAAAGGGAAAGAAGGTAGAGATATTGAGAGAGAGAAGGCAAGGAGGGAGAGAGAAATAGGTATAGAGGGAAAAATAGGTAGACCCTTAAACCCTAATCCCTCAACCCCCATACCCTCTTAATCCCTCAACCCTCAACAATCAACCCTTAAAACCTAATCCCTCAACCCCCATACCCTCTTAATCCCTCAACCCTCAACCTTTCAACCCTAATCCCTCGACCCCCATACTGATGAGATGAATATGAATCAGATTGAATACAAATAGAAATAGAGGGAGAGAGAAATAGGTATAGAGGGACAAATAGGTAGACCCTTAAACCCTCAACCCTCAACCCTCAACCCTCAACCTTTAAACCTTAATCCCTCAACCCCCATACCCTCTTAATCCCTCAACCCTCAACCCTTAAACCCTAATCCCTCGAACCCCATACTGATGAGATGAATATGAATCAGATTGAATACAATGATTTCTTGAAGGTTTTCAATGACAATGCATATTGCAGGGTAGGTGGAATGGATAGTTTCAAAAGAAATGTGATTAGCTCTATTCATAACAAAGTTTATGATAGAGGAAAGTGTAGGTTTTTCTTTTTGAGGTGGCCTGGGGCCATCCCTAATGGTTTAATTTTTTAAACCAAAGCAAGTACATAGGATTAAGGATTCCCATTGCATGGACAATTCTTAGCAATACCTCTTAAAAAAATTATCTTCCATGCACAGTAGTTTAGGGTTTTCCACGTCTCCATTTGCTCCATTTTCATATTATTTATCTGTTCATTCCCTCCATCTGTCATCGCCTTTATTTTTTATGGATTTTCTTGGTTTTCTCTACCAAAGATACTCTGGATTCTTGCAGTGGTTTGCAAAATCACTCATCCTCAATAGGAGCCACTGTTAGAACCCAAAATTTCCATAAAAAATCCTAGGGTTTTCCTATTATTTTCCATAAATTTCCATCAAAACCCTAAGGTATTTTATTTGTTCATGCCTTATATTTTCACTATCTTTCCCATAAAAGTCATTATCCGTCCTCACATATTCCCCCCATTTAATTCCATCTAGACCTATCATTTTCCTATCTTTCCATATAAAATTCTTTTTTCCCCTTTCCAAAAAATGCTCATATATTTATATCACTACTGCTCCCTTAAAAAATTGCTTTATATATATTATTTATCGCCCAACCGCTACCTCATACATGGGGCCCCGTGGTATGGCGGTAATTGTTTGGGGGAGTCACATTAAACCTTATCGCTATACCGCGGTGGGACATCATACTGTCCATGGTAGCAAGGTGGTCGGGTCACAGCTAACGGAGTAGGCATGATATGTTTACCGCACCACCATGCGTGGTTAAACCACACACTGCGGTGACCACAGTAAATAGGTAGCGGTTGGCGAAGGGTGACAGTGGACGGTTAGTCGACGGTCGATGAATGCAGCCAATAGTTTGTAGAGTGGCTACCACGGTACCGCTGTTAGTCAAGCCGGTGACCGCGGTAGTGCGGTGGCGGTGAGAAAACCATAGCAGCATTGGTCGAAGCGGTTACCATGGTACCGTGCATGGTTAAACCATAGACCGCGACCGCGGTAACTGCGGTAAGGGTAGCGGTCGGGGAATGAAGTCAATGGAGGACAACAGGGAGCGGTTAATGGTTGGCACTAGTGGTTAAGGGTGGCTACTGCCGTACTGCTGGCAGTCATGCTAGTGACCGCGGTAGCACGGTAAAGGCTCATTGAGGCAATAAACATCGGGAGTAAAAAGGACACCCTGATACCGCATGAAGACAAGTCAAGCCCATGGTAGAGCGGTAACAATAAAGATAATAATAAAGAAATCTATACCCGCGGTATAGCAGTGGTTGTTTGATGACCACCAGGTTGACCCTCTACCACACAACCATAGACTGTTTGAAGGCTATCCATGGTAAAGCGGTAGGGAGAAAAATTTAAAGGGTTTAGGGCAGCGGTATAGGATATAAGTCATTTTTTAGCCTTTTTGAACAACAGTAAAGGAAAGTATAGGGTATAAATGAATAAAAAAAAATATTTTGATGAAAAATATTAATTTTAAACGGGAAAACCTTAGGGTTTTTTAATGATTTTTTTGAACTAGAGAGAGATAGAGGGAGGGAGGGTTAAGGGAATAGGGTAGAGGGTTTAGGGTTTAAGGGTTAAGGGTTTAGGGTTAAGGGTTAAGGGTAGAGGATAAAAGGGTTTAATGGTTTAGGTTTTAAGGGTTAAGGATAAAGGATTAAGGGTCGAGGGGAGAGAGATAGATGGAGTGAGTGAGTGAGAGAGAGACCTAAGAGAGGGAGAGGGGATAGGAGGGAGAGTCTTGAGAGAGAGAGGGAGTGAGCAGGAGAGAGATAGAGGGTAGAGAGTTTAAGGGTTTAAGGGTTAAGGGTAGAGGGCTAAGGGTAGAGCAGAGAGATATAGGAGTGAGTGAGTGAGTGAGTTAGAGAGAGAGACTTGAGATAGGGAGATCGGGTAGGAGGGAGAGACGTGAGATAGAGAGAGAGAAAGAGAGAGAGGGAGTGGGAGAGAGATAGAGGGTAGAGGGTTTATGGTAGAGGGTAGAGGGTTTTAAGGGTTAAGTGTAGAGGGGAGAGAGCTAGAGAGGGTTAAGGGTAGAGGGGAGGGTAGAGGGTTCTCTCTCTCTCTCTCTCAGTCACTCCCTCTATCTCTATCCCCTCTACCCTTAACCCTTAACCCTTAAACATTGAACCCTCTACCCTCTACCCTTAACCATCCCACCCTCTTTCTCTCTCCCAAGTCTCTCTCTCCTACCGCCTCTCCCTCTCTTAGGTATCTCTCACTCACTCACTCACTCCCTCTATCTTTCTCCCCTCTACCCTTAACCCTTAATCCTTTATCCTTAACGCTTAAAACCCAAACCATTAAACC